>CM054060.1:179815953-180328422 GCA_028641055.1 Alopecurus myosuroides | reverse complement strand
TTGTTGGTCCAATATCTACCCTTGACAACTTAAGTTCTTTGAAAAAATTCAAACTATTTGCTGTTTTGTCAATTGGTTGGAATTTAAATAATTTGCAACTTAATTGATTAATAAAGAAGCAACAAAACTAATAGGGTGAACCCTATTAATTAAATTAGAACAATGAGTTGATTTGTTTTGGTGATTTTCATAACTTTCCAATTGGGTGTTGTTTATACAATGCATTGAATTTTTGAATGTGATTTTGGAACAATTGATTGATTAAAACCATTAACTTAACAAGTGAGCATTATGGAATAAAATGAAAGCAATTTGGTTGTTTTTATTTGAACTCTCACTTTGGAAATTGTAACATCACAAGGATGAAACAAAGGGTTTGAAATTTGAGTTGAAATTCAAATAGAAAACAAAGGAAAACAAAGGAAAACAGTTGGAAAACAAATGAAAACAGAGGAAAACAAATGGAAACCAAACAAAAAAAATGCAATCAACATGATGCCATGATGCAAAACATAAAATAACAGAGAGCAAACATTCTAAAGGCTATTTTTCAGACTTGGGATGTTACAAAACGCCCCCCCTTGAAGGAATCGCGCCCCGAGATTCCTACTGAGAAAAGAAAAGGTCCGGATACTTCTTGGGAAGATCTTCTTGAGCTGTGACACGTGAAACACATCATGCACATTGGATAGACGTCAGGGAATTTGGAAACCACCGGAACATTTTCAATTGAAGGAAGAGGTTTTTGTATCGAGGGTGTATAGCTGGATAGAACTTGATTCATTTGGAGAATAGACTATCTGTAATAAGGGTGGAACAGAGTTATTGACATCAATGCAACACCAAGACTAACATCAATGTCAGAATCATCAACATGAGAGTAACGAGGAATATGTGGCCTCCCATTAGAATTGGATTGTTCTTACTTATCTTGGAAGTCAACATTTGAGATCCCGGGGAGTGAACAGAGTTTTGATTGCTTAGTGGAACCAGAATTGGGTTGTATGTTGCGGAAAAGATTGTTGACACAAAGGAATGTGATGCTCCGGTATGAAACAACACTTTAGCTGGAATAGAGTTTAGCAGATGAACGAGGAAACTTTTGATTAGACGCCGGTAGAAGAATTGAAGTGGAAACAACAACAAGATTTCAACGGACGAAAAGGAAGTTGAGAAGAACAGGATATCAACATCGGGGAAAACGAAAACAAAACTCCTGAGGTACTATGGAGAACCCAAAACACGTGAAATCCTAACTTGAAAGTTTAGATGAGAAGGGAGAAATCAATGTTGCACTTCCTTACCAGAAAAGGGAGGGAGGGTGGGGAAAGAAGAAAAAGAACAGAATTCCTACTCTCACGTTTCATTTTTCCTACATAGCTACAAAATAGTTTCTAGACTCAACTGCGACCAGTAAAAAGGGATCCTACAGGCAGACAGGCTCTGATACCATTTGTCGCACCCTAATTTCTAGGGGATACTCACCGTACGAACTGGATAGCAGATGCTTGGATTATGGGGCATAACTGCTCCCACGTCCCAGCTTCCTGGTAGGCCTGCGCTTATGCGCGACAACACAAGCCCTGCTATTCCATCGTCGATGTAAACTATCCACTAGAGATCAAAGGCACTTCCGTCGACGTACTTCAAACCATACACACATGGTACGTCAACGGCGTTGAACAACTGATATCACAACAGATCTCTACGACACAAAAGACTGAAATAACTTGCAAATGGCTCTCACTAGAGCAGAGATAGCAAATACAATCATTCAGAGGGCACATGCCCCAACAATTCATCATTACATCACAGCGGAAGCATTCAACATGTCTGAGTACAGACAAGAACCAAATAGGCCTAAGAGGCCGGAAACGAAAAGACGGAGCCCATCCACGAAATCTCGGATCCTGCCCGGGTCCGCTATCTACTCGTCAGCAGTCTCGTCATACTCCACGTAGTTGCCACCATGTAGATCCTCGGAAACGTAGGTCTGCGGAAACCACAGCCCCAAAGGGGTCAGTACATAAACGTACTGGCAAGCAAGACTCACAGTTCACCAAAGTGTAACCCGTCAACACCAAGCACAGATGCCTTGGGTTCAACGGAAGAGAGGGGATATAAAAGATGCTGCAACTGGATGCGCTAACCAACTACAGAGATTCTACCACTTCCGGCTAACAGAAAGGAGATAAGATCGAGTATTGTAACCAACTGAAAGATAACTTCAAACAAAACCCATCCTGGATCTCGCCCCTTATCCAAAGAAGCAATCCGAGGATAACTCACACAGTTGTATTAAAGGTGAATCAAGTTAATGTGTCATCAACCTATTACTAGTCAAGTTATTAATCATTGGGTGTAACATGTTTGATCATTATGTTTAAGTTGTCCTGAGTACTTGTTAGCCAGTACTTTCACCAAGTAATCCATAACCGCGGAAAACACGGCTTCTCGAGAAGATTATCCCTGCAGGGTTGCACCAATTTGGCCGTACACGCAAGAATAACCCGCCAGATGGGAAGCTAACCCACCAAGCGGGGTACTCTACACAACCAACCATTTTTCGCATCAAGCCCAAAGCACCTTGGGCGCACGGCTAATCGAGCCCAGAAGAAAATGGACCCTCATAGCACTCTAAGAACGTGTCCCCCTATATGCCGACTACGAAAGTTCCACCCTGGCCTGGGCTCGCAAAAACATGCATGCGGCAAATGGAAAACACGAACTAAATGAGGCGATTTGGACGAGATGCGAATCAGGTCAAGTTGAGGGGGGCGCCCATACTCGCTTCCCACATGCGGTTAGTGCGCTCATCATGGATCAGTAGACAAGACCCTTTTCCTATTAGGGTCGACACTAGCAGGCCTCAAAACCACACAGGGCCTCCTGCCGGTGCCTTATCATCAAATTGATTATTAATAGTAACATTAGCATGATTGATTGATTAAACATCGAGCCCCCACAACGTAATAGAAGTAGTAACAGTAAGTAACGGGTAACAGACTCGAGCAAAAGCAACCTAAGCATGCTAGTAAGACACTGGCTCAACCAAGGGGGTGATAGGAGTGGAGGTGAGGCAATATCAAGGTTAAGGGATTCATGTGATGGGTTCGTAACAGAAACAACTACTACTAAGGCTAGCAGAAAAGAACAACGGAAAGTATCGGTAATCAATGTTGAAAGGAACACAGTGGTTCATGTGAGTGATAACTTGCCTGCAAACCCAGTAGCCTGGTACTGAGCTAACTCCTTAGAAGGGGTGTCGTAAGGATCGTCGGTCTCAACGTCGTCGTTTATCCGAGAAGAAGCAAACAGACAATGCAGAAAAGGTAGACAATCAATAACATGGCATAGTGCACAAACATGGGATGATGCATGACCATTTAATTGATGCATAGAAATAAACTAGTTGACAAGATAGAAACAGGATTAAATGGACCCACATGCAATTTGGGATTGCATATGGAAAGCCCATGAATTATGGTTGAATTAATTGTTTTACAACTAATCATCATATGAAAGTTGATTAGCATGATGCATGGATGAGGAAAACAGAAAAATAACAACAATAGAAGCAATTGGAAATAAGGTTTACCAAGTTTGGAAATTCATTCATTAAGTTAGGAAATTTTGGTTACTTAAAGGTGTCACACAAGAATTTGTTGTTTTCATCAAGTTAAATTGTTCAAAATAGATAACAAAGTTTATATTTGAAAATAAAACAAGATTTTAGTTGGAATACATGTTTCACTTGTTGAAAAAGGATTTCAAATAAATTATGTATGAATTAAACAAGTTTAAGCAAGAATTAAATGAATTTAATTCAAACATGAACTTATTTGAATTTTTATTTGTTCAAAACATTAAGTGAAGTTCATATTTGAAATGTTATGCTTTTATGGTTTGAAAACATATTTTATATGTCCCAAAAGAATTTGTTTTGATCAAGTTATGAAATTACCAATTTTAAATGAAATAAACAAGGTTTAAATTATTTAACCAATTTTAATTATTCAAAACAGAAAACAAAGTTTATATTTGGAAAGAGGGTTTAATTTTGCATGGAAAACATATTTCATCTGTGGAAATTGGATTTAAAATGAGCAAGTTATTATTTTGGCAATTGTAAATGCAATAAACAAGAAACAGTTGTTTTCAGCAATTTAAATAATTCAACACAGCAAACAAAATTTATATTTGGAAAGTACATGAAAAGTTGATTGGAAAACATATTTAGTTTGTGGAATTTGGAATTTTTATGAACAAGTTATGAATTTTGCAAGTTTAAGTGAATTTGACAAGTTTTCAAACATTGCACCAATTTAAAATATTCAAAACAGTAAACAAATTTTATATTTGGATAGATCATTTAATTTGGTATTGAAAACATATCAAAAATGTTGGATTTGGAGTTAAAATGATTTTATTATGCATTTTACAAAATTGGGTGCAAATCTGCCATTTTTAGGGAACCAGGGACTTGAAAAGTATTTTTACAGGGGCTAGAATTGAACAACAGGGATCTATGTGTGATTACTGGAAGTTGCTGTGACCAAACACATGTAAAAATAAAAAGCGTGGTTTTAATGTGGGAGGGGGATTCGAACCCCCACCTCCCTGCTGCGCTCAAGGACCTGAACCAGATGGGCTACTGTTCGAGTTGGTGACAGAGGGGGGAGTGCAGGGGGTATGTGTTGTGGCTCGCTGCACGTTTTCTGAAAAAAATAACTGAATCGATCGAACAGGTACTGCACTCGATGGAGGACATGGCCAGCGACGGCTGCTGCCCTCGCCGGAGGGGGCGCCGTGGAGGAGGGGCTCGCGGGTGCGGCCCTAGGGAGAGGAGGGAGGAGGGCGAGAGGAGGAAGGCGGAAGGGAGGCCTCACCTCGAGGCGGTCGGGGAGGGGCGATCAGGTCGCTGCAGGGGCGGACAGCAGGGCAGCAGCAGGAGGCGGGCCGGCCGGAAACCTCGACGGCGGCGCCGCCTCGGGCAGTATCCGGCGATGGAACCTTCACCGAACTTGGAGATGGAAGGGTGCCGATTCCATTCCCGCCGTCAGCGGCCCGTGGCAGTTGCCCAGCACCCGGCGATGAGCTCCCTCTTCTCCGGCCATGGAAGGTTCAAAGGAGGGACAAGATGTGGAGTTTTCAGATACAGAGAAAGAAAAATCGGGAGGGGGAGAAGAGAGGACGGCGGCGCAGGGTAGAGGAGAGGGGTAGCTAGGGTTGCTAGGGCAGAGGGGGTAGTCTTATGGGGGGAGAGCACTGGTACGGCATGGCATCTGAGGAGGGGGAGAAGGGATCGTGTGGTGATGGATGTGTTCGTACAGGGAGGAGGAAGACGACAAGGGGTAGGGGGTACTGGGCCAGGGAAAGTGGGCTTGGGGGGAGGAAAAGAAAAGGATGGGCCATGCCCCTCTCCCTTGTGGTTTTAATTATTTGTTCTTTTTTTTTTTTTTTTGCATAGAACCAAATGGAAGAAAAGGATAGGGTTATGAGGTGCTAAAATTTTTGGGAAAAGTCAGGTGCATTTGTTGGTCCAATATCTACCCTTGACAACTTAAGTTCTTTGAAAAAATTCAAACTATTTGCTGTTTTGTCAATTGGTTGGAATTTAAATAATTTGCAACTTAATTGATTAATAAAGAAGCAACAAAACTAATAGGGTGAACCCTATTAATTAAATTAGAACAATGAGTTGATTTGTTTTGGTGATTTTCATAACTTTCCAATTGGGTGTTGTTTATACAATGCATTGAATTTTTGAATGTGATTTTGGAACAATTGATTGATTAAAACCATTAACTTAACAAGTGAGCATTATGGAATAAAATGAAAGCAATTTGGTTGTTTTTATTTGAACTCTCACTTTGGAAATTGTAACATCACAAGGATGAAACAAAGGGTTTGAAATTTGAGTTGAAATTCAAATAGAAAACAAAGGAAAACAGTTGGAAAACAAATGAAAACAGAGGAAAACAAATGGAAACCAAACAAAACAAATGCAATCAACATGATGCCATGATGCAAAACATAAAATAACAGAGAGCAAACATTCTAAAGGCTATTTTTCAGACTTGGGATGTTACACAAAGTACGGACTCGGGATACGCGGGATCCTGTGTCAGAACGACTCCTTTGACTTCTGGCCCGAGTAGGAGACTGCCATTTCTACTCGGACCACTTCCTCTACCCGGAGGAGAATAACTTCCCTGATTCTTCCTCCAGGCCTTCAGTGTGTGCGGCCGAATAGCGGACGACCAGGTAGCGAGTACCGGGTAGCCGCTACTCTGCCAAGTGTCTCTTCTGATCTTGCCCTTTAGCACTTGCCTTTACCCTACTTGGGGCTATCCCCCCGACATAGACCACATTTTATCTCCAAAATCTCAAATTACTTCCTCTGAAAAGCTTTACATAAACCTCTTTTGAAAAAGACAAATTCCTGCCGAATCAGTTGAAACCGGGTCAAATTTGAACTTCATGTGCCTCGTAGTTTTCTCGTTATTTTTTGCAAAGATCATTTTTAGGTACCCAAGTACCTATTTCAACATAGATACACCAAGAGTTCATCAAGATTCAACACCTATATACGAACAATGTTGACGAAGAAATTTTTATTTTTCGTTGAATAAAAACACCATTTTCCATTTTTGAAGTGGCAAAAATGGGATTTTAGACCAAAAGTATGTTGCAAAGTTGTACCCAAATTTTTTTTCGAAGTGGCAAATTTTTTCCATTTTCCATTTTCGAAGTGGAAAAATCTTTTGATGCATCTACCAAAAGTATGTTGCAAAATTGTACCCAAAAAATTATAAAGTTATTAGACCATAGTTATCTTCGAAAACTCAAATTAACGCCTCTAAAAGGCTTTACATAAACCTCTTTTGGACAAGACAAATTCCTGCCGAATCAGCTGAAACCGGGTCAAATTTGAACTATAGGTGCCTCGTAGTTTTCTCGTTATTTTTTGAAACAATCATTTTTAGGTACCCAAGTACCTATTTCAACATAGATACACCAAGAGTTCATCAAGATTTAACACCTAGCTACGAACGGTCATGTCCCTCGTTTTGACCGTTTTCCGAAACCGACATAAAAGATTAAAAAAATTCAAAAAATGGATAACCTTCGCAATATGTCATAATAAGTTCCCTAGTATCCATACAAAATAATAAACTTGGAATACGGAAGTTATCTCGAAAAAGTGTTCACAGAAATGAGCTATCATCTACGAAGATTGATGGCTTTCGGGGCAAACGACGGATGTTATGGCCACATCCATGGCATAGTTTCTTGAAATTTTCCCATATTGCACACAAACATGCATATCGAATCAACGAACAATGTTCATGAAGAAAGTTTTATTTTTCGTTGAATAAAAACACCATTTTCCATTTCCGGAGTCTAAAAAATGGGGGTTTTGTAAAGCATCTACCAAACAAATGTTGTAAATTGTACCAAATAAAATTATAAAGTTATTAGACCATATTTTATCTACAAACAACCAGACTAATTCCTCTAAAAAGATTTTTATCCACCTCTTCTGAAAAAGACAAATTTTTGCCGATTCAGCTAAAACCGAGCAAAATTTGAACTACAGGTGCCTCGTAGTTTGCTCATGATTTTTTGTAAAAAATTTTTTAGGTACAAAAGTAGCTATTTCTTCAGAGATACACCAATTTTTTCACAAATTCAGTCCCTATCTAAGAACGGTCATGTCCCCCGTTTTGAACGAAGATTAATCCCAAAAAATATTCCAAATTCCTCAAAACCCCATATAAAGTAATATATGAACTCAATAGTGTTTAATATTTTAGTTTAACTATAAATATTTTCTAATGGTCTATAATGATAGAGAACATTTTCAAAAAAAATTCCATGCATATTTCATTGAAATTGGAGTACGAAATCAAAAGTTATAAAAGAAAACAAAAAAAGAAATAAAAGAGAACCAGGCGAGCTGATCCGGCCCATCCCAGCACCGAGCCGGTTGAGCCTAGAACCGAGACGGCCTAGCGGAACCGAGCACCGAGTTTTTCTATTTGTTTCTTGAATGGGCTTTGGCCCAGGACATGGTCGAAATGTAGAAAAGGGGTGCGTGTATGTACATATCACAAAGCGTGTGGTGTCCTGGTGGTGGTGGGAACGAACTAGGTGTGTGATGTTGTGGGTTCGAATCCTCTTACTCCCCACACGATTTATTTTCAGGTTTTCTTGCTTCATGGAGCGTGTGGGTCGCATCTTGCCCTTCGCCGAAGTGAAATTGCTCGGTCTGGATCCCGCCTGTCAATGTATGTACACATAAGAACATATTTGACACATAGGCCCGCATCACAAATTGACTATGGTTGGTTTGAATCCCCTTACTCGCACACGATTTATTTTCGGGTTTTCTTGCTTCGTGGAGCGTGTGGTCGCATCTTGCCCTTCGACGAAGTGAAATTGCTCGGTCTGGGTCCCGCCTGTCAATGTATGTACACATAAGAACATATTTGACACATAGGCCCGCATCACAAATTGACTATGGTTGAGTATAACACGTAGATATGAAACGTAGGCGAACAACTTTGACACATAGACGAACGCAGAAATTGACTATGACACATAAGCGGGGATTCGACACATAGGCGATCAGATTTGACACATAGACGGACGCACCACAAATCAGGTACCATGACCATTTAAATTGGTCTCAATCAGACGACAATAGGGAAGCAAAACCCCTTTTGTCTACATTGTGACCAACTCAGGTACAGATACAGACTCTCTCAAACAATTGGCTCGAGATATGTGACCAATTTTTTTACGGTCACCGACAGAAGGTCACTAGTTGATATATTTCTTGTAGTGGACTGATTTATTGCATCAAGCAAGACAGGGAGAAAAGAGGCTAGCCGAGGAGGCTCAAATGACTACTAGGAGGAGTTTTTCACCAAAAACTTCTGTTTTCTCACCACCTACACCTCAAGCTTCACAAATTCAAGGTAGCACAAGTTCCAAACCCGAGGCTAGCAATTCTAATTCGAAGAAAACAATACAACCAGCATCAAGTGCAAGTGGTTCTACTACATCTACAACAAGAAATAGAGACATGAGCTGCCATACATGTGGAGGAAAAGTGCACTTCAAGAGAGAATGTCTTAATAAGAAAATCATGCTTATCAATGAGGAGAATGAGTATGGGACTGGTGATGATGCTGATCCTAATGAGGATGATTATGATGATGGTGCTGGTCCTGTTGATGCATATGCTACTCATTATCCTACTATTGTTTGCACACAAAAATCATTGAGTGTTATTCCAAGTGAAGAAAATCAGAGATGCAATTTGTTCCAAACCAAAGAAATTGTAGGTCTTCAAATGGTTGCAAGGTGATCATTGATGGAGGAAGTTGCAGAAATTAAGCAAACAAAGATTTATGTGCAAAGCTGAAGTTGAGGTATATTCCACACCCACACCCTTATTATATTCAATGCTTGACTGAGAAAGAGGAGATTAAGGCGTGCCATATGGTGAGAGTGAAATTTTAGATTGGACCATGCAAAGACACCATTGAGTGTGATGTGGTTCCCATGTCGGTTTGCCACATGCTATCGGGTAGACCATGGCAATTTGATAGCAGTGCTATACACCATGGAAGAGCAAACACATATCAATTGAATTGGCATGGGAAGGACATTATTTTATGGCCTATAACACCACAACAAATTGTAAATGAGTCTCATCAAAAAAATGAAGTGAATCTACAAAAGAAGAGTGAGAGAGATGAGAGGAGTGAAAACAAAAATTTTGTGGGTGAAAACAAGCCTAGGCCGATTGGTAAAAGTAAGGGAGTGAGCTTAGAAACAATGTTAGCCACCAAAGATAACTTGAGAGAGTTTAGTGAGGATCCTAGTTTAGTACCTATAGTGCTTATGCACAAGGGGGAAATTTTAGTTTCTAATGACATGACCCCTCTCTCTATTGGTGTTTCTAATGTTTTGCAGGAATTTGGTGATGTTTTTTCTAGAAGAGATACCCTCAGTCTTGCCACCATTGAGAGGAGCGCCAAATTGATCTTATTCCCGGTTCATCATTGCCAAACCGAGCTCCCTATAGGACAAATCCCCAAGAAACGAAGGAAATTCATAAACAAGTACAATAGCTTCTAGACAAAGGGTATATTCGAATCAGTCTGTCTCCTTGTGTTGTTCCTGTTATTTTAGTCCCTAAGAAAGATGGTACATGGCGCATGTGTGTATATTGTAGGGCAATTAACAACATCACTATTTGTTATCGTCATCCTATACCATGTTCGAAAGATATGTTAGATGAATTAAGTGGTGCGGCCGTTTTCTCTAAAATCGATTTGCGTAGTGGTTACCATCAAATTAGGATGAAAGAGGGGGATGAGTGGAAAACAACCTTTAAAACAAAATTTGTTTATATGAATGGTTAGTGATTCCTTTTGGTTTAACTAATGCACCTAGTACTTTCATGAGACTTATAAACCATGTTTTGAGATATTTTATTGGCAAGTTTGTGGTAGTTTATTTTGATGATATTCTCATATATAGCCACAATAACATGAACACATTGATCATATTAGACAATTCTTGCATGTGCTAAGGGAAAAAATTGTTTGGTAATTTTTTGAAGTGCATTTTTTGCAAGGATAAGGTCATATTTGTGGGATATGTTGTATCTAAACATGGGATAGAGGTACATGAGTCTAAAATTGAAGCAATTAAAAATTTGCCTATTCCCATGAATGTGAGTCAAGTGCGTAGTTTTAATGGTCTTGCTGGTTTCTATAGAAAATTTGTGAAAGATTTTAGTACCATTGTTGCCCCTTTGAATGATTTGACTAAGAAGGGTGTTGATTTCGAGTAGGGGGTTGCTCAAGACAATACATTTGACACATTGAAGAATAAAAGTATTTCTGCACCTTTATGGATGCTTCCAAATTTTCATAAGCAATTCGAAATTGAATGTGATACTAGTGGTATTGGTGTTGGAGGCATGTTGATGCAAGATAGAAAACCAATTGCTTATTTTTATGAGAAATTGCATGGTGCACAATCGAATTATTCTGTTTATGATAAGGAATTGTATGCGCTTGTTAGAGTTCTTGAGGTTTGGAAACATTATTTCTGGCCAAAAGAATTTATCATACATTCTTATCATGAGGCAAGAGCCAATCTAATATTAATAAGAGACATGCTAAGAGGGTAGAGCTCATTGAGTCCTTCCCATACATTATTAAATATAAGAAAGGATTGGATAACGTAGTTGTTGATGCTTTATCTAGAAAAAACATGTTACTCACGAAATTGGATGTCCAAGTTTTCTATGCCTTTTACTAAATATTCTAATGTGAAGGAATGGGATAAATATCATATACATGATGGGTTTCTGTTTAGAGCTAACAAATTATGTGTCCGCGAGTGTTCTTTGCGTTTGATGTTATTGCAGGAGTCTCATAGTGGTGGATTGATGGGACACTTTGGACATGAGAAAACATTACATATGTTGGCTGAAAATTTATACTGGGCACATATGAGGCGTGATGTGTATAGGTTTGTGCAATGTTGCATTACTTGCAACAAGGCTAAATCAAAATTGAAGCCTCATGGTTTGTATACTCCTCTTCCTGCACCTACTACACCACGGGAAGATATTAGTATGGATTTTGTGCTAGGATTACTGAGGACTAAAAGAGGACATGATTTTATATTTTTGTTAGTGGATAAATTCTCTAAGATGTCGCACTTTATTGCATGCAACAAGAGCGACGATGCGTCACATATTGCTATTATATTTTTCAGGGACATAGTGAGATTACATGGAGTTCCAAGGACTATTGTTTCTCATCGTGATGTGAAGTTCATGAGCTATTTTTGGAAGACACTATGGGGAAGCTAGGAACAAAGGTGATGTTTTAAACTACATGTCACCCTTAAACTGATGGACAAACGGAGGTGGTGAATCGCACATTATCAACATTGTTGCGCACCATGATCAAGAAACATCTGCGGGAGTGGGAGGAGTGTTTGCCACATGTTGAATTCTAATACAACAAGGTCGTTCATTCTACTACTCAGTTATGCCCGTTTGAGGTGGTATATGGTTTCAAACCCATTACACCACTTGATTTTCTTCCACTTCCCATATAAGATAGAACAAATACGGAGGCATCTAGGAGACCTGATTTTGTGAGGAAGATACATGAGAAAACAAAGGATGCCATAGAGAAGAAAGGGAAGTAGTGGCCGAGAGAGTAAACAAGAAGAGGACAGAGGTGTTGTTTTGAAGAGACAGATTTCCAACTTTGAGAAAATCCAAATTGATGCCTAGAGGAGCTGGTCCATACAAAGTACTTGCAAAAATTAATGAGAATGCCTACAAGATAGATCTTCCAGTTGATGAGTTTGGTGTGAGTAATTCATTCAATGTTGCTGATTTGACACCATACCATGGAAATGACCTTGATGCGTTGATGTTGACGCCTTTTCAAGGGGGGAGGATGATGAGGACATCCCTACTTATTTCTCACATGATGAGGTTGTTATCCAATATAAGCATGATGAAGTGAGACTTGGATCAATAACAAGATCAAGGGCCAAACTAATAGAACAACATGTGAACTCACTCTTAATTGAATATGATGTTTGTATTTATGAGAATTTATACTACGTAAGTCTATGCATTTATGTATGATCAGGGTTATTGATAACATAAACATGGAGGTGGAAAAACATGGAGAGCTGGAAAAAAAGATGAATATGCTGGAAAACAAGAGCGAACATGAAGAAAACATTGTTTCCCAGCTGGAAAACAAACATACGGATACGTCATAAACGTATCCTTAATTCTGATGTTCCATGTTGTTTGCATGTTGTTTCCTACATGTTTGCTATACACTTTATGTCATTTTTATCGATTTTACGGACTGGCCTATTGACAAGATGCCACAGAGCGAGTTCCCTGTTTTCTGCTATTTTTATTTTCTAAAAAGTTGTTCTGGAAATATTCTTGGAATTGGAAAATTCGAAGTCCAGAGGTCCTAGAATTACCGAAGGTTCCACGGAGTCCCGAAGAGGCCCGGAGGGGGGCCATAGGGAGGACACACCATAGGGCAGCGCGCCCCTTGGCCGCGCCATCGGGTGGTGTGGGGCCCCCCAGGCCTCCACTGCCTTTGCCCTTTCGCCTATTTATAGCCACGAGATTAACCCTTAAAATATACCACTTCGTCCCGAGAAACACCCGAGGCCGCCGTCATCGTCATCCCAAGATCGGGAGGGTTCTGGAGCTCTCCCCGACACCCTGTCAGGAGGGAAATTCATCACCGGAGGGGTCTACACCACCAAGCCCTCCTCCAAAGTTACACGTGAGTAGTTCATCCCTGGACTACGGGTCCATAGCAGTATATAGATGGTTGTTCTCTCCACTTTGTACCTCATGTTTAGATCTCGTGAGCGGCCTCACATGATCGAGATCATCTTTATGTAATGCTACATGTTGTGTTTGATGGGATCTGATGAATGTTGAATGCTATGTCTTCTGATTATCAATCTATCATGTTATCTTCATGCTTATGTTATTTATGATCTTGCATGCTCTCCGTTATTACTAGATTCTATGGCCAAGTAGATGCTAGTAACTCCAAGAGGGAGTATTTATGCTCGATAGTGGGTTCATGCCTCCTTTGCATCTGTGCTCGAGTGAGAGAAACATGACGGATGGAGGATGTGCCCTCTTTGTATTCAGCTAAACTGGTGAGATTGACAACCTCACTGCTATGTTGGGACAAAGTGATTTGATTGTGTTGTGTAGGCTCCACGTTGCTTCTGAACCGGTAGTGCGCCCTGCCACCTTAGCTGCATCAACCTTCAGAGATTGCGTGTCCTCCTACTTGTCGATTCAACCTTGGTTTCTTTTCTGAGGGAAAACTTGCTGCTGCACTCTTCACAACCTTTCTATTGGGGTTTACCAACGAGGGCGTCAAGGCTCCATCAAATATTCTGGGGCCGTTGCCGGGGATTTCAAGGTCTTCGAGAGAAAGCAGCCTCCCGTCAACTACACACCAACAAGTTTTCTAGCGCCGTTGTCGGGAAGGAAGAGAATTTCTGCAAGGGGAGTCTCTCACTTCCAATCTCTTTACTTTGTTCTTTTTTTGCTTTGTTTATTTTATTTTGGCTTTTTTGCTTATCTTTATCAAAAACATAAAAAAAAATTAGTTCTTATTCTAGCTGTTACTTTTGTTACCTCGTTGTTATTTTTCATCATGTTGTTCCCTAAGTTTACCATGAAAGATCTGCTAGTAGATAGTGGTTCTATACTTGGAAAGGATACCATTAAATAATTCTTTGATCATGTTAGTAAGCATGATAATTTTGAGGAAAAATGCATAGTAGAACTTGCTCCAAATTATGAGACTGTTGCAACTTCTTTAGTTCACATGTTAGAAGCTAGGTTTTTTAACCTTCATCCCATATTACAGCATATGTTCCTCAACTTGAATAACATTGAAGATGTTGAGAAAAGGAACTTCATCTTAGAAACCATGCTTAAAGAATTTGGAGATGTTGCTATAGAAGCTAGAAAAGTCTTTGATCGTTTCAATATGCTAGTCTCATGTGTAGATATTGTTGGTGGTCTTGAAAAAACTGAATCTAATAATGAAAAGGAGGATAAAATACCAATCCCCTTTAAATTGATAGCGTTGCATGAAGCCCAAGAAAAGAATTTTGATTGGATTGTTCCTGAGAATTTATTTGATGAGAATAGTAAGGCTAAATGTACTAAGAGAAGAGCCTCTGAAACTCACTTATATAAAATATAATGCATTATGAAGGAATTTCCAAATCTTGATTTGAATGCTTCTTCACTTGAAAACACTTGATTCCACTTTTCTGGGCCTAGCTAAAAGGCGTTAGAGAAAAGCACTTCTTGGGAGATAACCCATGGTTTTAATTTTGCTTTGTTTTTCTCTGTTTTCTTTGAGTCAAGGTATTGTATACCTCTATAGAAATCCTTCGTATCTTTATTTTCATGTTTTAGTAATGCCAAGTAAAGTTTCTGACGAGAGTTGGAGTTGGTTTTTGGATTTCTGTAGAGGAAACAGATTTCTGATGTCCACCGTACAAAATCGTATAATTCACAGACAAATCCGCATGAACTGAAATTTCTTGTGATTATTTCTTAGCTAATTCCTCAACTTTTTTGTTCTGTAAGTTTTTCGATCTGAGCAACATAAGTGCCACAAAAAAAATTCGTCTTTACAGATTGTTCTGGTTTTGACAGATTCTGCCATTTTTCTTGCATTTGCTCTTTTGCGATGTCAAGTGGATTTATTTGCTTCACAAAACATCAGTGACCGTTGCTAATGTTTAAAAGTATCAATAGCACTTGTGACCTTACAGAAATCATGGATTTTTGATTATTGCACTCACCCTCTAATGCAAATTACTCTTTGAGTGTGGTGTGAAGAAAGTTTTCAAGGGTCAAGAGGAGAGGGTGATATATGTGATCAAGAAGAGTGCAAGGTCAAAGCTTGGGGATGCCCCCGTGGTTCATCCAAGAATATTTTAAGAATACTCAAGCACCTAAGCTTGGGGATTCCCAAGGAATCCCCTTCTTCATCAACAATCTATCAGGTCACTTCTAGTGAAACTATATTTTTATTCGGTCACATCATATGAAGTTTACTTGGAGCGTCTGTTTGTTTTTCTTTTGTTTTATTTTGTTTTCTTTTGTTTTCCTTGCTGCAATAATATAGTTGGACCCTAGCATTCCTTGTTTGGGAGAGAGACACGCTCCGCTTTTTCGTTTGAATACTTGTTGTGCTAGTATTCTTAGCTTTTCTTCTAGCTGCTGCCAAATTCCTGTTTAGATCTTGTTTTCATTGCATCTCTGGTTCAGAGCTATTAGTTTTAGTAGTGTTATGTGAGTACTCTCATTTTTTATTGCTGTATCATTTAGAGAGTTTTTGTTAAAGCATGTTTTGTATGGTGCTTGTTGGGAAAAGAAACTGCTGCTTGAGGTAGAATTTATAGCAGTGCAAGTAGATGCTTGTATAGACTGTGGCTAGACTTTTTCGTATCATGCTACATGTTATTTTAATTCTAAAGCCTTGTGGTTATTTAGTAGCATGATTAGCCTCAAATAGCTGAGAGTGTTTAATGTGCCATTGAAAGAATCATGAGTTGTTCTTGTCATATTGAAGCATAAATTTGTGGTGTTCTCCTTTGAATGTTTTATTTGGTTGACTTGGCGCATGCTCACACCATGTTTATGACTATGAACCAGTCACTTATAGCCTCTACCATCATTTAGTTTTTGAACTTGTGGTACCACTTATGCTTTGATTAATGATGTTTCTGTCGCTATGCATAATTATGGCTCTTATGCTCTCTTGATTTGTCACTCCCAATCTTTTGCTAGCCTCCACCTGTACTGAGTATGAGCTCTACTCGTGCATCCAATTCCCAAAAACCAAAGTATGCGAAATGTGTCCACCATACCTACCTACATGTGGTATTTAACCGCCACTCCAAAGTAAATTGCTCATGTGTTACCTTTAAAACTTTCAAAATTACTCCTGTTTTGTGCTCGAGTTTTAGCTCATGAGGATGTAAACAGAGAATCTTTATCTCACTTGTTGATTGGAATTTCACACCCTGGACTAGTGGCTTCATCCGCTATCCAATGATAGAAGAGCTGGTAGCGGGGTGCCCAGCCCCAAATTAATAACAACAAATTCTCTTCACTATTTTTGCCCCTGATTTATCAGTCAAAGCATAATCGTGTAAACAAAAGAGAAAGACGGATGACCTTCTACCCAGATGCGTATTTCTATGGGAGCCGCTCTTGCGAAGTCTAGTTGGCTTGTGACGTACTGTATTTTCTGTTTACCATTCATTGACATAATCATACACCTCTCTAAAAAATAGACACTCCTCCATGGTATGTGATTGTTGGCAGGCACCGGAGGATTCAGTTAGCCATGGTTTGTGTAAGATGGATGGGAGGAGTGTCAAAGCTTTTATACCTCTGTTTAATAAAATAAAATCTCTAGCACATGAGTTGATCCCTGCTCCCCTCTGCGAAGGGCCTTTCTTTTACTTTTATGTTGAGTCTCCATCTTCTAACTTTATGCATAGTTGAGAGAGCATAGTTGCCATTTTGGGTTTTATGTGCATTTGTCCCAGAAACATTATTAATTGATTCATGATGTGTTATTGCTTGTTCTCTAATTATTTGTTCTACTCTTCCTCATGAACTTTGAAGGTGTCCTGGCATTTATGTTTTGCCCCACTCTTAAGGACTACCGAGTTATCACTTTGCCATGTTTTCTCTATACTTGAAACAAACGTATATGTTTTGTTGCACTGTTATGTAACATCCCAAATTTTACATTTGGAATGTTTTGCATTTAGAGCATATGCATAGCATGACATCATTTCAAAACTTTTATTTGAGTGTTGCATTTTAAACCCCAAAACAAAATCATGTTTTAAAAGGACCAAAATCCTCCTATAAGGCGTTTATAAGCCAAAGGATATTTGAATATTTTAATTTTTCCAAAATCACTCCTTAATAGTCTAATATGATAGATTTTCAAATCTCAAAATTTTAGAAATTTGTTTGACTCGATTCCGAGTTGTATTTCAAAAGTTATCAAAGTTTTAAAAAATGAAAAAAAAGAAAAAAAAAACTCAGCCCAGCTTACCGACCGCATGGGCCGGCCCAGTAAGTGTGCGCACGCACCAGGAGCACGACCAATCCTTTCCTAAACGTATAAATCCCATTTTTCTGACCTATCTCCATTCAAACTCGCATATCTTTTCATTGGAGAGTCCAAATTCGAATCCGCTTCTTTCTACTTGTTCCCTACTCCAAGTAGCAACTTTCCACCGACCTCCCCATCTATAAATACCCCAGGCCCGCCCAAACTCGAAACTCCAAATTCAGATCTGTTTCTGAGTATTTTGCTCGCCACGGTCCGTGAGTTTCTCGGTTGACGTTCAAGTATTCGCGAGAGTTTTAGATATCGTTGATACTGATCCATCCCAAGAAACCTCACCTCTTTTCATCCACCATAGCCGGAGAATTTCTAGATCTACTCTCTCAGATCTAAAGCGGCAAAAGTTCAATTAATCTTCAATCGTTTGTCCGTTTTCACTCAAATTTCTACTGTAGTTGCATCTCATCATTATCTACAACTTTTGTTCTTTGAGTTTTTCGATTTGAGCTACACATCTTTTTATATAATTCCGATCTACTTTTGTCCACCGGAGTAACTCGAAATTTCAAATCTATACTTTGTTCTTATTCATCCAAAAAGTTTTCGTTGACTGTTTAATTTGCTTTTAGCATGTTATTAGTATGTTAGGTTTAGATCTACCTTTTTATTAACTTTATTTCGAGAAGATCTTGTAGATTGTTAATTAACCCTATTTAATTTAGTTAAGCTAGTTTTTGTCTCTTGTTGCATTATAAACTTTTTCATGCATCATATATTGTTTAGAAAACCAGAGAACTAGTAAATTAGTTGTCTTCCATTATTAAATCATCATGCATCCGTATGTGCATTGTTTTTTTTGCTTGGTTTGGTTTGGTTGTTTATTGTGGTATGCTTGCAACGTGTAGATTGCAAGAGTTGCGGTTGCTGTTCGTGTGAGGACCGTTGTTGTTACGGTTGCGACTGAGTCGAGTGCGTGAACGACTCCAATTTCTGTCAAGGCAAGTGACACACATGATCCTACTATTTTATTATATGCATTAGAGTTTTATTGTAGCTATTCATTAATAGGAGTTGTGTGATATCGTTATGCTAGATTGCTTCACTAACACCCAAATGGAGCGATCATATGTTACCCCTAGATTGTAGCATCCATATGATAGGCCAACATCGTACTTGTAAATTGCTTAGCCATGCTATAGATATCGTGGTTGGGATTATTATCATGTTATGAATAAAATTGTTATTTTAATTGCTTATGAAAACAACATGATAATTAGTTAACCACTCGGCGGATTGGTAGCATGTCATCAGAGTACATATTTTTGGTGGGGACCGCCGCCCAGTATCTTGAGATTATGTTTATTTTCTTTATGTAGTTATTCTTACGTGAAGCCGTGTTTCATATTAGTATGGGCTACACATAAATTGTAGGTTGTGGTGACTCGAACCCAACGTGTCCAGAGATGTAGAATAGTTGTAGGATGGTACGGCTCGTGGAGGGTTTGGGGATCTACTTCTTATGATTTATGGCTTAATCTTCTTTCCTTCCGTGGTACTAGTGGTGTATCATGGTGTTTGGGGTCGATTAGGCAACACGGGTAAATGGCACAAACCTCGCGAGGGTTAAAACTAAGATCTTAGCCGTGTTCCATTGGTTAGGGACAATTTAACAACTAGATGGGAAACATGACATATCTCGTTCATCTTGTTTTATTAATTACTACCAATTTGACTATGGGTTATTGGAGAAGTGTCTGATGGTGTTTCAGTGTGCTAATCCAAAGGATAGGAGCACTTTGCTATCAACCAAAGTGTCCAATTATATAGGAGCACTTTGCTATCAACCAAAGTGTCCAATTAGGTAAAAAATTACTTTCTATTAAAAGATAGGACAACTACATTTATGCAAAATAGTCTACAAACTCCACCGGCCAAATATGCATGTAGACTAGCACTTGTCATTTATATACCACCATAGTGTCACTTGCCACCATTGCTCATAATGATCTGACCTCCTTTTGGGGGCTGCATATTCCAACGTGCAGGTTGTTCGTATTCGGATTGATCGACGTAGGTCTCGTGACTCCACTCAACATGTTTGTTCGCCTGTGGCACAAATTGAAGACTGGAGCCCTTATATTCGCTTTGTTGAATAAGTATTGTGCTAGCTTCCGCTATGCAAGTTGTAATAAAGTACTTTACTCTGGATATTCGATAGTAATACAATACATTGATTCCTTTTGATTGTTATCTGTGTTCTGTGTGATGGTAAACGGTCCAGGGGCTAGTACTACACGCAACAGTATAGCCTGTGTTGGGCTGTACTACTACATGTTATTCATGATCTTTTATTTGCGTTACTTCTCATGATGCAAGGTGATTTCTATGCTTTATTGTTAAAATTCTAACTATCATGCTTGTGTTGAAGTTCTATGATCTAAGCTTACTTATGCTTTTACATTATTGATTATCAAGTTTATGTTGGTAGCATGTCACCTCAGAAATTATGTGTTTTTATCGTTTACCTACTCCAGGACGAGTAGGAACTAAGCTTGGGTATGTTGATACGTCATAAACATATCCTTAATTTCTGATGTTCCATGTTGTTTTCATGTTGATTCTTACGTGTTTGCTATACGCTTATTTTTATCGATTTTCCGGACTAACCTATTGACAAGATGTCACAGAGCCAGTTCGCTATTTTCTGTTGTTTTTAGTTTCAGAAAAGTTGTTCTGGAAATATTCTCGGAATTGCAAAATTCGAAGTCCGGAGGTCCTAGAATTCCCGAAGGTTCCACGGAGTCCCGAAGAGGCCCGGAGGGGGGCCACAGGGGGGCCACACCATAGGGCGGCGCGCCCCCGGCTACGCCATGGGGTGGTGTGGGGCCCCCAGGCCTCCACCGCCTCGGCGCTTTCGCATATTTATACCCCCCGACAAATTAACCCTAAAAATATACCATTTCATCCCGAGAAGCACCCGAGGCCGCCGTCATCGTCATCCGAGATCGGGAGGGTTCTGGAGCTCTCCCCGGCACCCTGCCGGGAGGGGAATTCATCACCGGAGGGGTCTACACCACCATGCCCTACTCCGAAGTGATGCGTGAGTAGTTCACCCCTGGACTACGTGTCCATAGCAGTAGCTAGATGGTTGTTCTCTCCACTTTGTACCTCATGTTTAGATCTCGTGAGCTGCCTCACATGATCGAGATCATCTTTATGTAATGCTACATGCTGTGTTTGATGGGATCTGATGAATGTTGAATGCTATGTCTTCTGATCATCAATCTGTCATGTTATCTTCATGCTTATGTTATTTATGATCTTGCATGCTCTCCGTTATTAGTAGATTCTATGGCAAAGTAGATGCTAGTAACTCCAAGAGGGAGAATTTAGGCTCGATAGGGGGTTCATGCCTCCTTTGCATCTGTGCTCGAGTGAGAGAAACGTGACGGATGGAGGATGTGCTGTTGTCATTAGGGAGAAAACAACAGTGATTACCTAGTTTACATTGTTTACATTACACACTTTGCTTACTGCGATAATCTGTTGCTTGCAACTTAATACCCGACGTTTGTTCGGATGATATTCGGAGGGTGGATTATTAGACATAGATGCAGTTGGATGACGGTCTATGTATTTTTGTTGTAATGCCCGCATGAATCACATAGTAATCTTTATGTCTTGCATATGCACTACGGTGCAGCCTTCATTTCTGTAAATTGCCCAGCTGTAATTTGTTCACCACACATGTTATTTATATTCTACGGAGAGACACCACTAGTGAACTGTGTTCCCAGGTCCATTTTCTCATACTGATAATACACACATTGCTTTTACTGTTTTCACACTCCTTTCATACTGTTACTACTGCTTTCATACTATTTTCCACACCATACGTTTAACCTCTTTGTGTTCAGCAAAACTGGTGAGATTGACAACCTCACTGCTATGTTGGGACAAAGTGATTTGATTGTGTTGTGTAGGTTCCACGTTGCTGCCGAACCGGTAGTGCGCTCTGCCACCTCAGCTGCATCAACCTTCAGAGATTGCTTGTCCTCCTACTGGTCGATTCAACCTTGGTTTCTTTTCTAAGGGAAAACTTGCTACTGCACTCTTCACAACCTTTCTCTTGGGGTTTACCAATGAGGGCGTCAAGGCTCCATCAAGTTTTCTGGCGCCGTTGCCGGGGATTTCAAGGTCTTCAACAGCAAGCAGCCTCCCGTCAACTACACACCACATACCAGTGTGAAAAACAAGCCTACAAGTGTGGAAAACAAGCATACACATGTTTTCCACAAGTGCTCAAGTGAGGAGAAACAAGGAGGGCGCCCCACAAAATTTTATGCGCCATAATTAGAAGTCCTAATCCAAGTAGGCAAGGGCCTGCGTGTCCTTACATGGCTGAACCTTCTATGGGTCGGTCTATCCTATGTGAGTTCAAAACTAAGTCTAGTCCGAGTCACGACACTACCAAATTCCGTGCGACCCGGAACGTTTTGATAACGTCGCTCGGTTTCCGTCGCGGATGGCTGAAGAGTGGAATTTTCTCTCGACGTAGACTGGTTTTGCCCGACTTTTTGCTAGTTTTACGTCACGGATTTTCTTCTCTGGCCCAGTAGCCCACTAAGAGCCCAGTTTCCTTAGACGAAACTTGCTTGGTCACGTAGAACGTCACAAATTTTTCTTGGGGCCACACATCCTGCTCTGTTTGACTGCTTTGACTGGCTACGACTACGCCCTTGGTGCATGGCCCCACCTTCAGGCCGTGTGCACCGTTTGTAGCCGTTAGTACTGTGGGACCCAATTTAGCCGTTGACACAGCTGAACGTACCAATTAAAAAACTTGACCACACCACAGCAAAGCCACTACCGTCAATCCTCCGCCGCTGCTGCCGTAAATCCTCCGTCGTTACCATACCGCTGCCGCTGACGAGGGCGCGCAGCTAAATTTCCCTCTCCTCTTTCTCCCTTGGCGATTCTAGGGGTGTTCCTTGTCTCCCCTTACTCAGATGGCGCGCAGGGAAAGCATGGCCGCTAGCGGCGAGAGTTCGTGCTTGTTCCACGAAGGGGGGTTTCCTCCTCGCCGCCGCAAACCTATCCCATACACTCCGGCGCCCTTGGACCACTCCAATGAAACAAAATTTTTGTGCAGTTTGAAGATGGCCATGTGGATTTCTTGGACCGACCATAATCCAGGCCGGAGATTCCTGAAATGCCAAAGAAACTTGGTAAAGATTCGTGCTTTAGTTTTAGTTTGGTTGCAAGATTTTTCTTTTGGTTAAATTTTATCTTATTTTGGTTGCAGAAGTATGACATTCCTTATGGTTGTGGAAAGTTCTCATGGCATGACCAGAATGGACAGAATTCCAAGACCAGGTGGTTCTTCAACTGCTAAATGCAGTGTTTAGAGAGAAGGACTAGAATAACACATTGCAGGAAGAGATAAGTGCACTGAGGAAGAATCTAGATCAGGTGCTGATGAAGCTGCTGGAAAACCTGCTCATGAAGGCAAGATTCAAGATTCTAGCTACAATCTATTGATGATTTGGGTTTTTTCAGTTTTACTTGCAATGTGTTTTGGCATAACGATGTCTGGCAGTTGAGTGATGGCATATTAGCAATGTAAGGAAGATAATTGGGTAATGGTAGCACTTGAGTAATATCATGTTCGCGGTCAATTTTATAAGAACTTTTATGTACTCTATGTTTAATGCTATGGTTTTGACATATACGAGACAAATAGCTAAAAAATCACACACACACACAAACAAACAAAATTCAAAGAAAATGCAAGAATGCACTTCAGTTCAACACAAGCATACACACACGCATGCACATCAGTTCAACACAAGCATGCAAGCAGGCATGCACAACAGTTCAACACACAACATGAAAACAGGCATGCGCATCAGTTCAGCAAAAGCATGCATACAAAGCATGCAAAATCAGTTTGGCACAAGCTTGCACACATGCATGCAACACTAGTCTGCATCGCTATCATCTGCGGGCAGTGCACCTAGATCACTATCATACTCCGCATATGTGTCGTCTACTTCATCCTCACTGACTTCTAATTCATCGTCACCATCTTGTACTTCACCTTCCTTATGCTGCACAGACACTTTTTTCCGATCTTTGATATAAGCCCAAATTTCATCTGCTGAGAGGATGCGGGGAGCCATTCCAGTGCGTTCCAGAGTAGGCGGAGGATGGGATATTGGGTAAGCAGGAACATCCTCATTGTCAGATACTTCGACATCTTGATGTGCTAGAATACTTGGCCTATCCTCCTCTTCATTGTCCTCCTCGTCTTTGTCCTTCTCATGTTCGGACACATCAAAGGTCCGTCTATGCTCAAATTTTTGGACTATTCGCCAGTTTTCTCCCCCTACATTGTCTGGCATATGAAAAACTTTTTGTGCCTGGGTTGACAGGATATATTTATCATCCTCATACCACAAATTGGAAATGTTGATGCTCCTGAACAGTTTATCATACTTTTCCAGTTTAAACCTGCGCATGCCCTGCCTCCTTCAAGACAATACCAGTCACATCCAAACAGAACAAATGTCCGTTTATGTTTCTTGGTAGAGATATAAGTCAGCTCTTTGATTTCCTTGAGGACACCAGAAAAATATCTTGCGTCCCCGTTGTGATCTCCAGCAGCCACGACTCCACTGTTTTGCGTTTTCTTGCCTTTTTCACGCTCAGCAGTGACAAACTGAACTAAGTTCACGTGACAAACTGAATATGTTTTAACTTTGTTGTGTGGGCCAAGTGCCAATGCGAACAACTCATCTTAATGAACTTCTGGTCTTTCCCGTGCCTTGTTCATCATCTATGTACCACAGAAAAAAAGAAAAACAATATGGTCAAAATCATGCAATGAAATGCAAAAGGTCAAAGAGAAATGCAAAAGGAAACTTGCATGCTCTTTGAACCATCTTGGAAAATCCTGGTCAACCCTAACTTCGACATTAGGTGTCCCTTCTTCCTCTAGCTTTGTCCTGAACTTTCTGCAAACCATGAAGAGTTATTAAACTCCGGTATTTATGGGGTATACATTGTGTAGGGTAACATAAAATTCAGACGCAGGGAACATACAGGATATAGCCTGTAACCTTACTGCAATTGTTTAGGACATACCAATCCATTCTATGAAGCTCTGTTGACAGGGTCTCAGTGCTATCATGATTGATCGCAATATATGCTCCAACTAAACGCGCACCATGGCTAAACACATCACAAGATGATTCTTCTCGTTCAACTTTTTGTTCAACCTCATATCTCCATTGCCGGTTGTACCTTGTCTCAATATCTTCTTTCAAGTATCTAGAGGCAAATGTCAAGCACTCGGAGGCAATGTACGCCTCTGCAATTGAACCTTCTGGATGTGACATGTTCCTCACATATCTCTTCAAAGTACACAACATTATCTCGATTGGATACATCCACCCATAGTTCACAGGGCCTCGGAGCAAAGCGTCGTCAGGTAAATGCACAGCCTGGTGGACCATAACATCAAAAAACGCCGATGGGAAGATGTTTTCAAGCCTGCACAAGATTACTGGATTTCAGCTTTCAGCCGGAGCAGAACACTGCTTTCCAACCTTTTACTGCACAAGTCCTTGAAAAATTTGCCTAGGTCACCTATCGCCCGATAGACATCGTCTTTCAATAATCCCCGCAGCCCAGCAGATAATGTTCTTTGCAACAGGATGTGGCAGTCATGGGTTTTAAGTCCCGAGATCTTGCGTGTTTCTACGTTGACACACTTGGACATGTTGGCACAAAAACATCTGGATATGTATAGTCAAATAGAAACTGGCATAGCTTTGTCTTCGCATCTTTGTTTAGGGTATAGTTTCCATATTTCATTACACATTTATATTTCTTTGGGTCCACGTCCGGGGGCATTACCGGTGGATCCAGCTGCATTTTTTCTAACGCCAAGGGTATGATGATCCTTTCTAGCATTGACGGTGTTCTTATTCTTCCCTTCCTGTTCAAGGACGGTGCCAAGGATGTTGTCTAAGATGTTCTTTTCGATGTGCATCACGTCGAGATTATGCCAAAGTTTCAACTTTGGCCAGTAATGCAAGTCCCATCAACCAAGCCTACGCTTCCAGATCGGTGTAGGTTCTCCACGCTTCCTCTTCTTGCTGATGCTCTGGGGACCACTTCCTCGTTTTAGATGTCTAACCTTCTCTAGCTCAACTTCTAACTCTTTATCAGTAAATGGTTCTGGCCGCTCGTTCTTGACGAAATTTTTACCTTGAAGGTCTGTCTTTCCCCGCCACAAGTGGTCATGGGGGAGGAAACTATGGTTCCCGATGTAGCACAATTTGTTGGTTATGGACATTGATAGAGGATCTTTGTCACAATGCAGGCATGCAGCATAGCATTGAGTGGTACGCCCAGACATAGTGCCACAAGCTGGGTAGTCGTGTATGCACCAGAGTACCACAGCACGAAGATCAAACATTTCCCTAGAAAATGAATCATAAGTCCGCACACCCTTCCAAAGGTACTGCAAATCTTCAAGCAACGGCTGAATGAAAAGACCAAAGTCCTTTCCAGGACTTGTTTTGCCAGGGATTAGCAAGCAAATCATGTAGTATGATGGATCACTGAACTCCTCTGGTTAATGGTTGTACGGCACGACAAACACATACCACATGCTGTAGCTTGTGCTCATGGTTCGATAGGGATTGAGGCCATCAAAGGCAATGCCGAGCCTTACGTTTCTAGGATCGCCTGCAAATGTTTTGAATTCATCGTCCAAAGCCTTCCACGCTGCACCATCAGCCTGATGAGCCAATATGTCCTTTTCAGGCTTCCTCTTTAGCGCATGCCACTGCATGTTCTCCGCTGTTTTCCTTGAAGCAAACAATCTCTTCAACCTCGGTGCCAAAGGAAAATAACGCAACACTTTAACATCAGATTTCTTTCTCTCCAGATACTTCCACCTTGATGCTTGACACTCTGGGCAGTTGTCCTTATCAGCATAATCCCCTCTGAAAAGTATGCAGTTGTTTGGGCACACATGTATGCTGTCATATGAAAGACCCAGCTTCTTCATATAAGCTTTTGCTTCTCTATATGATTTGGGCAGTGTATTGCCGTCTGGAAGTGCCTTGGAAAATATACGCATCCAAGCATCAAAAGCAACGTTGCTGACCCGGTTATATGATTTGTGATGAAGTAGCTTTATCATTAATGCCAACCTACCGACATGTTTATTTCCCGGGTAAAGCGGGCGCTCTGACTCTGCCAACAATTTTTCAAATACTTTATCATACCCACCTTTGACCTCAGTTTCTGTTCCTGCATGGGTTGTTGCTCCCTTGAGGTCTTTCAACATTGCTTCCATTTCATCGGCTTCTCTATCACTACCAAATTTCGCGCGATCCAGAACGTTTTGAGCGGCACATTTTGATAACGTCGTGTTGTTTCCGCCGCGGATGGCTGAAAAGTGGAATTTGCTCTCGAAGGACGCGGTCCATCTCGACGTTTCTTATATGTTCCGTCGCGGTTCTTTGTTCCCGGCCCAATAGGCCCAGTTGGAGGCGAGTTTCGTTCCACGAGAACGTCGCAGATTAGTCGCTTTTCATTTCTGTCATTTATTTGTCCATATTGTGAAATCGAATTATCTGTTTGGTATATGTTTTTGCATCAGAGTTAGTCTAATGTAACCCTTTTAACTTTTGTCACTTAGATCCATTGAAACTTTTGTCATCTATTTCTCCATATTGTGAACTCGAATTATATCTATTTTAAGAAAATGAACATAGACTACATATTAATAGAAACCACCCAATACAACCAACGAGATTGTCGATCTAAAGAAAACATCAGAAGCACGGGGGAAGAAGTACGGGGCTAAAAGAGCATCAGTAGGGGGGCGACAGCTCTTCCGATGGCACTGGATCCTCCCTTGGCACTGGATCCTCCCTTGCATGGGGACTCACGGCTGCGAGGAGAGCGATCAGAGTTTTGTTCTCTGCCAGGGCTAAACCGATCTTCAGTTCCCCAACCTGCGAGGTCAGTTCGACGTTGGTGGCCATCATCTTGGACATATCATCCATCAACTTCCGATACGCTACGAGGGAAGCTTCTCCCTGAGCCACCTGCTCCAACCTGGCATCGCGTGCCTTCTTGAGATTGTCGTAGGCGAGCTTCAAGGCCTTCTCAAGCTCAGCTTCTAGGATGTCAACCCTCTTCGCCAGAGCGGCAAAGATGACCCTCTCCTCGGCTTCATGTGCCCTGTAGATAGTTGCATGATAGGAAGTTGATGTTAATCTAAAAGGAAAAATGGATCTAAGAAAAATGAAATCACGAGGAATTCAGAAACGGATCTAATAAAGATGAACGCATGAGGAATTGTGAAAAGGATCTAAGAAAGACGAAATCACGAGGAATCCAGAAACGGATCAGAAGTACCTGAACGGAAATGGAACCTACAAGAGGGCAGCAGACCGCTTCGCCGGTGGAGCCATGGCCGCCTGGAGGACCGATCGAGCAGCTACTACGTCAAAGGGTTTCGCTTGAGGGGAGGCAGTGAGGTAGATAGAGGATGAACTGAAGAGTGCGTCTATTTATACACCGGGAGGGGGAGTGGAACGGAGGAGCCGTATGCACGATGAAACAATAACTGGCGGCCGAAACTAAAGCGACACGTTTCACGTTCACAATATCGTGGCGAACGCGTGGCGTGCTGCATCCATGGTTACTGCGGTGAGTGGAAGAGCGGTTGTTTCCAGACTTGGGCCATGATGGCACTTTCTTGGGCCCTCTCCTGTCAGGCCATTTTTATTGGGTCTTATAGCACTCCGTAGCCCATAATTATCCTACTACTGTTGCAGCCCAAAATAAGAAGGAAGAAATGTTGAAACTTCAACGAACACATAAAACGTCGAAATTTTGATTATTTTGACACGTTTCAACATCTTCTACACTGTAAAACACTACACATTATCCCAGAATGCGTCGTCAAGTTCGTCATCATCGGAGTCCTGCATAAGGCTCTCCCAGAATGCTTCGTCCATCTCCTCATCCGACGATGAGACGACGATGGTGGAGGGGCCAGCATCCCCCTGGGATGTACGAGCTTGCATCTTCGCGTCCCTCTGAGAGTCGAGCCGCAACTGTGCCTGTACCAGATCTAGGTGATCACGGCGGAACCTCTCCATCGTGGCCTCGTCGTCCCGGCGGATGCGCAGCTGCACGAACGCGCGGCGGTTCTCCTGCTCCTCCTTGCGGGTCACAACCCTCAGATCCGGGGTGAGGAACTCGGCAACTTCCCTGCTCTCGACGTCCCGGAAGTTGAGCTCGGCGCGCAGGCGGCCGAACCGCCACACTGCCACGTGGAACGCGCGGGCGGCGAGCTTAGGTGTGTCGAAGGTGCCCAGCCATCACCGCACGCCGGTGTGTGTGATCTCCGCGGACCAGCGCCCGGACGGCCGCAGTTGCACATCTCGGAAGCCGGTGCTGCTTCTCACGCGCAGTGCCATCGGGTGGATCAGCGACGAGAGTGAGGGGGGAGGTCACGGGGCTGTGGCGGCGTGCAGTAATCAGCACCGAGAGTGAGGGGGGAGGTCGGGGGCTATTGCGGCGGCGTAGATTCCTACGTGTTTGCTATACGCTTATTTTTATCGATTTTCCGGACTAACCTATTTATAAGATGCCATAGAGCTAGTTCCCTGTTTTCTGTTGTTTTTAGTTTTAGAAAAGTTGTTCTGGAAATATTCTCGGAATTGCAAAATTCGAAGTCCGGAGGTCGTAGAATTCCCGAAGGTTCCACGGAGTCCCGAAGAGGCCCGGAGGGGGGCCACACCATAGGGCGGCGCGCCCCCTGGGGGCGCCATGGGGTGGTGTGGGGCCCCCAGGCCTCCACCGCCTTTGCCCTTTCGCCTATTTATACCCCCGACAAATTAACCCTAAAAATATACCACTTCATCCCTAGAAGCACCCTAGGCCGCCGTTATCGTCATCCCGAGATCGGGAGGGTTCTCGAGCTCTCCCCGGCACCTTGCCGGGAGGGGAATTCATCACCGGAGGGGTCTACACCACCATGCCCTCCTCCGAAGTGATGCGTGAGTAGTTCATCCCTGGACTACGTGTCCATAGCAGTAGCTAGATGGTTGTTCTCTCTACTTTGTACCTCATGTTTAGATCTCGTGATCTGCCTCACATGATCGAGATCATCTTTATGTAATGCTACATGTTGTGTTTGATGGGATCTGATGAATGTTGAATGCTATGTCTTCTGATTATCAATCTATCATGTTATCTTCATGCTTATGTTATTTATGATCTTGCATGCTCTCCGTTATTAGTAGATTCTCTGGCCAAGTAGATGCTAGTAACTCCAGGAGGGAGTATTTATGCTCGATAGTGGGTTCATGCCTCCTTTGCATCTGTGCTCGAGTGAGAGAAACGTGACGGATGGAGGATGTGCTGTTGTCATTAGGGAGAAAACAACAGTGATTACCTAGTTTACATTGTTTACGTTACATACTTTGCTTACTGTGATAATCTGTTGCTTGCACCTTAATACCCGACGTTTGTTCGGATGATATTCGGAGGGTGGATTATTAGACATAGATGCAGTTTGATGACGGTCTATGTATTTTTGTTGTAATAACCGCATGAATCACATAGTGATCTTTATGTCTTGCATATGCACTACGGTGTAGCCTTCATTTCTGTAAATTGCCCAGCTGTAATTTGTTCACCACACATGTTATTTATCTTCTACGGAGAGACACCACTAGTGAACTGTGTACCACGGTCCATTTTCTCATACTGATAATACACACATTGCTTTTACTGTTTTCACACTGCTTTCATACTGTTACTACTGCTTTCATACTGTTTTCCAGACCATACGTTTAACCTCTTTGTGTTCAGCAAAACTGATGAGATTGAAAACCTCACTGCTATGTTGGGACAAAGTGATTTGACTGTGTTGTGTAGGTTCCACATTGCTGCCGAACCGGTAGTGCGCTCTGCCACCTCAGCTGCATCAACCTTCAGAGATTGCTTGTCCTCCTACTGGCCGATTCAACCTTGGTTTCTCTTCTAAGGGAAAACTGGCTGCTGCACTCTTCACAACCTTTCTCTTGGGGTTTACCAATGAGGGCGTCAAGGCTCCATCAAGTTTTCTGGCGCCGTTGCCGGGGATTTCAAGGTCTTCAACAGCAAGCAGCCTCCCGTCAACTACACACCACATACCAGTGTGGAAAACAGGCCTACAAGTGTGGAAAACAAGCATACACATGTTTTCCACAAGTGCTCAAGTGAGGAGAAACAAGGAGGGCGCCCCACAAAATTTGATGCGCCATAATTAGAAGTCCTAATCCGAGTAGGCAAGGGCCTGCATGTCCTTACATGGCTGAACCCTTTATGGGTCGGTCTGTATCTATGTGAGTTCAAAACTAAGTCTAGTCCGAGTCACGGCACTACCAAATTCCGTTCGATACGGAACGTTTTGAGCGGAACATTTTGATAATGTTGCTCGGTTTCCGTCGCGGATGGCTGAAAAGTGGAATTTGCTCTCGACGTATTGGTTTGGTCCGTGGCAGACTGGTTTTGCCCGACTTTTTGCTAGTTTTACGTCACGGATTTTCGTCTCCGGCCCAGTAGCCCACTAAGAGCCCAGTTGCCTTTGACGAAACTTGCTTGGTCACGTAGAACGTCGCAAATTTTTCTTGGGGCCACACATCCTGCTCTGTTTGACTGCTTTGACTGACTACGACCACGCCCTTGGTGCCTGGCCCCACCTTCAGGCCGTGTGCACCGTTTGTAGCCGTTGGTACTGTGGGACCCAATTTAGCCGTTGACACAGCTGAACGTACCAATTAAATAACTCGACCACTCCACAGCAAAGCCACTACCGTCAATCCTCCGCCGCCGCTGCCGTAAATCCTCCGTCGTTACCACACCGCTGCCTCTGACGAGGGCGCGCAGCTAAATTTCCCTCTCCTCTTTCTCCCTTGGCGATTCTAGGGGTCTTCCCTGTCTCCCCTGTCTCAGATGGCGCGCAGGGAAAGCATGGCCGCTAGCGGCGAGAGTTCATGCTTGTTGCACGAAGGGGGTTTTCTCCTCGCCGCCGCAAACCTATCCCATACACTCCGGCGCCCTTGGACCACTCCAATGAAACAAAATGTCTGTGCAGTTTGAAGATGGCCATGTCGATTTGTTGGACCGACCATAATCCAGGCCGGAGATTCCTGAAATGCCAAAGACGCTTGGTAAAGATTCGTGCTTTAGTTTTAGTTTGGTTGCAAGATTTTTCTTTTGGTTAAATCTTATCTTATTTTGGTTGCAGAAGTATGACATTCCTTATGGTTGTGGAAAGTTCTCATGGCATGACCCAGAATGGACAAAATTCCAAGAACAAGTGGTTCTTCAACTGCGTAATGCAGTGTTTAGAGAGAGGACGAGAATAACACATTGCAGGAAGAGATAAGTGCACTGAGGCAGAATCTAGATCAGGTGCTGCGGCAAGGGGTACACAAAGAAGGTGCTGATGAAACTGCTGGAAAACCTGCTCATGAAGGCAAGATTCAAGATTCTGGCCACAATCTATTGATGATTTGGGTTTTTTCAGTTTTATTTGCAATGTGTCTTGGCATGATGATCTCTGGAAGTTGAGGGATGGCATATTAGCAATGTAAGGAAGATAATTGGGTAATGGTAGCACTTGAGTAATATCATGTTCGCGGTCAATTTTATGAGCACTCTTATGTACTCTATGTTTAATGCTATGGTTTTGACATATACGAGACAAATAGCTAAAAATCACACACACACACAAACAAACAAAATTCAAAGAAAATGCAAGAATGCACTTCAGTTCAACACAAGAATACACAGACGCATGCACATCAGTTCAACACAAGCATGCAAGCAGGCATGCACAACAGTTCAACACACAACATGAAAACAGGCATGTGCATCAGTTCAGCAAAAGTATGCATACAAAGCATGCAAAATCAGTTCGACACAAGCTTGCACACATGCATGCAACACTAGTCTGCATTGCTATCATCTGCGGGCAGTGCACCCAGATCACTGTCATACTCCGCATATGTGGCGTCTACTTCGTCCTCACTGACTTCTAATTCATCGTCACTATCTTTTACTTCACCTTCCTTATGCTGCACAGACACCTTTTTTTCGATCTTTGATATAAGCCCAAATTTCATCTGCCGAGAGGATGCGGTGAGCCATGTCAGTGCGTTCCAGAGTAGCCGGAGGCGGAGGATGGGATATTGGGTCAGCAGGAACATCCTCATTGTCAGATACTTCGACATCTTGATGTGCTAGAATACTAGGCCTATCCTCCTCTTCATTGTCCTCCTCGTCTTTGTCCTTCTCATGTTCGGACACATCAAAGGTCCGTCTATGCTCAAATTTTTGGACTATTCGCCAGTTTTCTCCCCCTACATTGTCTGGCATATGAAAAACTTTTTGTGCCTGGGTGGACAGGATATATTTATCATCCTCATACCACAAATTGGAAATGTTGATGCTCCTGAACAGTTTATCATACTTTTCCAGTTTAAACCTGCGCATGCCCCTGCCTCCTTCAAGACAATACCAGTCACATCCAAACAGAACAACTGTCCATTTATGTTTTTCGGTAGAGATATAAGTCAGTTCTTTGATTTCCTTTAGGACACCATAAAAATATCTTGCGTCCCCGCTGTGATCTCCAGCAGCCACGACTCCATTGTTTTTGCGTTTTCTTGCCTTTTTCACGCTCAGGGGTGACAAACCGAACTAAGTTCACATGACAAACTGAATATGTTTTAACTTTGTTATGTGGGCCAAGTGCCAATGCGAACAACTCATCTTCATGAACTTCTGGTCTTTCCCGTGCCTTGTTCATCATCTGTGTACCACAGAAAAAAAGAAAAACAATATGGTCAAAATCATGCAATGAAATGCAAAAGGTCAAAGAGAAATGAAAAAGGAAACTTGCATGCTCTTTGAACCATCTTGGAAAATCCTGGTCAACCCTAACTTTGACATCAGGTGTCCCTTCTTCCTCTAGCTTTGTCCTGAACTTTCTGCAAACCAAGAAGAGTTATTAAACTCCGGTAACTATGGGGTATACATTGTGTAGGGTAACATAAAATTCAGACGTAGGGAACATCCTAGATATAGCATGTAACCCTCCTGCAATTGTTTAGGACATACCAAGCCATTCTATGAAGCTCTGTTGACAGGGTCTTAGTGCTATCATGATTGATCGCAGTATATGCTCCAACTAAACACGCACCATGGCTAAACACATCACAAGATGATTCTTCTCGTTCAACTTTTTGTTCAACCTCATATCTCCATTGCCGGTTGTACCTTGTCTCAATATCTTCTTTCAAGTATCTAGAGGCAAATGTCAAGCACTCGGAGGCAATGTACGCCTCTGCAATTGAACCTTCTGGATGTGCCATGTTCCTCACATATATCTTCAAAGTACACAACATTCTCTTGATTGGATACATCCACCCATAGTTCACAGGGCCTCGGAGCAAGGCATCGTCAGGTAAATGCATAGCCTGGTAGACCATAACATCAAAAAACGTCGACGGGAAGATGTTTTCAAGCCTGCACAAGAATACTGGGATTTTAGCTTTCAGCCGGAGCAGAATACTTCTTTCCAACCTTTTACTGCACAGTTCCTTGAAAATTTTGCCTAGGTCACCTATCGCCCGATAGACATCGTCTTTCAATAATCCCCGCAGCCCAGCAGATAATGTTCTCTGCAACAGGATGTGGCAGTCATGGGTTTTAAGTCCTGAGATCTTGCGTGTTTGTACGTTGACACACTTGGACATGTTGGAACAAAAACATCTGGATATGTACAGTCAAATAGAAACTGGCATAGCTTTGTCTTCGCATCTTTATTTAGGGTATAGTTTCCATATTTCATTACAAATTTATATTTCTTCGGGTCCACGTCCGGGGGCATTACCGGTGGATCCAGCTGCATTTTTTTCTAACGCCAAGGGTATGATGATCCTTTCTAGCATTGACGGTGTACTTATTCTTCCCTTCCTGTTCAAGGACGGTGCCAAGGATGTTGTCTAAGATGTTCTTTTCGATGTGCATCACGTCGAGATTATGCCGAAGTTTCAACTTTCGCCAGTAATACAAGTCCCACAAACCAAGCCTATGCTTCCAGATCGGTGTAGGTTCTCCATGCTTCCTCTTCTTGCTGATGCTCTGGGGACCAATTCCTGGTTTTAGATGTCTAACCTTCTCTAGCTCAGCTTCTAACTCTTTATCAGTAAATGATTCTGGCCGCTCGTTCTTGACGAATTTTTTACCTCCAAGGTCTGTCTTTCCCCGCCACAAGTGGCCATGGGGGAGGAAACTATGGTGCCCAGTGTAGCACAATTTGTTAGTTATGGGAATTGATAGAGGATCTTTGTCACAATGCAGGCATGCAACATAGCCTTGAGTGGTACGCCCAGACATAGTGCCACAAGCTGGGTAGTCGTGTATGCACCAGAGTACCACAGCACGAAGATCAAACATTTCCCTAGAAAATGAATCATAAGTCCGCACACCCTTCCAAAGGTCCTGCAAATCTTCAAGCAACGGCTGAATGAAAAGACCAAAGTCTTTCCAGGACTTGTTTTGCCCGGGATTAGCAAGCAAAGCATGTAGTATGATGGATCACTGAACTCCTCTGGTGAATGGTTGTTCGGCACGACAAACACATGCCACATGCTGTAGCTTGTGCTCATGGTTTGATAGGGATTGAAGCCATCAGAGGCAATGCCGAGCCTTACGTTTCTAGGATCGCCCGCAAATGTTTTGAATTCATCGTCCAAAGCCTTCCACGCTGCACCATCAGCTGGATGAGTCAATATGTCCTTTTCAGGCTTCCTCTTTAACGCATGCCACTGCATGTTCTCCGCTGTTTTCCTTGAAGCAAACAATCTCTTCAACCTCGGTGCCAAAGGAAAATAACGCAACACTTTAACAGCAGATTTCTTTCTCTCCGGATACTTTCACCTTGATGCTTGACACTCTGGGCAGTTGTCCTTATCAGCATAATCCCCTCTGAAAAGTATGCAGTTGTTTGGGCACACATGTATGCTGTTATATGAAAGACCCAGCTCCTTCATATAAGCTTTTGCTTCTCTATATGATTTGGGCAGTGTATTGCCGTCTGGAAGTGCCTTGGCAAATATACGCATCCAAGCATCAAGAGAAACGTTGTCGACCCGATAATATGATTTGTGATGAAGTATCTTTATCATTAATGCCAACCTACTGACATGTTTATTTCCCGGGTAAAGCGGGCGCTCTGACTCTGCCAACAATTTTTCAAATACTTTATCATACCCACCTTTGACCTCAGTTTATGTTCCTTCATGGGTTGTTGCTCCCATGAGGTCTTTCAACATTGCTTCCATTTAATCGGCTTCTCTATCACTACCAAATTCCGCGCGATCCGGAACGTTTTGAGCTGCACGTTTTGATAATGTCGTGTTGTTTCCATCGCGGATGGCTGAAAAGTGGAATTTTCTCTCGAAGGACGCGGTCCATCTCGACGTTTCTTATATGTTCCGTCGCGGATATTTGTTCCCGACCCAATAGGCCCAGTTGGAGGCGAGGTTCGTTCCACGAGAACGTCGCAGATTAGTCGAATATATGCCTTTTCATTTCTGTCATTTAGTTGTCCATATTGTGAAATCGAATTATCTGTTTGGTATATGTTTTTGCATCAGAGTTTGTCTAATGTAAACCTTTTAACTTTTGTCACTTAGATCCATCGAAACTTCTGTCATCTATTTCTCCATATTGTGAACTCGAATTATATCTATCTTAAGAAAATAAACATAGATTACATATTAATAGAACCCACCCAATACAACCAACGAGATTGTCAATCTAAAGAAAATATCAGAAGCACAGGGTCAGCAGTAGGGGGCTAAAAGAGCATCAGTAGGGGGCCGACAGCTCCTCCGATGGCACTGGATCCTCCGACGGCACTGGATCCTCCGACGGCACTAGATCCACCCTTGGCACTGGATCCTCCCTTGCCTGGGGACCCACAGCTGCGAGGAGAGAGATCAGAGTTTTCTTGTCTGCCAGGGCTAAACCGATCTTCAGTTCCCCAGCCTATGAGGTCAGTTCGACGTTGGTGGCCATCATCTTGGACATATCATCCATCAACTTCCGATACGCTACGAGGGAAGCTTCGCCCTGAGCCATCTGCTCCAACCTGGCATCGCGTGCCTTCTTGAGATTGTCGTAGGCGAGCTTCAAGGCCTTCTCAAGCTTATGTTCTAGGATGTCAACCCTCTTCGCCAGAGCGGCGAAGATGACCCTCTCCTTGGCTTTATGTGCCCTGTAGATAGTTGCATGATAGGAAGTTGATTTTAATCTAAAAGGAAAAATGGATCTAAGAAAAATGAAATCACGAGGAATTCAGAAACGGATCTAAGAAAGATGAAAGCATGAGGAATTCTAAAAAGGATCTAAGAAATACGAAATCACGAGGAATCCAGAAACAGAACAGAAGTACGTGAGCGGAAATGGAACCTACAAGAGGGCAGCAGGCCGCTTCGCCGGTGGAGCCATGGCCGCCTGGAGGAACGATCGAGTAGCTACAACGTCAAAGGGTTTTCGCTTGAGGGGAGGCGGTGAGGCAGATAGAGGATGAACTAAAGAGTGCGTCTATTTATACACCGGGAGGGGTAGTGGAACGGAGGAGCTGTATGCACGACGGAGCAATAACTGGCCGTCGGAACTAAAGCGACACGTTTCACATTCACAATATCGTGACGAACGCGTGGCGTGCTGCATGCCAGGGTTACTGCGGTGAGTGGAAGAGCGGTTGTTTCCAGACTTGGGCCATGATGACACTTTCTTGGGCCCTCTCCTGTCAGCCCCTTTTTATTGGGCCTTATAGCACTCCATAGCCCATAATTATCCTACTACTGTTGCAGCCCAAAATAAGAAGGAAGAAATGTTGAAACTTCAACGAACACATAAAACGTCGAAATTTTGATTATTTTGACACGTTTCAACATCTTCCACACTGTAAAACACTACATATTATCCCAGAATGCGTCGTCAAGTGCGCCATCATCTGAGTCCTGCATAAGGCTCTCCCAGAATGCTTCGGCCATCTCCTCATCCGACGATGGTGGAGGGGCCAGCTTCCCCCTGGGATGTACGAGGTTGCATCTTCGCGTCCCTCTGAGAGTCGAGCCGCAACTATGCATGTACCAGATCTGGGTGATCACGGCGGAACCTCTCCATCGTGGCCTCGTCGTCCCTGCGGATGCGCAGCTGCACGAACGCGCGGCCGTTCTCCTGCTCCTCCTTGCGGGTCACAATCCTCAGATCCGGGGCGAGGAACTCGGCAACTTCCCTGCTCTCGACGTCCCGGAAGTTGAGCTCGGCGCGCGGGCGGCCGAACCGCCACACCGCCACGTCGAACGCGCGGGCGGCGGGCTCGGGCGTGTCGAAGGTGCCCATCCACCACCGCACGCCGTTGTGTGTGATCTCCGCGGACCAGCGCCCGGACGGCCGCAGCTGCACACCTCGGAAGTCGGTGCTGCTTCTCACGCGCGGCGCCATCGGGTGGATCAGCGACGAGAGTGAGAGGGGAGGTCGGGGGGTTGTGGCGGCATGCAGTAATCAGCACCGAGAGTGAGGGGGAGGTCGGGGGGGGGGGGCTGTGGCGGCGGCGTAGAAGGTAGGTTGCGTGGTCCGCGCTCGGTCGTATTTATGCGATAGAAACAACGTCGAGAAGCTCAGTGACCGTTGGCTTGCCAGGCTTTTGTTGAGTTCTGCAGTGATGAGTTGCACGATCTACCAGCACGAGGGATTTGATCTAAACTCGAGGTTTTAGCAGCTATTAGCGATTTGATCTTTACTCGGGTTTTAGCATGAGGGATCTACCAACGATAATATAACTTAGAAGTTTACGAAACAAACTAAACCTTAACAAGTCCAGGAAACAAATGAAATTACAATCCAGCCAGACAAAATAAGAAGTTCATTGGCCTAGCTCAGCAGCAGCCTTGTCTCTTCACCAACAATGCATATCCTTTGCTCCGGTTCTATATCACCCCCATCTCAATGACCGCCTCCAACCTAGGGTCATCGGTCTCCCTCACAATGATCAAAACAGGTTGCTGATTATGAAAATTATTGCCTTGGACGAAAACCATCCAAACCAGCTTGTCGAGGATAATGCGGCCATAGGTTTTCTTGTTTTAAGAAATGGTGGTGACATGCTCTTCTGCTCTAAGTCGTAGGCCAACCCTGCCATGATTCCTCAGGCCAGTGTGTTCCCCTGTCAACTTTGGTAGTTTCTAAGCATGAAAGAAAACATACCATATTAGCAGACCTTCTCATGGTTCTTGGAAATTTACTTGCAAATAAAGGAGGGCGTCTTATAGATACATACCATAGTATAGTGCTGCAAGTTTGTGACGGTGAAACGAGTCACAAAAGGAAGCCCAACATAGGGTCCAAGGGGTAGAAGCCGGGCCAGGCGGTTCTTCTCGTGATTGTCGAGATTGGCTCTTTGGGCATATACGATGTTGGCATCATCATGCCTCTCATCAGCAGACTTGTCAGAATCCTCATCATGGACCACATCATCAGAATTGCTAGAATCCTCATCATGCATCTCATCATCAGAATTGCTAGAATCCCCATCATGCATCTCATCATCAGAACTGCCATCTACGCTGCAAACTGAGTCATCTTCGCTTGAAACTGAGTCATCTTCGCTTGAAACTGAGTCATCTTCGATTGAAATGCAAAGTGAGTCATCTTGGGCGTCACCAATAATAGCAACGTAGATAGTGGGCCTTGGTATCATGGAAAACACTAGTATGTCTCCCACGGAGGTGTTCTTTTCCTCGATGAACCAGTCCCATTGTATCCCGTGCAAACGGGTCTTGCTATGTTCTTTTGACACACGAAAGGTGTACTTCCTGCCATGGGAACTAAACAGCACACACTCACCTACTAACTTGTTGAATGCTATCCGAGCAGTGCACGGTACAACCTGTGCATCAGAAATAAAAAGAAACATGGAAAATAGATATTGTAATAAAAACACAATACATAATACAAGTGTAAGAAGAAGAATTGTTTTCTTACCACTGACTTGAGGTGACACTCTTGTATAGCAACACCGAACTTGGATGCAGAAGGATCAACATTTGGGCAATTATTATTGCATACAGGGCATGGAATACGCTGTTAATCAAGCAAAAAAGAAGCAGAAATTACAAAATGTGCATATAAGAAGATTGGTTCTAAAAAGGAACAATTTTTTCATGAAGACATTTATGTAAAACTGGGGCCAAACTACGAACAACTGGTAATGCCTCATAACAAAAGCACAACCATGTTTATCCAAGAAGTAATTCTACACTACCAAGAGCAATGCACAATGAATGTGCTTGTACATTGCACAAGATAGTATGGAACCCTCATTGCAATGATATGGTGACACATTTTAATCATTGACTTAAAGGGATCATGCACATTCAAAACAACATCTATAGTCACAGCTCTGTACTCATTGGCCTCAGGGAACATAGAGACAAAGCAAGCATACGCAACTTTGCTACGCCAGGTGGGCCAGCAAAAGCAAAAACATGGCACATCTATTTGTGTCTGGTTCTTACTTTTGCTGGCCATTTGGTGGAGACAGTGAGGCATCAACCAAATATACATGTGTCAAAGTCATCATCATTGACCAAATCAGCTCATAAATTGTGCATAGTGATAACAAGCCTCATAAACACATAGGTGATCATGCACTAAAGGGCATCCCTAGAATTCATTGTAACATGCAGTCAAAATAAACACATATGGAACAATGCAAAAAAAATGTAAAACAAGCCTCATAAACACATTGCCAACACTTGCTAGAAGAACGAGCCCAATACGAGGAATTAATACACGACGTGGCCTTGTATCACTGCCTTGTATTGGATCTGATCTCCTAGCATTTATCATGGCATGCAAACCAAGGGAAAAAGAGTACTATAAACACTCTTTTTGCCTTTACCATGGCCTAGTTTAAATCATCGGCATATAACGAGGACATTCAAGGCAAAGAAAATTGGAACAATGGAAACAAATGTAATACGAGCCTCATATATCATTGCCATGCAAACCAAGGGGAAAAGAAGTGCTTATAATAGCATGTACGAATGCAGATACTCAAATTGTATACACTACAAGGTATTATAGACACTCCCTTTCCCTTTACCATGGCCTAGTTTAAATCATCGGCATATAACAAGGAGGACATTAAGGCAAAGAAAAGTGGAACCATGGAAACAAATGTAATACGAGCCTCATATATCATTGCCATGCAAACCAAGGGATAAAAGAGTGCGTACAATAGCATGTACGAATACAAATACTCAAATTGTATACACTACAATGTATTATAGACACTCTCTTTCCCTTTACCATGGCCTAGTTTAAATCATCGGCATATAACAAGGAGGACATTCAAGACAAATAAAAGTGGAACAATGGAAACAAATGTGATACGAGCCTCATATATCATTGCCATGCAAACCAAGGGAAAAAAAGTTCCTATAATAGCATGTACGAATACAAATACTCAAATTGTATACACTACAAGGTATTATAGACACTCTCTTTCCTTTTACCATGGCCTAGTTTAATCATCGGCATATAACAAGGAGGACATTCAAGGCAAAGAAAAGTGGAACAATGGAAACTAATGTAAAATGAGCCTCATATATGATTGCCATGCAAACCAAGGCAAAAAGAAGTAATTACAATAGCATGTACGAATACAAATACTCAAACTGTATACACTACAAGGTATTGTAAACACTCTCTTTGCATTTACCATGGCCTAGTTTAAATCATCGGCATATAACAAGGAGGACATTCAAGGCAAAGAAAGTGGAACAATAGAAACAAATGTAATACGAGCCTCATATATCATTGCCATGCAAACAAAGGGAAAAAGAAGTGGCTATAATAGCATGTACGAATACAGATACTCAAATTGTATACACTACAAGGTATTATAGACAATCTCTGTCCCTTTACCATGGCCAAGTTTAATCATCGGCATATAACAAGGAGTAGATTCAAGGCAAAGTAAAGTGGAACAATGGAAACAAATGTAATACGAGCCTCATATATCATTTCCATGCAAACCAAAGGCCAGGCGAGTGCCTATAACAGCATATACGAATACAAATACTCAAATTGTATACACTAAAAGGTATTATAGACACTCTCTTTGCCTTTACCATGGCCTAGTTTAAATCATCGGCATATAACAAGGACATTCAAGGTAAAGAAAAAGTGGAACAATGGAAACAAATGTAATACAAGCCTCATATATCATTGCCATGCAAACCAAAGGCCGAGAAAGTGTCTAAAATAGCATATACGAATACAAATACTCAAGTTGTATACACTACAAGGTATTTGAGACACTCTCTCTGCCTTTACCATGGCCTAGTTTAATCATCGGCATATAACAAGGAGGACATTGAAGGCAAAGAAAAGTGGAACAATGGAAACAAGTGTAATACGAGCCTCATATATCATTGCCATGCAAACCAAGGGAAAAAGGAGTGGTTATAATAGCATGTACGAATACATATACTCAAATTGTATACACTACAAGGTATTATAGACACTCTCTTTCCCTTTACCATGGCCTAGTTTAAATCATCGACATATAACAAGGAGGACATTCAAGGCAAAGAATTGTGGAACAATAGAAACAAATGTAATACGAGCCTCAGATATCATTGCCATGCAAACCAAGGCCAAGCGGGAGCCTTTAATAGCATATACGAATACAAATACTCAAATTGTATACACTACAAGGTAGTATAGACACTCTCTCGGCCTTTACCATGGCCTAGTTTAATCATAGGCATATAACTAGGAGGACATTCATCATGTTTATAAATTAGGATACACAAAAGAAAAACATGTGGAACAATGGAAAATGCACAGAAAAAATGAATCTGACCTCAGAATTTCTAAGTACAACAAGTATAGTCACTACTAGCACCTGCCCTCGGTAAATCATTAGCCAAAGTGTTAATAATTTGGTCAAAATTGAAATAACCTTGCAAAAATACCAAATCTAAGCCATGAACCCAAAAAAAGCAAATCTAAGCCTAATCTAACTGAAGCACCCAAATCGTGTACGGAATTAAACCATAACCTATCGAAATCATGTTGGAAATAGATGAACTAAGCGTGCCGGATATTCCAAACTTAAGCCATAGAACAAAACCATGTCTACGAGAGAAAATACGAAGCAGAGACGCAGAATGAACGGTAAAAACATGTAGATCTACGGTGCATGTCGTGCTACGCAGAAAAATCGAGCTCAATCTACAGATCTACGATACATACAAGGGATAAGAGGGTTAGATATCATCTTACCGCCATTGCCAAAGCCCTCGAAGAGGACGGGACGACCCACGCGGTGATCTGAAAAAAAGCCGATGAAGATCCTGCCTGCCAAGGGAGGAAGAGGAGGCCTGGCCTTCGTTTCCCACCGAGGATGGTCACCGCGGTGCTGTCGATGTCCCGGCGGAAGAAAACCCGCCGACGGAGAGAGGGGAAGCTCAGGAAGGCGGCGAGAGAGATAGAGCGAGTGGTATGACTAGAAGAGACAGAGGGAGAGGTGACCGCAATTAAAGGGAGCACCTTCCCGAAGGGGTTGACGCTGCGTCTGCCGCGCAATAAAGGGCCGGCTTGGCGCCAGTTGCCCAAAACATTTCACAAAAGAGAAGAAAAATAATTTGAAATGGAAAGAAAAACAATTAATACAGAATAATAATAAATTAACCAAAAGATACTCCATCCGTTTGATCTGACAGAATAAAAACAATTTCCCCGATTTTTTTGAAAGACAAAATGCAGATTCAATAGCTAGCCCCGCTGGGAAAAAAGGCGGAACTGCCGTTCTGGCCCTCTACGTGAGCCGAAAGGGGGTAGCAAAGTGGAACCAATTGTTTGGTTGTGTTAGGTTAGGCCAAAGGAACACCCAATACAATGGTAGGGCCCACCTCTTGGAAATATTCCCCCAGCTCCGTCAGATCCGGGAGTTTCGGGCTCTAGGTAGTCCTGGAACACGCGAGAGAGAATCCGACATCGGTGAAACCCTAACACACAGAGAGAGTGAATTTTGGGCATCTAAGACCCATGCCACACTCTATCACACGTGGTGTGACGTGTAATGGGATTTAGTGGCATTCAGACGATCCGGAGCCCCCTGTCCGGATAAACCATAGCCCCGCTGGGAAAAAGACGGAATTAATTGTCGTTCTGCCCCATCTACATGAGCCGAAAGGGGGTAGCAAAGTGGAACCAATTTCTTGTTTGTGTTAAGTTAGGCCAAAGGAACACCCAATACAATGGTAGGGCCCACATCTTGGAGATATTCCCCCAGTTCTGATAGGGGGTGGCCCAATCTTCTCAATGAGCTTCTCTCTCTCTTTTTGTATTTTCTGAATATATGTGGATAACTAGTGCTACACTGAGACCTCTCACTTGGATGACCCTCGTTGCCAATGCAACAACAATCAAGCCCTTTGGATATTCTCAACTACACACTCTTGCACAAGCAATCAATGATCACAAGTGGTCCTGTATCCCCCTAATTCCCAATGGAATAGCAAGATATCACGCAAACTTTGACTTGGTATACTTCAAGATGAATGCTTAGCAGCAATACAATCTCAAGGCTAGGGTTTTCTTTGTCTAAATTGTTCTCCCCCTATTGCTATGCGCCCCATGGGCTTATATGGGAGGAGGGGTGCGGCCACAAGGGGCTCCTTGCGCAAGCACAACTCCTACTAGGACTAGGAAACCTAACACAACTAGAAAAGGATACAAACCGACCCCACACACAAAGGGGTGCGGCCATAATTGGTATACAAACCAATCCTAATTTATCTAGGACATCTCTTGGGCGCATTAGGGCTTCCATGTGGGCCCTCCTTCTTGGTTGTCCATCATAGAGTGCATTTAACCTTGTGGAGGCACTCATCCCCTTGTTGATATTATTGAATAACAATTGTTTCTATTGATAACAATTGTTATGATTTGTTTCTTCTCTTGTTTTCACCATCTTGAATAATTGTTTTCACCATGATCTTGATCAACTCTTCATCCATGCTTGTGAGAACAATGTCCTTAGGTCCATCCTCATCATCCTCCCTTTCTTCAAGACAAGACGTCCTCGTCTTGTGATTATCTGAAAGTGGAATAAACAAGAAAAACAAAGTGTATGCACCATATATATAGATATAGTGGTACTCATTAGTTGTTAGCAAAACACAATATAGTGAATATATCATATGATCACGAATTTTGTATGCAAACAACACATAATAGTCATATTTTTTCATTTTATAGCAATCAAAATTGCAAATATAAGTATAGTTTGTTTTAATAGAACATGTATCCAAGAAATAATGTGGTGAAACAAACATATATCTTTCGGCCACTTCATCATGTTTATCAATATTTATCCCAAATAACATGTTATTTATTTCGGCCACTTCATTACATGTAACACAAATATGATGTATCATGAAAATTTTATCCAAATTATAATCACCAATCAAATAAAATTTGAAACTAGTATCATATGTGCTAACATTATCACAAACAAATTTATCCATAGCACATTGTATATCAATTGGTTCTTTAAGCATGTCATCATAAATAATATCACTAGAAGGTATCATAGCAAGTACTTCTTTATGTGTAATCAAAACCATGTTGTGAATTTTCGAATTCATAGGTTTGTATGGTTGAAAATTATCACATAATTCATTACTACTAGGTACCAACCCGAAATCTATACCATTATCATTACTAACCTCCTCATGTGTAGTAGGTATGATCTCCTCAATATCTTGTGAATTTGAAGGTTGTAGCTCCCTTTCTTCAAAAATAACCTTCATATCACAAGCTAGCTTTCTTGTATCCTCCAATTTATGTGATGATTGTAATGTTTCCTTGCCCTCCCTTTCTTCAAGAGAAACCTGTATATAAGAAACATCACTATGAAAAATTATGGCATTAGTTAAAAGACTTTTTCCACTCGGCCTAGGCTTGTCTTCCTCCATGGATTTGTTGTTATCACTCCCCTTCTCTATCACTTCAAACTTTTGCCTTGATTCATGCATGATTTGTTGGGGTGACATAGGCCTCAATATGATATCCTTATTGTTCCAATTCAAGTGGTGGGTGTTTGCTCTCCCATCATGTAGCACCTTTCTATCAAATTGCCATGGTCTTCCAAGTAATAGGTGGCAAACCGACATGGGAACAACATCACACTCAATTGTATCCTTGTATGGTCCAATTTGAAATTCCACTCTCACCATATGACATACCTTCATCTCCTCTTTGTCAGTAATCCATTGAATATAGTATGGATTGGGGTGTGGAATATACTTCAACCTTAGCTTTGCACATAATTCTTTGCTTGCTAGATTTCTACAACTTCCTCCATCTATAATCACCTTGCAAGCCATACTAGGTCCAACAATTGCTTTGGTTTGAAATAAATTGCACCTTTGGCTCTCATCTTTGCTAGGAGCAATAGTCAATGCTTTGGTGCACACAATAGTTGGATAATTTGTAGCAAAGGCATTAAGGGGACCATCATCATCATCATCACATGTATCCTCTTCATTAGGATCAGCATCATCTCCACTCTCATACTCCTCATTAGCATTGATCACCATTACTTTCTTATTAGGACAGTCTCTCTTAAAGTGCCCTCTTCCTCCACAAGTATGGCATGTCATGTCTCTATGTCTAGCTGTTGATTGAGTAGAACCACTTCCACTAGCTGCAGGTTGTGGTGTTTTCCTTGTATTGGAGATGCTAGACTCGGGTTTGGATGGTGTACTATCTCGAGTTGGAGTAATTGTAGGTGTAGGTGGTGAAAAGGAAGAGGATCTCGAGGGCCAAATTTTCCTTGGAGCCAAAGTAACCTCCTCGGCCAACCTCTTTTCTGCCTCCCTTGATTGATGTAACAATTCTGTCATATTGTTATATGGCACATGCCTCACAATGCATCTAATTTGAAAAGATAATCCTGACAGAAATCTTTGCATTGTTTGCTCTTTTGCTTCAACAACTCGAGCTCTTTGTAGCACTAATTCCATCTCTTTGTAATATTGATCCACTGAATTTGTTCCTTGCTTCAAATTTTGCAACTTGTCATAGAGAGTCCTCAAATAATTTGTTGGAACAAACCTCTCAGTCATAAGTTGTTTCATCTCAGCCCATGTAGTAATTTCTGGTTGATTTTGTGTTTCCCTCAATCTTATGATGCCATCCCACCACAAGAGAGCATAACCATCAAATCCAGAAGATGCTAGCTTGATTTTCCTCTCATCAGTGTAATTATGCATTCTCCATAGCTTTTCTATCTTCAATTCCCACATCAAGAACTCCTCAGCATCATCATTATCACATGTGAGAGTAGGCACAAAGAATTTTGGTTTCCCAAGGCCATCCTCTTCTCTATTATCATCCAATGGAATTCTTCTAGGTGGAAAATTGCCACGGCCTCCATAAGCAATGGCTCGGCCTTCTTCATGATTACCACCAAGATTAGCTCTTTGTAATTGTGTGGAGATATTTGCAACTTCCCTTGTGAGATTATTCATGGCCTCTTGAAGAACACGAATTGAATTTGTAGCTTCAGTTTGTTTCTCAATAACCACTGTCAAATCCTTCCTTAGGATATCATCATATTCCTCAATTTTCTTCTCAACTCTATGCTCAATCCGATTAGCCACTCCTTCTCTAAAGAGATTAAAATCTGCCCATGTACATGTATCATCAGCATTCTTTGTTTTGGGCATCAAATCAGCTTTCTCCTTTTCACCCTGCACAGAAGATTCACTAGCAAAACTCATGATTAATGGGTTAGTGAAAATAAATAATCAATGGGTTGTGGTGCCTCTCAAACTCACTCAAACCAGCAAAGAAAGGTTCACTTACTGTTCCAAAGTGAATAAGGATCAACTTACCAACAAGCACCAATGAAAACTGTGTCAAGTGTGAGAAGAGAATACCCAGGCTCTCAAGTGTCACAATGCAAAACAAGGTATTTGGTGGGGCTTGGTTGGGATTCCTAACAACACCAAAATAACAACTCCAATGCACTGCTCAATGTGATAAAAATACTAAAGGAAACACACTCACACTTGGAGACAATTGTGGCTTAGCAAATATATGGTAGAGATTTTGCAAGCACTAGAAAGACACTAGCAAATACTCAATGAAACAGGCACAAGATTGCTCAATATGTCCACAAAAATTCCAATATGAAATAGCTTCCACTAGTGATATGTAGCTCGGCCTCTTTTGCTTTTTCTTTCTTTCTATTTTTTTTTATACTTTTTCCCTTTTTCTATTTTTTTTTTGATTTTTCAATGGCCTTTGAATCAACTAGGAGCAATATGTAGATGGAAAACAAAAATTAGTGGACAGATTAGATCAAATGAGCAGCCTGTAGAGCAATAAAATAGCTAGTCTTTGGGTTTTGGAAACCTAAATATAGCTGTAGAATGGCTTTGTCTAAGGCTTGTCAAAGATCAGCACGAAATCCTAGAGATAACAGGGGGTAAACAAACCACGGCAGCAACTCTAACCCACGGCAGGAAAACTGCTGTTTTTGTGCCGTACGGCAGCAAAACAGAGCGTTTTTGGCTCACGGCAGAGCTCACGGCAGAGTGCGGAGTGCGTGTTGCGGTGGGTGCTGCGGGGGTGTGCGCGCGGTAAGAATTTGAGGGCACTGGTGGGGTGGAATCCGTTACCGAGTCGAGGTGGGCGCGCGCTAGTGGCGGCAGCGGCGGCAGCGTTTTGTGCTGGTTTTGCGCTCGCGGCAGAGGAATCCGAGTGGGAGTGGAAGTGCGCGCGCGCGGTAAGGAAATTCCCTTACCCGAGGGGGGTTTGGTAACCGTGTTACAGGCGAATCCGAGATCGGGTGGAATACGGTGGCGGCAGCGAATTGGTGATTTTTTTGTGCCACGGCAGAAACCCGAAAACAACTATGATTGCAAGTATGATTTCGCTCGGATTAGCAACAGCAGCAATGCGATCCTATGAACCCTAGGAACTAGATCAACTCGAAAGCTGTAGGTCTAGAAATTCCAAGGGGTAACAAGATCCACGATATTTTTGGTGGTGATTTTCGGATAGAAAAACAAGGAAACTAGATGAACCCTAAAATATGAAAACCTAAAAACAGAAAAACAGGAACGCAAATCAACAAAAAGCAGCAACTAGGTAGATGCAAATTGGTGTTGATCTAGGCTCTGGCAATGATCTAAACAACTATTTTTGTGTGGCTTTTTCTGGATAGGAATAAAAACAACTAAAACTAGGGATAACTTTGCTCACCGAGTAAACCTGGAGAATCTGATACCAAGATGATAGGGGGTGGCCCAATCTTCTCAATGAGCTTCTCTCTCTCTTTTTGTATTTTCTGAATATATGTGGATAACTAGTGCTACACTGAGACCTCTCACTTGGATGACCCTCGTTGCCAATGCAACAACAATCAAGCCCTTTGGATATTCTCAACTACACACTCTTGCACAAGCAATCAATGATCACAAGTGGTCCTGTATCCCCCTAATTCCCAATGGAATAGCAAGATATCACGCAAACTTTGACTTGGTATACTTCAAGATGAATGCTTAGCAGCAATACAATCTCAAGGCTAGGGTTTTCTTTGTCTAAATTGTTCTCCCCCTATTGCTATGCGCCCCATGGGCTTATATGGGAGGAGGGGTGCGGCCACAAGGGGCTCCTTGCGCAAGCACAACTCCTACTAGGACTAGGAAACCTAACACAACTAGAAAAGGATACAAACCGACCCCACACACAAAGGGGTGCGGCCATAATTGGTATACAAACCAATCCTAATTTATCTAGGACATCTCTTGGGCGCATTAGGGCTTCCATGTGGGCCCTCCTTCTTGGTTGTCCATCATAGAGTGCATTTAACCTTGTGGAGGCACTCATCCCCTTGTTGATATTATTGAATAACAATTGTTTCTATTGATAACAATTGTTATGATTTGTTTCTTCTCTTGTTTTCACCATCTTGAATAATTGTTTTCACCATGATCTTGATCAACTCTTCATCCATGCTTGTGAGAACAATGTCCTTAGGTCCATCCTCATCAAGTTCCGTAAGATCCGGGAGTTTCGGGCTCTAAGTAGTCCTGGAACACGCCAGAGAGAATCCGACGCCGGTGAAGCCCTAACACACACAGAGAGAGAGATAGTCTCGGGTATACAAGACCATGCCACACTCTAACACACATGTTATGTCATATCATGGGATTTAGTGGCATTCATACGATCCGAAGCACCCCTCCGGAGAAACCATAGCCCCGCTGGGGAAAAAGGCAGAACTGCCGTTCTGTCCCCTCTACGTGAGTCGGAAGGGGGTAGAAAAGTGGAACCAATTGTTTGGTTGTGTTAGGTTAGGCACAAGGAACACCAAATAAAATGTTAGGATCCACCTCTTGGCAAGATTCCCCTAGTTCCGTCAAATCCGGGAGTTTCGGGCTCTAAGTAGTCCTCGAACCCGCTAGAGAGAATCTGATGCCGGTGAAGCCCTAACACAGAGAGCGAGGGACTCTTGGGAATCCCAGACCCATGACACACTCTAACACACATGGTATCGTATACGTAGCATGGGATGTGGTGGCTTTCAGACGATCCGGAGCCCCCTCCGGAGAAACCATAGCCCCGCTGGGGAAAAAGACGGAACTGACGTTCTGCCCCATCTACGAGAGTCGGAAGGGGGTAGCAAAGTGGAACTAAATTCTTGGTTGTGTTAGGTTAGGCCCAAATAACACCCAAGATAACTGTAGGGCCCACCTCTTGGCAAGATTCCCCCAGTTCCGTCATACCCGGGAGTTTTGGGCTCTCATTAATTAGTCCTGGAACCCGCGAGAGAGAATCCGACACCGGTGAAACCCTAACACAGAGAGTGAGGTAATCTCGGGTATCAAAGACCATGACACTCTAACACACATAGTATGTCATACCATGGGATTTGGTGGCATTCATACTGATGAGGACATGCCTAAGGATTATGTGATCACAAGAGAGTTGATAGAAGACCACATGAACATGGTGAAAACAATAAAGCAAGATGGTGAAAACAGTTCATAACAATTGTTATTTCAATAGAACAATTGTTATTCATCAAGATATGGGGATGGTGCCTCCACAAGATCAAATGCACCAAGTGTGGAAAACAATCCAATTATGTTATTCCACACTCATACATGAACAAGGCAAGAGGAAGGCGCCCACAAGGAGCATCAATGCGCCATATACAAGACCTAGTTCAATTAGGATTGGTTTGTATACCAATTTGGCCGCACCCCTTGTGTGGGGGTCGGTTTGTATCTATTTTGGTGTCCTAGTAGGAGTCCTAGTCCAATTAGGTTAGGTGCTTGCGCAAGGGAGCCTTGTGGCCGCACCCCCCCTCTTATATACCCCTTGGGGCGCATAGGAGAGGGCAGACTACGATTGAGATAAACCAAAACCCTATAGCCCCTAGTTGAAACTGCTTGTTAGCCTTTCATACTGGAGGTTCATCTGCAAACTTTACGTGATACCTGCTGTTCCACTGGGAATAAGACGGTACAGTACCACTTGTAGTCGGTGGATTACTTGTGCAAGAGTGTGGAGTTGAGAATATCCATTGGGTTGCTATCTGTTGCATTGGCTTCAGGGATCAGCCGGAGAGTTCTTAGTGAGACACTAGTTATCTATTCAGAAGTTATCTGTGAGTTCACTGAGAAGATTGGGCCACCCCTTATCATCTTGGTATCAGATTTACAGGTTGCCTCGGTGAGCTATCAATTTCCCTTTAGTTTGAGTGTTTTTTATACCTATCCAGAAAATTGCCCCACAAAAATAGTTCTAGTCATTGCCATAGCCTAGATATCACCTTAGTTGCTTTACTTTTGCTGTCTTTGTGCTAGATTTTGTGTTCCTTTTTCTTGTTTTTAGTTTTCTTTTATTTCGGCTAGATCTAGGGTTCTTGTTGTTCTTGCCGAAAACCTATCCAAAATACCAAAAAAATTCGCTTCCGAGCCACCATATTCACCCCCCAATCCGATTCCACCTCCTCCCTGCCGTGGCACCAAAACATACCAATTCGCTACCGCCAAACCCCCCCTAGTTGGTATCGGATTCCCCTTCCCACCGCAAGCAATCATCGCTGCCATCCTACCCTACTCGCTCTCGGATTCCATCCACCTCACGGTTACAAAAGCCCCCCCGATCCCCGCAGCACCCTTACCAAATTCCACCCGCACTCGCTTACCCCACGGCAGAAAATTTCTGCCTTCGCTGCCGCGCGCGATCCACCACGTGACACCAGCGCGCCGCGATTTTCGCTGTAACGCGCTTACCACTAGCCGCATCGCTGCTACGCGCGCTGCCGCGGCACAAGAACGGCCAGTTTTGCTGCCGTGATCGCTGTTAACTGCTGTGAGTCTGCCGCGGTACAAAAACATCCAGTTTCTCTGCCGTATTGTTCTGCCGCGGTACCAAAACCACTGTTTTTCCTGCTGTGAGTGCTAGTGCTGCTGTGAGCTGCTATTTCTCTGCCGTGGCACAGTTTTCAGCTGTTTTTCTGCCGTAGTGCGCTGCCGCGGTACCAATTTGTGCTGTTTTCCTGCCGTGAGCTCCAATTGCTGCCGTGAGTGTTTTAAAGCCACAATTTCACTTAGAATCTTTTGTTTTCTCTTTTATTTCCTGTTTTTCATCACTAGGACCATCACCTCCATACTTTGTGAACCTTAGCCACAGCCTTTCTACAGCATTATAATAGGAACTTGCCCACAAGTATAGCTATTTTGTGCTCTGACAGGCTGCTCATATTTCATCACCACCATTGTGTTCACTTGTGTTTGGTTTATTGTTGCTCCTAGCTTAGTGTAAGGCCATTGAAAAATTCAAAAAAAAAATAATAGAAAAAAGCAAAAAGTATAAAAAAAAAAAAAAAGAGAAAAGAGAAAAGAGAAAAGAGAAAGTGCAAAAAGGCCATATTATTGCTATTGTTTACTAGTTGAGCTTGCCATTGTGACACTTGGTTTTTCTTTGAGCAATCTTGTGCCTGTCAATAAGAGCCTAGCTAGTGACTTTCTAGTGCATTGCAAAACTCATCCATATATTGCATTGCCACATTTGTCTCCATTGTGTGAGTTTCCTTGGGTATTTTATATCTTCACTAAGACAGCAAATAGGATTGTTACTTTGGTGATTGTTAGGTATCCATACCAAGCCCCACTAAATAACCTTGTTTGCTTTTGTGAGAGTTAAAAACCTGGGTATTCTCTTCTTCACACCAAAGTACTTTAATTGCCTCTACTTGTGGTAAGTATCTCTATTCACTTTGGAGTGGTAAGATATCCTATTGTCTTGCTAGATTTTTGAGTGAGTTGTGAGAGGCACCACAACCTATACTTGTTTCTATTACACTAACCTACTAATGGATCTTTCTAGTGGTGATCTTGTGCAGCAAAAGAAGGACCATAAGGAGGGAGTTAATTGGAGAGAGTATGAGGCTCTTAGGGATGTTTTGGCAAAGGAGATAGTGGACAATCATAATGGACTCAAACAATTTGTTCAAGATGCATGTGATCCCTTATATGAGGCTCTCCAAGCTATGGAGACCAAGATGGAGGCCACACACAAATTGGCCGAGACTAATGGAGGGGAAGTGAGATCAATTCATGATTCTATTGCTCAAATGACTACTACCCTTGCTGGACTTCAAACCATGATTCAAACAAGAATGCCTCTTATTGATGATGACAATGCTAGTGTCCATAGTGATGCTAATAATAGAGTGGAAGCTATTGGTGCAAGAAATCAAGTTCATGGCCGAAATAGAGAGGAAAGAGGCCTAGGAGGATATAATGGCCGAAACCAAAATTTTGGAGAAAGAATGCCAAACAATTTGGTGCAAGCTAATCCAAGAGAAGATGGTTTGAGTAAGCCTAAATTTTCTATTCCATCATTTAGCTTTGATAATATGGATGTGGAAGAATACTTGCTATGGGAGTTGAAGATGGAAAAACTATGGAGAATGCATGAGTACAATGAGGATAGAAAGATCAAATTGGCTTCAAGTGAGTTTGATGGTTATGCTCTTAGATGGTGGGATGAGCTTTTGAGGAAGAGACAAGAAGATGGAGAATTGCCCATTGTCACTTGGAACAACATGAAGAGGATCATGAGAGATAGATTTGTTCCACCAAATTACATAAGGCAACAATTTGATCAATTGCAACAATTGAGGCAAGGAACTATGAGTGTTGATGCTTATTATCAAGAGATGGAACTAATTATGCAAAGAGCACGTGTGAGAGAACAATTGGAGCAAACAATGCAAAGATTCCTTTCGGGTTTGAACTACAAAATCAAAGGCATTGTGAGGCATCATCAATACCAAAATATCCATGAGCTATTACACCATGCAAGGGAGGCCGAAGCACATATTCTTGAGGAAGCAAAAATTACCAATAGAACAAGGGATAGATTTCAATGGAGATCATCTACCACTCCTAGTACACCACCTCCACCAATTCCATCTTCCAGTTTTCGAGTTGATCCATCATCCAAACCCGAGCCTAGTGTGTCTAATACAAGGAAATCATCATATCCAGCAGCAAGTGCTGCAGGTTCTAGTGCTCCTACTACAAGGAATAGAGATATGACATGCCACACATGTGGAGGAAAAGGGCACTTCAAGAGGGATTGTCCAAATACAAAAGTGATGGTGATCAATGAGAATAATGAGTATGAAACAGGTGATGATGTTGATCCCAATGATCTTGATAATGATGATGGTTATTTGAGTGATACTCCTTTGGATGCTTATGCTACTACTTTGCCATCTATTATTTGCACACAAAGTTCATTGAGTGTGGTGCCTAGTCCTGAAAATCAAAGGTGCACTCTATTTCAAACAAAGGCTGTTATTGGTCCCAACATGGCTTGCAAAGTCATTATTGATGGAGGAAGTTGCAGAAATTTGGCTAGCAAAGAGTTATGTGCAAAACTCAATTTGAAATATATGCCACACCCTTCTCCTTATCATATCCAATGGTTGAGTAGCACGGGACAAATGAAGGTTTCTTTTATGGTGAGAGTGGAGTTCCAAATTGGACCTTACAAGGATGTCATTGAGTTTGATGTGGTGCCCATGACAGTTTGCCATCTTTTATTGGGAAGACCTTGGCAATTTGATAGAAGTGTGAAGCATGAAGGAAAAGCAAATACTTATGAGCTATATCATCATGGGAAGACTATTGTTTTGAGGCCCATGACTCCACAACAAATAATACAAGAGTCCCAATCCAAAATTGATATGAGAGTAGAAAAAGAAAGAGAGAAGGATGAGGGAACACCCAAATTTCAAGCCATGGAGAAGGAGAGCAACACCAATTCGAGTGGAAAGAGCCTTTTAACTAATGCCATAATTTTTCCTAGTGTTGTTTCTTGTGCACAGGTTGCTATTGAAGAAAGGGAGCACAAAGAAACATCACACAATTTGAAGGAATATGCCACGGATACAAGTATGTTTGCTTGTGATATGAAGGTTAGTTTTGAAGAAAGGGAGATACAACCTTCAAATACACAAGATATTGAGGAAATTATACCTACTACACATGAGGAGGTTAGTATTGATAAGGGTATGGATTTCGGTTTGATAACTACAAGTAGTGAATTATGTGATAATTTTCAACCATATAAACTTATAAATTCGAAATTTCACCATATGGTTTTTGTTTCACATAAAGAAGTACTTGCTATGATACCTTCTAGTGATATTATATACTATGACATGTTAAAAGAACCAATTAATATGAAATATGCTATGGATAAATTTGGTTATGATGATTCTAGCACATATGATAAAAGTTTCAAAATTTACTTGATTGGTGATTATAATGTGGATAAAATTTTTATGATACATCACATGTGTGTTACTTATGCTAAAGTGGCCGAATTACATCAAGTGTTCTCTTGGATAGATGATTATAGAGATGATATTATACCTATGTTTATTTCACCACACTATGGGTTGGATACATGTAATAGTAAATCAAACTACACTTATATTTGCAATTTTGATTGCCATGAGATGAAAGAATATGATTTTTATGTGTGGTTTTCATACAAATTTCGTGGTCATATGATATATACACTATATTGTGTTTTGCTAACAACTAATGAGTACCATTATATATACATATATGGTGCATACACTTTGTTCTTTTTGTTTCTTCCACTTTCAGATTATCACAAGACGAGGACGTCTTGTCTTGAAGAAAGGGAGGATGATGAGGACATGCCTAAGGATTATGTGATCACAAGAGAGTTGATAGAAGACCACATGAACATGGTGAAAACAATAAAGCAAGATGGTGAAAACAGTTCATAACAATTGTTATTTCAATAGAACAATTGTTATTCATCAAGATATGGGGATGGTGCCTCCACAAGATCAAATGCACCAAGTGTGGAAAACAATCCAATTATGTTATTCCACACTCATACATGAACAAGGCAAGAGGAAGGCGCCCACAAGGAGCATCAATGCGCCATATACAAGACCTAGTTCAATTAGGATTGGTTTGTATACCAATTTGGCCGCACCCCTTGTGTGGGGGTCGGTTTGTATCTATTTTGGTGTCCTAGTAGGAGTCCTAGTCCAATTAGGTTAGGTGCTTGCGCAAGGGAGCCTTGTGGCCGCACCCCCCCTCTTATATACCCCTTGGGGCGCATAGGAGAGGGCAGACTACGATTGAGATAAACCAAAACCCTATAGCCCCTAGTTGAAACTGCTTGTTAGCCTTTCATACTGGAGGTTCATCTGCAAACTTTACGTGATACCTGCTGTTCCACTGGGAATAAGACGGTACAGTACCACTTGTAGTCGGTGGATTACTTGTGCAAGAGTGTGGAGTTGAGAATATCCATTGGGTTGCTATCTGTTGCATTGGCTTCAGGGATCAGCCGGAGAGTTCTTAGTGAGACACTAGTTATCTATTCAGAAGTTATCTGTGAGTTCACTGAGAAGATTGGGCCACCCCTTATCACATACGATCTGGAGCCCCCCTCCGGAGAAACCATAGCCCCCCGCTGGGGAAAAAGGCGGAACTGCCGTTCTGCCCCATCTACGTGAGCCGGAAGGGGGTAGCAAAGTGGAAATAACTATTTGGTTGTGTTAGGTTAGGCCCAAGGAACACCCAAGAGGATGGTATGGCACACCTCTTGGCTATATTCCCCAGTTCCATCACACTGGGGAGTTTCGGGCTCTCATTAATTAGTCCTGGAACCCGCGAGAGAGAATCCGACACCGGTGAAACCCTAACACAGAGAGCGAGGTAATCTCGGGTATCCAAGACCATTGCACAATCTATCACACGTGGTGTGGCGTGTAGTGGGATTTGGTGGCATTCAGACGATCTGGAGCACCCTCTCCGGATAAACCATAGCCCCGTTGGGAAAAGACGGAATTATCGTTCTGCCCCATCTACATGAGCTGGAAGGGGGTAGCAAAGTGGAACCAATTTTTTGGCTGTGTTAGGTTAGGCCTAAAGAACACCCAATACAATGGTAGGGCCCACCTCTTGGAAAGATCCCCCTAGCTCCGTCAGATCCGGGAGTTTCGGGCTCTATGTAGTCTTGGAACACGCCAGAGAGAATCCGACACTGGTGAAACCCTAACACAGAGAGCGAGTGAATCTTAGGCATCCACCCATGCCACACTCTATCACACGTGGTTTGGCGTGTAATGGTATTTGGTGGCTTTCAGACGATCCGCATCCCCCTCTCCGGATAAACCATAGCCCCGCTGGGAAAACGAAGGAATTGTCGTTCTGCCCCATCTACATGAGCCGGAAGGGGGTAGCAAAGTGGAACCAATTTCTTGGTAGTGTTAGGTTAGGATGAAGGAACACCCAATACAATGGTAGGGCCCACCTCTTGGAAAGATTCCCAAAGCTCCATCAGATACGGGAGTTTCGGGCTCTAGGTAGTCCTGGAACACGCCAGAGAGAATCCGACATCGGTGAAACCCTAACACAGAGAGCGAGTGAATCTTGGGAATCCAAGACCCATTCCACACTCTATCATACGTGGTGTGGCGTGTAATGGGATTTGATGGCATTCAGACGATCCGGAGCCGCCTATCCGGATAAACCATAGCCCCGCTGGGAAAAAGACGGAATTGTCGTTCTGCCCCATCTACATGAGCCGGAAGGGTGTAGCAAAGTGGAACCAATTTCTTGGTTGTGTTAGGTTAGGCCAAAGGAACACCCAATACAATGGAAGGTCCCACCTCTTCGAAAGATTCCCCCAGTTCCGTCAGATCCAGGAGTTTCGGGCTCTAGGTAGTCCTGGAACACGCCAGAGAGAATCCGACGCCGGTGATGCCCTAACATAGAGAGAGAGAGGTAATCTCGGGTATACAATACCATGACACACTCTAACACACATGTTATGTCATACCATGGGATTTAGTGGCATTCATACGATCCGGAGCCCCCCTCCGGAAAAACCATAGCCCTCCGCTGGGGAAAAAGGCGGAACTGCCATTCTGGCCCCTCTACGTGAGCCGGAAGGGGGTAGCAAAGTGGAACCAACTGTTTGGTTGTGTTAGGTTAGGCACAAGGAACACCAAAGAAAATGTTAGGGTCCACCTCTTGGCAAGATTCACCTAGTTACGTCAAATCCCGCAGTTTCGGGCTCTAAGTAGTCCTCGAACCCGCTAGAGAGAATCTGACGCCGGTGAAGCCCTAACACAGAGAGCGAGGGACTATTGGGCATCCTAGACCCTTGACACACTCTAACACACATGGTATGGTATACGTACCATGGGATTTGGTGGCATTCATACGATCCGGAGCCCACTCCGGAGAAACCATAGCCCCGCTAGGGAAAAAGACAGAACTGTCGTTCTGCCCCATCTACGAGAGTCGGAAGGGGGTAGCAAAGTGGAAATAACTTCTTGGTTGTGTTAGGTTCGGCCCAAGGAACACCCAATAGAACTGTAGGGCCCACCTTTTGGAAAGATTCCCAAAGTTCCGTCACACCCGGGAGTTTCAGGCTCTAATTGTTTAGTCCTGGAACCCGCGAGAGAGAATCCGACACCGGTGAAACCCTAACACAGAGAGCGAGGTAATCTCGGGTATCTAAGACCATGACACTCTAACACACATGGTATGTCATACCATGGGATTTGGTGGCATTCATACGATCCGGAGCCCCCTCCGGAGAAACCATAGCCCCCCGCTGGGAAAAAGGCAGAACTGCCGTTCTGGCCCATCTACGTGAGCCGGAAGGGGGTAGCAAAGTGGAAATAACTGTTTGGTTGTGTTAGGTTAGGCCCAAGGAACCCCAAGAGAATGGTAGGGCACACCTCTTGGCAGTATTCCCCTAGTTCCCTCACACCCGGGAGTTTCGGGCTCTCATTAATTAGTCCCGGAACCAGCGAGAGAGAATACGACACCGGTGAAACCTTAACACAGAGAGCGAGGTAATCTCGGGTATCCAAGACCATGGAACACTCTATCACACGTGGTGTGGATTGTAATGGAATTTTGTGGCATTCAGATGATCCGGAGCCAGCTCTCCGTATAAACCATAGCCCCGCTGGGAAAAAGACGGAATTGTCGTTCTGCCCCATCTACATGAGCCGGAAGGGGGTAGCAAAGTAGAACCAATTTATTGGTTGTGTTAGGTTAGGCCGAAGGAAAACCCAATACAATGGTAGGGCCCACCTCTTGGAAAGATTCCCCCAGCTCCGTCAGATCCGGGAGTTTCGGGCTCTAGGTAGTCCTCGAACACGCCAGAGAGAATCCAACATCGGTGAAACCCTAACACACAGAAAGAAAGAGGTAATCTTGGGAATACAAGACCATACCACATTCTAACAGACATGGTATGTCATAACATGGGATTTAGTGGCATTCATACGATCCGGAGCCCCCTCCGGAGAAACCATAGCCCCGCTGGGGAAAAAGGCGGAACTGCCGTTCTGGCCCCTCTACATGAGTCGGAAGGGGTAGAAAAGTGGAACAAACTATTTGGTTGTGTTAGGTTAGGCACAAGGAACACCAAAGAAAATGTTAGGGTCCACCTCTTGGCAAGATTCCCCTAGTTATGTCAAATCCAGGAGTTTCGGGCTCTAAGTAGTCCTGGAACCCGCCAGAGAGAATCTGACGCTGGTGAAGCCCTAACACAGAGAGCGAGGGACTCTTGGGAATACCAGACCCATGACACACTCTAACAAACATGGTATGGTATACGTACCATGGGATTTTGTGGCATTCAGACTATCTGGAGCCCCCTCTGGAGAAACCATAGCCCCGCTGGGGAAAAACGGAACTATCGTTCTGCCCCATCTACGAGAGTCGGAAGGGGGCAGCAAAGTGGAACTAACTACTTTGTTGTGTTAGGTTAGGCCCAAGGAACACCCAATAGAACTGTAGGGCCCACCTCTTGGCAAGATTCCCCCAGTTCCGTCACACCCGGGAGTTTCGGGCTCTCATTAATTAGTCCTGGAACACGCGAGAGAGAATCCGACACCGGTGAAACCCCAACACAGAGAGTGAGGTAATCTCGGGTATCCAATACCATGACACTCTAACATACATGGTATGTCATACACGGGATTTGGTGGCATTCATAAGATCCGGAGCCCCCCTCCAGAGAAACCATAGCCCCCGCTGGGGAAAAAGGCGGAACTGCCATTCTGGCCCCTCTACGTGAGCCGGAAGGTCGTAGCAAAGTGGAACCAACTGTTTGGCTGTGTTAGGTTAGTCACAAAGAACAACAATTAAAATGTTAGGTTCCACCTCTTGACAAGATTACCCTAGTTCCGTCCAATCCGGGAGTTTCGGGCTCTAAGTAGTCCTGGAATCCGCTAGAGAGAATCTGACGCCGGTGAAGCCCTTACACAGAGAGCGAGGGACTCTTGGGCATCCAAGACCCATGACACAGTCTAACACACGTGGTATGGTCTACCATGGTATTTGGTGGCATTCAGACGATCTGGAGCCACCTCTCCGGAGAAACCATAGCCCCGCTGGCGAAAAAGACGGAACTGTCGTTCTGCCCCATCTACGTGAGACGGAAGGGGGTAGCAAAGTGGAACCAATTTCTTGGTTGTGTTAAGTTAGGCCGAAGGAACACCCAATACAATGGTAGGTCCCACATCTTGGAAATATTCCCCCCAGTTCCGTCAGATCCGGGAGTTTCGGGCTCTAAGTAGTCCTGGAACACGCCAGAGAGAATCCGACGCCGGTGAAGCCCTAACAGAGAGAGAGGTAATCTAGGGTATACAAGACCATGCCACACTCTAACAGACATGGTATGTCATACCATGGGATTTAGTGGCATTCATACGAATCGGAGCCCCCCTCCGGAGAAACCATAGCCCCGCTGGAAAAAAAGGCGGAACTGTCGTTCTGGCCCCTCTACATGAGCCGGAAGGGGGTAGCAAAGTGGAACCAATTGTTTGGATGTGTTAGGTTAGGCACAAGGAACACCAAAGAAAATTTAGGGTCCACCTCTTGGCAAGATTTCCCTAGTTCCGCCCAATCCGCGAGTTTCGGGCGCTAAGTAGTCCTGGAACCCGCTAGAGAGAATCCGACGCCGGTGAAGCCCTTACACAGAGAGCGAGGGACTCTTGGGAATCCAAGACCTGTGACACACTCTAACACACATGGTATGGTATACCATGGGATTTGGTGGCATTCAGACGATCTGGAGCCACCTCTCCGGAGAAACCATAGCCCCGCTGGGGAAAAAGAAGGAACTGTCGTTCTGCCCCATCTACGTGAGCCGTAAGGGGGTAGCAAAGTGGAAATAACTGTTTGGTTGTGTTAGGTTAGGCCCAAAGAACACTCAAGAGAATGGTAGGGCACACCTCTTGGCAATATTCCCCCAGTTCCTTCACACCGGAGAGTTTCGGGCTCTCATTAATTAGTCCTGGAACCCGCGAGAGAGAATCCAACACCGGTGAAACCCTAACACAGAGAGCGAGGTAATCTCAGGTATCAAAGACCATTGCACACTCTATCACACGTGGTGTGGCGTTTAATGGGATTTGGTGGCATTCAGACGATCCGGAGCACCCTCTCCGGATAAACCATAGCCCCGCTGGGAAAAAGATGGAATTGTCGTTCTGCCCCATCTACATGAGCCGGAAGGGGGTAGCAAAGTGGAACCAATTTATTGGTTGTGTTAGGTTAGGACGAAGGAACACCCAATACAATGGTAGGGCCCACCTCTTGGAAAGATTATCCCAGCTCCGTCAGATCCGGGAGTTTCTATAACATCCCAAATTTTGCTACCGTAGGGTGTGTGGTGTTGTGTTCATCTCATACATGCATGAATCAAAACTTTAAACCATGTGGAAACAATTTAAATTGTGAAACTTAAATGGTTTGAGAAAATCCCACAAATAGTACTTATTTTGGTTCCCAAAATTTTGTGTTGGAAATTATTTCAAGTACACCAAAGAAACACATGGTTTTGTTGGAAATTTTACAAGGTTTCTAAAACCTATTTTTGCCAAATTTTATTCTTCCAAAAAGGCCCTCAAAATTTAGTTTTCTGTCCTGTTTTAAAAGAGAAAATGACCTTTTGGTGTTTTCCCAAAACTCCAGGGGGCTTTGTGCAAAAAGGTTGTCTTCAACCTTTGACAGTAGGAGTAGCTGCGTGGAGTCACCACCGGCGTCGGTTGACACCTCCTGCTGCCTCCCCCACTGCGGTTAACGGCCAGGAGAACCCCCCCAAGCTCCTTTCTCTCCCGGTCCCTCTCACTCGCACCCCCTCCCTGTATCTTCCCCCGCCAAATGGAACCCTAGTTACCGGCCGCCTCCTCGCCCCGCCGTCTCCGGCCATCTCCGGCCGAGCGGAAGCCAACAGGAGAAGCGCCCGGTCGTCCTCTACCTCCCCACCGACTCACGCTTGCCAGGGTGGAGCAAGGAGCCGGAATCGCGCCTTCCCTTCAACTCCGGCCGACGGCCGCCGTGCCTGATTCCGGCCGGTTCCGCCACCCCCTCGCCTCCATGTCCACGCCAACAGACTCAGGGTGCTCCGGTGAGCCTCCCCATGCCTTCCAATCCTTCCCTCCCTCTCTGTAGCTAGTTCCCGATGAGGCCGTTGTTCCGCCGCCACGAACATGGGCGCCGGCGATCTTTCCCTTTCGATTCAACGAATTTGCGAGGGATCGATCAATTTGATGCTCACAGGGAAGATTCCCTCCGTGTGACATCAGGATGATGTCACTGTGACGTCATTAACTGTTTTCTATTTATTCTAAAAAGAAGAGAATTTGACACGTGGGCCTCTACTATTTAATAATTACAGAATATGAATAAAATTGAATAATTAATATCTCCCAAAATATAAGTCAGAAAATACAATAAAAATATGGGGGTGATAAGAAAAATGAGCTCTACCCAAAAATGTCATTTTCCTATATGTTTGACAAAGTTCAAAAATGACCATTTATTTAATGTTGTTTATTCATTTAAAAATGGAAAAATAAGTTTTTATTCACTAAAATTAGAAAATTAAAAGTTATATACCAAAATGCTCAAAATGACAAATGCAACATGTTTATGGTGTTTTCAAACCAATTTGAGAAACTAAAATGGTACTCACTTTCATAATCGCCCGAAACCCTCTCCGGGGTCTATTTCGGGCTAAGTCGAGTAAAAATGCATAATTGACATGCGAACCCTAGCAACCCATCGAACATGCTTAGGGATTTATTTCAGTGCATTAACTTGCTCATGCATACATATTGCGCATTGCATCGATGCCATGTGTTGATTGTTATTTCTCTTTCGGTGTTGTTTCCCCCTCGGTAGAACGTGACTCCGAAGTGAAGGCCAACATCTCCAATGACGAATACTTGATCCTAATCGAGAAGTCAAGCACTCATTCCTGAAGAATTTATTTGGTTTTCTTATAACCAAGGCAAGCATAACCTCTTATCTGCTCATATATGTTTTCCAACAACATTTGATTCTCGTACTTTGCATTCGATTCTAAAGTATTTGATGCTACTAGATATAGTTCACCTATATACTACATTGCCACAATGACCTGATCCACTGCTCCTAGCCGCCATAGATTTGCTTGTGCGCATCGCCAGAGCCTCATATCTGCTACCGCTTAGTTTCATATGTTTGTTACCTCAGCTCCATCCGGTTGATGAATCAGAGCTGCGATAACCTATTATGATATGATGACGTGGTAAGATGAGCACTGTGTGGTTAACTTGACTAAGTCTTGGACGGGAGGCCACTTGGGAAGTGGTTGTTTGTCCTGTACTTACCAACCCTAGGCGTAAGGTCTCGCCGCGGAAACCAAGACTGAGCGTGCAACCACACGCGGGGCCTAACAGACCGCACTCGACTAACTAACTTGTTTGGTTCTATCCGTGAGTCACGTAGTTTGGGATTTCCATCTGCGTGAGAGTCAAAAACCTTTTGGAGGTGTTTAGGGCGTGACCGGGACAAGTGATGGACGTACACGAATCTTGATCCCGACTCACAGAACAGGTGCCGTCAGGAGGTGGCCAACTCCCTGTTGACGGGGTGGCCCTGTTTGGGTTGACTCATGGATAGGGCTCGACAAGGTAAAGGTTGTGGCCAACCACACTCTGCCGGCACATCGTCGGAATTGTGCCAATAGCTTGGAAATAAGAGTCGGATGGTACGTGTGGGTAAAGTGTACCACCCTGCAGGGATAAATCTTTCGGAAAGCCGTGTCCACGGTTAAGGACGACTTGGTGAATGCCACGTGGTCATAGATAACTTGAACGTGACGTAAAAGATGTTGACAATGCATGGAGGCAGTAGATCAAGGGTGCCTCCCCGGAGATGCCGGGAGGGGTGATCCTTGTAGCATGTGAGATGCTGGGAATTGATGTTGGTGGCTTGAAATGATGATGATCACAGTAGTGAGTTTCTCATCTGTTTTGAAAACCTTCTATGAGACGTGCTATTCCTTCCTCAACTTGCAAAACAAAGATTGCTTTACGCAAATCAGCCTTCATAAAACCCTTTTTGAAGATAGCAGATATATAATAGGTTAACTAAGTCTTGTTGAGTACCTCCCGTACTCAGGTTTGCTTAATTTTGGTTTAGGAGAAGATCTCACATCGGTGGTGATTCAACGTGGACATCGACTAGTAGTTTGGGGTTCCCAGGTAGCAGCCTGGAATCTATGGGCTGGGACGTCGCCTTATGTTGCGGCCTCTTAGGCCTTTTTGGTTCTTGTTGATTAGCAACATAATTTGCCTTCCGTTGTCTGATGTAGTGTTGGGTCGTGTGACCTCTGCTTGTAAGCTATACTCTAGTAACATCTGTTTTATACAAGTTTCATGTCTAGAGTGCTGCTTTGATCGGTTGTTGGTTTCGAGCTCATTGTTATACAGTTTTGGCTATCCCTGCATAGTTGTCATAGTCGAGGGGTTGTGGAGCCGATGATCCATGTCCGAGCCCGCCTGTCGATGTGATCGGCCTGGGGCGAGGTAACCCAGTAACCCTCGATTGTTGTTGCACTTTCTGGACACATAGCATCTCTGTATAGCTTTGGTCCCGTTTCCTTCAGTTTCATTCGATTCGTGGACTCTTTGATATGCATAGTTGGTTATGACTAGCATGGGTACAAGGAGTAGTAGACTGGGGATCCGGACTACGTGCCGATGAATCCAGTCTGCCTGCCGTTGTTTGTTGCTGCCGGGGCTGGTAACCCTGAAGCCCTTGTGAGTCCATGGCTAGGAGCACATAACAGTATGTATATCTCTGGGTCCGGGTCGCGACAGGTCATGGTATCAGAGCAGGACTGCCTGTAGGAAAACCTATCTGCTTGGTCGATGTCGAGTCTATAGTTTATGAAAACTATTTTGAAACTCGAAATGGATTGTGAAAAACCTTCTTAGGATTCTTTTTACTCCGTATCTGGTATCGCTCTAAGTCTGGGTCTCCTTACCTGTTTTGATTTGAAAAGGTTTTGCTACCTCTTCTAGTCATTCAAAACCTAGGTGCCTTCTTCGGCAAGGACGTCTTTTACCAAAGTTGCCCTAGTGTTAAGTTCTAGAGTCGTGTGTGTTCCATGTTCCGTTATCTCTCGTTTCAAACGGAAGATTTCCTTTCTATCATAATCTCTCAGAGTCGTGTGGATTCCACATTCCTACATGTTTCCAAGTTCTAAATCCTGAACCTCGAGATCTTCTTGCCATCTCGAATATATCCGTTATCCTATGCTCAAGTTCCTCCGGAGATATCGTTGGTTTTGGAAAGATACTCCGTGATTGCTATTCATAGTGTCCTTTAAGACACTTAGATAGTATTTACTCCTCTCCCTATGTTTTTAACCTTGGACTTGAACCGAAGGTCCCGGAATGTGCTGAATTGTGGTGAGTTGGATCGTGTGGTTTCTTAACCATGTGATGCTCATGCCATCAGTACATGATGCTGACCTTTAACCCAAGTTATGTTTCTTTGAATCCTGAGGAATCTGTTTTACCTTAGGGTGGCTAGGTAATCTCAACTCCAATAGCCATAGGTTTCCTCTTGGAATCAGAAGGATCGCAGCAAGAGTGATCATCATGAGTTCCACATCTTTCTTCTTGATTCAGCTATATTTCTCTTCTTGGCATGGGTTCTACAAATGAGTATTACCCTGTGCAATCAACGTGATCTTAGAAATTCTCCTGAGCATGTTTCCACCTCCCAGTTGCTCTCAAATCTCCATCCGTTGTGTTGGACACAAAGTTTCTATGTGTATTGGGTTCCTCCAATGCATTTTCTCTTGTTTTCCGTCAGAACGTTCCACTTTGGAATGTCAGGAGAAACAAACTCCAGTACCTCGTTCATCTCTAGAACCAGGTCAAAGTTTTGTAATCCACAGGATAAAGAAGTTTCATTAGCTTCTGTTTTGTTCCACCTTCGAGTATCACACTCTTTGGCATCAAGAGGTCATGCTGAATTTCATGGTCTTATTGATGAAGTGATGCTCTTACATGTCTTCACTTCCCATTCCTCCAAGCTGGAATGCTTGAGAATGATGGGTGTGCATTGATGTGTGTATCAGGTATTCTTAGCAATTTCTAGTGCTTCGAAAAATCTAAGAAACATTTGTACCCTTCTTAGCACTACTGGTCACCTAGAATCTTTTTGAAGTTGAAGGTGTTCCAAATCCGTTCATGCCAGTGCACATCCTCGGTCAGAGAGTTAGGTTCATGCCAAAGTTCTCCAGACCATATCGGTTGCTTTGAAAAGCCTGCCTCCTTTTGATTTCTAAGACATACCGGTAGGTTGTGATATTCTAGTTGTCTCTCTAGAAGTATCACCAGGTTGTTACCTGACCGTAATGTCTAAGCAAAGGGTAGTTTGAACCACTCCTTTCTCCAAGGAACCCTGCTGGATATCCTGGACTAGTTGGTTGAGCTTAATCACTAACTTGGAGAGTTGAAAGACAAAAACTCCGCCTAACTTGATCCTTCGTTATGGGATGTCCACTTTCCTTTGCGTTGAAGCATGATAGTATCTCCTTAATGGACATGCTATCTTTCCACCCTTGATTTGATTTGGGCTATCGTCAAATCGAGAAAAGATCCAAGGACTACCTTGATGGTGTTCCCACTCATGGTATTTTTGCTAGGTACACCTTTATGTCCTTTGGCAGACCAATATTTTTCCCTGTTCATGTAACATAGGAATCCCTCTTCTTGGAGTAACTTGATAAGGGTGTTATTGAGCCCATCAATGACATCCCTATTTTCCCAAGTTGCAAGAGGTTCATGCTGAACACTTGGCACTAATGTTGGAAACTTTCGAGAACCATCTTTGTGTCATCACGAAGTTGTGTTCTAGATGTTCGAAGTAACTTACCCCGGTCCATGTGCTTATGGTGAAAGTTGTCGTCATGGATCTGAGAAGAGTTTTCTTGTTTCCTCGGAAATCAACCCAAGTCAGTTATGCATGTGTGGACTATTCTTGATATGGTTGGTTGTTACCTCCGTCTACCGGAAGAAGTGCATCCACACTAAGCCACTGACTGACCATTTGTGAAGGAGAAGAGGTCTAAGAACTTCGTTATCTTTGTGACCGTCTTCCCAACAAAGACTCTGGTGTGTTCCATTGCAAGTAGTCCATGTAGGTGCAACCGTCTTTCGTAAGTTGCTAATACATGATTTCTGCCATCTCGCTCATCCTCTTGAGCTTGACATCGTAGTCCATCTCTTGAGAATCTAGTAGATGTCTCCCGTTGGTAACCGGTGCAAGCTCTTCAATCAAACACGTTGAGTCTCAGTTATTCAACCCACTAACCAGAGCTGAATCTCAAGCATCAATGATGGTTGGTGTTTCCTCAAGGGTATTGAATTAGGTCTATTTAGAATCCGGCATGGTTGATGTTGTGGTTGACACAATTAACCGGAAGGCCTAACTTTGTAACCCTTTGAATCTGTAAGAACAACCACTCTCCGTTAGAATTCTTGTGTGGATCATTCTAACAAGTTTCCTCCCCGTTCTTCCAAACCGGAGTTTTACATTGACTTGATGACCTATAGAAGGCTTGTCGTGAGCCTGCTTTCGGTATCTAGAACATCCAGGATAACTTGGAAGTTGATCTTTCCAATCTCTTTCTGTCAATCCTACCAATCTTTGTTCTAGTGGAAACAAGTTCACCATGAAAACATATCGTGGTGTTTTGTAACCGCCTTTGATCAGTTCCCTATTTCAAGTTGTTGGTACCTGAAGTTCTGTTCATCTCACACATTGTGTGAATTTTTCAGTTACTTCAGCCATGGGATCTTAACCATATGGTAACCGTATTGCTACGTCAAATCCACCATATGAAAGAGATTCCCTATTCCTTCTGGTGTTTGAATCCCCGTTGGTTACCCATCCTTGTGGTGTGACCAAGAATTCCTCCTTAACTACAGTGTTCCAACATCCTTTGGTTACTCATCTTCTGCAGGAAGTAACATCCTGATTCTTGACAAAGTTCTACACAAAATTTTATGGAATGAAATTTCCTTTCATCTTCTGTGTCCACTCCGAAGAGTGAACATGATCCTGTATAGAAAATATTCTCTCTGACGCACGATTACAGTGTTTTCTCGTGTCTTCCCTCGTCTACGGATATTGCGTTGTGGTATCCAAGACCATCCCTCCATCTTGGTTTTCTGTTTGAAGAAACCTCGATGTCATAAGTTGTCCAACCTTTCCTTTTCAAAAGGATTTAAAGTCTTGTGCAAAGCTCATATTCTAAACCCTCTCAAGAACCATCGTCCATAAACTTGAAATCTTCTGTTGTTCACTCCGTTACCTTGATGTGTTTCATGCTTGTTAACTCAACAGTTCTTTATGAACATTCTTGTCCTGAGTTACCAATGAGATACTCGATCTTCATGAAGATCATTTCCTAAGAGTTTTCCCTCTTACCTAAGGTGTATCCGTTCAATACCTCAAGATGCTACGGATCAACCTCTTCAAGAAGAGAACCGTAAGGTTCAAGAAGATCGTTCAAAACCGGTGTTCCTTCTTTCTTTCTCCTTCGGGAATCTCGGGACGAGATTCTTGTTAGGGGGGTAGATTTGTAACATCCCAAATTTTGCTACCGTAGGGTGTGTGGTGTTGTGTTCATCTCATATATGCATGAATCAAAATTTTAAACCATGTGGAAACAATTTAAATTGTGAAATTTAAATGGTTTGAGAAAATCCCACAAATAGTACTTATTTTGGTTCCCAAAATTTTGTGTTGGAAATTATTTCAAGTACACCAAAGAAACACATGGTTTTATTGGAAATTTTACAAGGTTTCTAAAACCTATTTTTGCCAAATTTTATTCTTCCAAAAAGGCCCTCAAAATTTAGTTTTCTGTCCTGTTTTAAAAGAGAAAATGACCTTTTGGTGTTTTCCCAAAACTCCAGGGGGATTTGTGCAAAAAGGTTGTCTTCAACCTTTGACAGTAGGAGTATCTGCGTGGAGTCACCACCGGCGTCAGTTGACACCTCCTGCTGCCTCCCCCACTGCGAATAACGGCCAGGAGAACCCCCCAAGCTCCTTTCTCTCCCGGTCCCTCTCACTCGCACCCCCTCCCTGTATCTTCCCCCACCAAACGGAACCCTAGTTACCGGCCGCCGCCTCCCCCCGCCGTCTCCGACCATCTCCGGCCGAGCGGAAGCCACTAGGAGAAGCGCCCGGTCGTCCTCTACCTCCCCACCGACTAACGCTTGCCGGGGTGGAGCAAGGAGCCAGAATGGCGCCTTCCCTTCAACTCCGGCCGACGGCCGCCGTGCCTGATTCCGGCCGGTTCCGCCACTCCCTCGCCTCCGTGTCCACGCCAACGGACTCAGGGTGCTCCGGTGAGCCTCCCCATGCCTTCCAATCCTTCCCTCCCTCTCTGTAGCTAGTTCCCGACGAGGCCATTGTTCCGCCGCCACGAACATGGGCGCCGACGATCTTTCCGGCGACCAAAAGGTCACCCGCCGGCACCCCTCGGTTCCCCTCGGCCTCCTCCACCTCGTGAGCCCTTTCGATTCAACGAATTTGCGAGGGATCGATCAATTTGATGCTCACAGTGAAGATTCCCTCCGTGTGACATCAGGGTGATGTCACTGTGACGTCATTAACTGTTTTCCGTTTATTCTAAACTAGCATATTTGCCCGTGCGTTGCTACGGGTTACTCTAATGAAGTCGTGGCGGGGATCGACCAGAAGGAAGCCCCATTAGCGCCAATGTCGTTAGATTGCTGTCGTGGTCATTGGATTTGTGTCGTCGCCATCCTCCTTCCCTACTCCGGTGCCACTCTTCTCCCTTACTCCGACATCGCAGAGTGATGAAGAATAAACCTTTGTTTGCCTGCACATTTTCAGACCAACACTTGACCGAACACCATAGTATTGAGCGAGGAGAACACATGCTTCCAATCTAAACTCTTAACTATATATGAGGTGCATTCCGTGAAGATTTCCTTAAATCCAAGGACAACAAATAGAAAAATGCAGGTCTAGAGAAATTTTGGTATCACTCCATTTGAATCATACACATAGTTATGTAAATATTGCAGCATACTACCATGAACGATAAATAAGATCTAGGATCAAGGAAACCCATACACACAAATTGCCAATTTACCATCACATGTGGATCAGAAAAAGGAAAAAAAAGAACAAAAACAAGAATAAGGCCATTCAGTATTTAGTTCAACTTCATTTTTCACTTTGGTCGTATTGGCCCATTTAGGATACCATGGAGTGTACAGGTAAAAAGGAAATATCCATATACGATTGCAATTGGTTTCTGTCAAACAATAAAAACTCCATATAGGTGATTGCTAGCCTAGGTCTGAACCACAATGGTAGTAGAAGTGCAGGTTATTTCCGTGTCAATTTCTTGATCAATCTACGAGAGGACAGGTGAATTTCACAAATTAGCCAATAAAATTCAGACTCAACAGATAATTGGAAATTCAGGTGACCGGTCCATCTTCACACGCCAACAAAACATCCAAGTCAGATACGGGGAAGCAGATTCTTTTCAAATGCATTTGAAAGCAAACAAAACTAAAAATATCAAGCAAAGAAATACTACTGAAATTATACTAAAAGCATCGGTTGATGTGTACTCACTGCCCCAATCGAATGGTAGAAAGTCAGCTTGAGAGCCTTGCCACCCGCCTGCATCAATCTCAGGATAATGTGCTACGCGAGGCATTAGTCTCCGGCTCTGTGCCATCATAAACTAAATCAGCCGTATCCCACACCAATACAGAGCCAACTTTAAATATTTCAATTTTCTATCGTAGATACATAAGATTGCTTGATTCTCTGTTCTATGATTTCAGATATGTCAAAGTCAGCATGAACAACCTTCTCTCTAACCTGCAATTTGGTAAGAATAAACTTTAAAGCCACCTCTGGATTCTAGGAATCATTGGCAGACAAATTATATTGCTGAAATTAAGCAAGTTTGCGAAGAAAAAATAAATGAAGCACATAATTAGCAATGGAAAAAATTCACAATTCTACACCACTCAATGCTGCACGCGATACTGGCCTCATGTACATGGCAAGGCAATTGTTTCGTCACACAGATGGTCAACACGTCTAGGCATTGCATGGTAAGCTCTGTTCCATGTTCAGTAGTTTGCTTGGTAGCAAAAATTCCCGTTTTCGGTCTTAGCCTAGTAGAGTGCTTTATCTGCTAAGCAACTACTCCGCACATTTTGATTAGTCAGTAGTGTTGAAGGGTACACTTTAGATGGAAAATGCAGAGCTGTTTTGCTGCTATCCTGAGCCAACGAACATAAGCAATTTAATTATAACAAATATGAACATCAATCTCATCGTATAATCAAATCAGTTTATTTGCACCAGGAAAACACAAAATCTGGTGGAGTGAGCTTCTGATTTTATTATCTTGTAGGACTAAGATACAAAATGTCAACTCAAGTTAGCAAGAAATACTTCAGAATTCAGGAAGATACTGAATCAAAGCAAATCAATCAGTCAGTAGAAGCTACAGACCAAGTCACAACCAGCGTTTCACAGATTCATGCATGCACCGACGGGCAGCTGGGCAGATTCTTGAGCTGCTCCGGGAGCAGGTCATAGCTGGGAGTTCATGTGGATCAACGCGCGACAGGTTTGTGCACAACCGTGGCTGCCGTGCCGCTCCATTCGATTAGAAAGCTCTGGAGATTCTCCCATGTAAAATAACGAGATCATTGAATTTACACCTCGATTTTGTTGGGTTGTAGGTCGGGACGGATGAAGCTGGTCATCCCTATCCTGCTCCTCGTGGCGCATCTTCAGAAAGAAGACCGCGGGGCTGGAGGGCTAGTGGTGGAGGGAGGCGGGCGGGAGGAACACGACACCCGTATCTCCATAAAATGAGGAGGAGGGCGCCAGGGCGGCAAAGCCTGCGCCGTCGCCCGAGGATTTGGCCGGCCAGCACGCGTGCGGGGCTCGAGCGATTGGTTGTCATGGGACGGCACGCGAAGCTCATGGACCTGGCCATCAGCTCCGTGTAGACGGCCAGGCAAAGTTGCAGACAAGTGATGATTTCGAGCCCAGGGACTGGGAGGTGGTGGAGGGCGACCCACTCGGAGAGCCATAGAAGGACTACTTGGCTGCCACTCGCCTCCATCACGGAAGGCATGCGGCGCCACGGCCGCTGCGCCCCACGGATCTCACCGTCAGCATGGGCGGGCTGAAGTAGATGCGGAGGTACCAGTTGAAGGCCGCGAAGAAGAGCATCCCGGCGTGGAAGGCGCCTCAATTCGCTCGGGGGTCCGGCCCCCACTCGAAGGCGTCATCGGAGCTCGGGCGGTGTGCACCATGACCGGCACGATTGGGCTTGTGCTCTGCTCGGGCGTGGATAAAAAGTCGGGGAGAGGAGGAAAAAAGAACTAACCGCTGCGGTGGCAATTTGTAGTATTACTAGGAAATATGCCCGTGCGTTGCAACGGGAGTGAAAATCCACGAAGATAAGAAAACACAAAATCATCCTCGCTCAAACGACACAACATAATCTATGTGTATAAAGCTTTTTAAAGTACGTGTAGGAAAAAAATAATATGCCGATTTAAAATAAGTGGCTGTGATGACCTCCGAGCCTTTTTCTTCCTCAGGTGCCACCACGGTCATGTCGGTCGCCTCCCATGCATATTTCCAATCTAAAGAAAAATTATAATACTAAGTGATCATTATTAGAAGTAAAGTTAAACAAAAAATGGACCATTCAAAAAAAAATTGTGCATATATAAATATATAGATGCATGAACCAATAAGAACGCCTATCGTAAATATGTATTTGGAGAATTAATTGAGTTTACTCAATAAGATAGGTAGATAATGAAATTATCATTCTTTTTTGTTAATTTGAGCAAATTAATCCAGGTCATAAGAACATGGAGATCAACATAAAGATCCTAGCTTACTTTTTCCATGATATTCGAAGATACCAAATATGTTTTCCTCCCTGAATTGTTTAGCCAACTGCTACTATCCGATTTTTCTTCATCCGTATCACCCACCCTTGTTAAAAAGAAAGGCATGATCTATTGAGAAAGAAGGCATAAAAACCAGGATATAGTTGTACCCTCTTTGGCACCGGCTTGATTCTTTTGTACGGGGCCGTGAAATAGCTATGCATGCATCTTTTAGGCACAACCGAGGACAGGTCGATATTGGTAAGTGATTTCGCCAGTTCCAAGTTATTCCTCTCCGATTATCCCACAAACAGGACTACAAATAACCTGTGTTCACGGCTGGTTCCAGCAGCCACTCCATGTACACACGTTTCATCCAAAAAAAATTATGCAGACTTTGTCACAAACAATACACACAGTTGCCAATTATGACTTGCGACGTGCAGAACACCGTGTCTACCAATGTGGAATCCATCATCTCCATCGCCACAGTCCTTCTCCGCAGCAGGAGCAGTTCGCGCATGGCTTCTCGCATTGGTTCTTGGTGCAATGTCCCGCTAGTAGTCAATCGGTGGCCTAGGTGTGGCCGTTATCGTAGTCCCAAAGAACTCGTTTAATCAGTACTATCAGCATTAATACCCGTACACTGATACAACCAATCAGCCATGGCGGCCTAGCTGTGGCCGTGGAGGAAACCGTGCAGCCGTTCAGCATGGCGCAGCTCAGCAGCTGGCTAGTGCACGGTGGATGCACGTGGTTGTGCAGGGCGTGACTTTATCCAATCTCCACCATCAACCTAACACTGGACACGGTAGTGGCCTTCTCCAACGGGCAGCTTACCAGCGCCAGACAACAACGATCGCACGGCCGCATCCTCCACCAGATCAATGGCGCCGTCGTCCTTGGCCTTCTCCAACGAGCAGCTCGCCAGCACCATACACAGGGATCAGATAACACCGCGAGCTTGTCCTCGTCCATCATGTTCTGGCATGATGCGGTCTCGGGAGATTGCCTAGGAGAGCTAGGCATCGGCGCATGTTTGTCTCCGCTTCGAGAGTTGTCTCCGGCTCCAAGACCTAATTAAATTATCCTCTCACAAGAAAGGTCGATCTGCGTCGGCCGACAAATAGAAAGAAACGTGTACATACCCGGCCTTTTTGCCGTACCGGACTCTGATCGGAGGACGTAGGCAACAGGAAGGCCAGTTTTTTTCATTGAATTAACCATGAACGGACATGCCAAACGTTTTTTTACCAATTAGTGGTGGCAAGGTGGGTAATTAGTGGAAGGGCAAAATGGTAAAACCTCAGGTTGGACCGGAAGAAGCCTTCCTCTCTTTATTATTAGGTAAAGAAAGAAGAGAATTTGACACGTGGGCCTCTACTATTTAATAATTACAGAATATGAATAAAATTGAATAATTAATATCTCCCAAAATATAAGTCAGAAAAATACAACAAAAATATGGGGGTGATCAGAAAAATGAGCTCTACCCAAAAATGTCATTTTCCTATATGTTTGACAAAGTTCAAAAATGACCATTTATTTAATGTTGTTTATTCATTTAAAAATGGAAAAATAAGTTTTTATTCACTAATATTAGAAAATTAAAAGTTATATACCAAAATGCTCAAAATGACAAATGCAACATGTTTATGGTGTTTTCAAACCAATTTGAGCAACTAAAATGGTACTCACTTTCATAATCGCCAGAAACCCTCTCCGGGGTCTATTTCGGGCTAAGTCGAGTAAAAATGCATAACTGACATGTGAACCCTAGCAACCCATCGAACATGCTTAGGGATTTATTTCAGTGCATTAACTTTCTCATGCATACATATTGCGCATTGCATCGATGCCATGTGTTGATTGTTATTTCTCTTTCGGTGTTGTTTCCCCCTCGGTAGAACGTGACTCCGAAGTGAAGGCCAACACCTCCAATGACGAATACTTGATCCTAACCGACAAGTCAATCACTTATTCGTGAAGACTTTATTTGGTTTTCTTATAACCAAGGCAAACATAACCTCTTATCTGCTCATATATGTTTTCCAACAACATTTGATTCTCGTACTTTGCATTCGATTCTAAAGTATTTGATGCTACTAGATATAGTTCACCTATATACTGCATTGCCACAATGACCTGATCCACTGCTCCTAGCCGCCATAGATTTGCTTGTGCGCATCGCCAGAGCCTCATATCTGCTACCGCTTAGTTTCATATGTTTGTTACCTCTGCTCCATCCGGTTGATGAATCAGAGCTGCGATAACCTAGTATGATATGATGACGTGGTAAGATGAGCACTGTGTGGTTAACTTGACTAAGGCTTGGACGGGAGGCCACTTGGGAAGTGGTTGTTTGTCCTGTACTTGCCAACCCTAGGAGTAAGGTCTCGCCGCGGAAACCAAGACTGAGCGTGCAACCACACGCGGGGCCTAACGGACCGCGCTCGACTAACTAACTTGTTTGGTTCTATCCGTGAGTCACGTAGTTTGGGATTTCCATCTGCGTGTGAGTCAAAAACCTTTTGGAGGTGTTTAGGGCGTGACCAGGACAAGTGATGGACGTACGCGGATCTTGATCCCGACTCACAGAACAGGTGCCGTCAGGAGGTGGCCAACTCCCTGTTGACGGGGTGGCTCTGTTTGGGTTGACTCATGGATAGGGCTCGACAAGGTAAAGGTCGTGGCTAACCACACTCTGCCGGCACATCGTCGGAATTGTGCCAATAGCTTGGCATTAAGAGTCGGATGGTACGTGTGGGTAAAGTGTACCACCCTGCAGGGATAAATCTTTCGGAAAGCCGTGTCCACGGTTAAGGACGACTTGGTGAATGCCACGTGGTCATAGATAACTTGAACGTGACGTAAAAGATGTTGACAATGCATGGAGGCAGTAGATCAAGGGTGCCTCCCCGGAGATGCCAGGAGGGGTGATCCTTGTAGCATGTGAGATGCTGGGAATTGATGTTGGTGGCTTGAAATGATGATGATCACAGTAGTGAGTTTCTCATCTGTTTTGAAAACCTTCTATGAGACGTGCTATTCCTTCCTCAACTTGCAAAACAAAGATTTCTTTACGCAAATCAGCCTTCATAAAACCCTTTTTGAAGATAGCAGATATATAATAGGTTAACTAAGTCTTGTTGAGTACCTCCCATACTGAGGTTTTCTTAATTTTGGTTCAGGAGAAGATCTCACAGCGGTGGTGATTCAACGTGGACATCGACTAGTAGTTTGGGGTTCCCAGGTAGCAGCCTGGAATATATGGGCTGGTACGTCGCCTTATGTTGCGGCCTCTTAGGCCTTTTTGGTTCTTGTTGATTAGCAACATAATTTTCCTTCCGTTGTCTGATGTAGTGTTGGGTCGTGTGACCTCTGCTTGTAAGCTATACTCTAGTAACATCTGTTTTATACAAGTTTCATGTCTAGAGTGCTGCTTTGATCGGTTGTTGGTTTCGAGCTCATTGTTATACAGTTTTGGCTATGCCTGCATAGTTGTCGCAGTCGAGGGGTTGTGGAGCCGATGATCCATGTCCGAGCCCGCCTGTCGATGTGATCGGCCTGGGGCGAGGTAACCCCAGTAACCCTCGATTGTTGTTGAACTTTCTGGACACATAGCATCTCTGTATAGCTTTGGTCCCGTTTCCTTCAGTTTCATTCGATTCGTGGACGCTTTGATATGCATAGTTGGTTATGACTAGCATGGGTACAAGGAGTAGTAGACTGGGGATCCGGACTACGTGCCGATGAATCCAGTCTGCCTGCTGTTGTTTGTTGCGGCCGGGGCTGGTAACCATTAAGCCCTTGTGAGTCCATGGCTAGGAGCACATAACAGTATGTATATCTCTGGGTCCGGGGTCGCGACAGTTTCGGGCTCTAAGTAGTCCTGGAACACGCCAGAGAGAATCTGACGCCGGTGAAGCCCTAACACACAGAGAGAGAGGTAATCTCGGGTATACAAGACCATGACACACTCTAACTCACATGGTATGTCATACCATGGGATTTAGTGGCATTCATACGATCCGAAGCCCCCTCCGGAGAAACCATAGCCCCGTTGGGAAAAAAGGCGGAACTGCCGTTCTGGACCTTCTACGTAAGCCGGAAGGGGGTAGCAAAGTGGAACCAACTGTTTGGTTGTGTTAGGTTAGGCACAAGGAACACCAAAGAAAATGTCAGGGTCCACCTCTTGGCAAGATTCCCCTAGTTGCGTCAAATCCGGGAGTTTCGGGCTCTAAGTAGTCCTAGAACCCGCTAGAGAGAATATGACGCCGGTGAAACCCTAACATAGAGAGCGAGGGAATCTTGGGCATCGGTATGGCGTGCAAATGGGATTTGGTGGCATTTAAATGATCTGGAGCCACCTCTCCGGAGAAACCATAGCCCCGCCAGGGAAAAAGACGGAACTGTCGTTCTGCCCCATCTACGTGAGCTGGAAGGGGGTAGAAAAATGGAACTAACTGTTTGGTTGTGTTACTTAGTACCAAGGAACACCCAAGAGAATGGTAGGGAACACTTCTTGGCAAGATTCCCCCAGTTCCGTCACACCCATGAGTTTCGGGCTCTCATTAATTAGTCCTGGAACCCGCGAGAGAGAATCCGACACCGGTGAAACCCTAACACAGAGAGCGAGGTAATCTCGGATATCCAAGACCATGACACACTCTAATACGCGTGGTGTGGCGTGTAATGGGATTTGGTGGCATTCAGACGATCCGGAGCCCCCTCTCCGGATAAACCATAGCCCCGTTGGGAAAAAGACGAAATTGTAGTTCTGCCCCATCTACATGAGCCGGAAGGGGTAGCAAAGTGGAAATAACTGCTTGGTTGTGTCAGGTTAGGCCTAAGGAACATCCAAGAGAATGGTAGGGCCAACCTCTTGGCAAGATTCCCCTTGTTCTGTCACACCCGGGAGTTTCGGGCTCTCATGAATTAGTCCTGGAACCCGCGAGAGAGAATCCGACACCGGTGAAACCCTAACACAGAGAGCAAGGGAATCCTGGGCATCCAAGACCCATGCCACACTCTAGCACACATGGTATGGCGTGCAATGGGATTTGGTGGTATTCAGACGATCGGGAGCCCCCTCTCCGGATAAACCATAGCCCCGCTGGGGAAAAAGACGGAACTGTCGTTCTGCCCCATCTACGTGAGCCGGAAGGGGGTAGGAAAATTGAACTAACTGCTTTGTTGTGTTAGTTTAGGCCCATGGAACACCCAAGAAAATGGCAGGGCCCACCTCTTGGCATTATTCCCCCAGTTCCGTCAGATCCGGGAGTTTCGGGCTCTAAGTAGTCATGGAACACGCTAGAGAGAATCCGACGCCGATGAAGCCCTAACAAAGAGAGCGAGGTACTCTCGGGTATCCAAGACCATGACAGACTCTAACACACATGGTATGTCATACGATGGGATTTGGTGGCATTCATACGATCCGGTGCCCCCCTCCGGAGAAACCATAGCCCCGATGGGGAAAAAGGCGGAACAACCGTTCTGGCCCCTCTACGTGAGCCGGAAGGGGGTAGCAAAGTGGAATCAATTGTTTGGTTGTGTTAGGTTAGGCCCAAGGAACACCAAATAAAATGTTAGGGTCCACACGTCTTGGCAAGATTCCCCTAGTTCCGTCAAATCCGGGAGTTTCGGGCTCTAAGTAGTCATGGAACCCGCTAGAGCGAATCCGACGACGGTGAAGCCCTAACACAGAGAGCGAGGGAATATTGGGCAGCCAAGACCCATTATATTACACAATATAACACATATGATATGGAAGACCATGGGATTTGGTGGCATTCAGACGATCCGGAGCCCGCCCACTCCGGAGAAACCATAGCCCCGCTGGGAAAAAATACGGAACTGTCGTTTTGGCCCCTCTACGTGATCCAAAAAAGGGTACCAAAGTGTAACAAATTGCTTGGTCGTGTTATGTTAGGATCAAGGAATACCCAAGACAAATGGTATGGCCCACCTCTTGTCAAGATTCCCCCAGTTCCGTTAGATCCGGGAGTTTCGGGCTCTCATTAAGCAGTCCTGGAACCCGCGAGAGAGAATTCGACGATGGTGAAACCCTATCACAAAGAGCGAGGGAATATTGGGCATCCAAGACCCATGCCACACTCTAACACACATGTTATGGCATACCATGTGTAGTGGTGGCATTCAGACGTTCCAGAGCCCCCTCTCCGGAGAAACCATAGCCCCGTTGGGAAAAAAGATGGAACCGACGTTTTGGCCCCTCTACGTGAGCCGGAAAAGGGGTAGCAAAGCGGAGCCAATTGTATGGTTGTGTTAGTTTAGGCTCAAGGAACACCCAAGACAATGGTAGGGTAATTTATTTATTATTAGTAATAGTTTATGTCAGTAATTTATAGATGTCCTCCCATTATCCTTAAATAACATATTTCAATAATGGTTATCTTTTTAGGCCATCCATCATGTATCCAATAGCCAGCAATGTTCTCGATCCAATGTACCAAAATCTGGCGGGCGCAGAAAATTTCGCGCCGCCCACCCACATTATCGACCAAAAACTTTGCCGCCTATGCCGCCCTAAATTTCAAACCTCTCCCTCTTATCTGCCCCCTCGCTGAAATTTCCCCTCCTCTTCTTGTCCGAAATCCCCCTTTCCTCCTAAACCCCATCTACTCTGCCCCGGCCTTCCACCTCGCCCTGTAGCTCGCCTTCCCGGGCTTCCACCTGGCTGTCCCCGGTCTTCCACCTCGCCGTGCAGCTTGCCTTCCCAGGCTTCCACCTTGCCGTCCCCGGTCGTCCACCCCGCCGCTCAGCTCGCCTTCCCGGGCTTCCACCTTGCCGTCCAGGACGCCATCCAGATCCGCCACCTCGCCGTCCAGATTTGATACCTCACCGTCCAGGTCGCCGTCAAGATCTGCCACCTCGCCGTCCAGGTCGTCCTAAAGATCTGCCACCTCGCCTGCCTGGTAGCCGTCAAGTTCCTTTGGTAAGAGTTTTCTTATTTTCGAGCTTGTATAAAGCTTAAGATCACTTCTCCTGCGATCCTATCATATTTAGGTCCACAAATTAGATTACTGATATGATATGGTCAAACAGCAAATTGCATCACTAAGATTTTCTAACTCTATGTTGTCATATCCCAATGAAAGATAAGGCTATTTGTATATAACATGTATGCGCTATTTATTTTCATTTATTCACATAAATCATCAATTCTAGACTTATATTGTAAGCTATTAATTTCCATTTATACCATGTCCACCATCTAGATAAGGCATGCCTTGCATGATAACTCAGCAATAAAGGTACTTATGTTGTGTGGAACTGTTGGCTTAATTACTGTTCTGCCATGTATTTTGTGCTACTATCCTAGTTGATTTGGTACATATGAACCGTGCAGCTTAGGAACATTAAAGTCAAGAGTACATCTGGTAGGACAAAGATGCCTCCTGGTGGACATGGTTGTAAACACAAGCGCGTCAAGGCCCATCGCGACCATGCAGTTGCCCATGTCCATCCATATATAGATGACGAACTCAAGCGACCAGTGGTCGAAGACGAGGAGGCAGCTCCCCAAGGCCTGTTGGAAGCTGCCCAAGGCGAGCAGGCACTTGCCCATGGCCAGCTGGAAGTTTCCCAACAGAAGGAGGAGGCTGACGAGGTAGCCGCCCAATGCGAGAAGGTACCTCCCTACGGTGAGCTGCCACCATTCCTAGGCGAGGGGCAAGGTTCCCAAGTCAAGGAGCAAGGTGCCTGCAACGAAGAGCTTGATGACATATCACAGAGATTGCATGCTCTACGAGGGGCCATGTGTGGAGGGAAATCCAAAATGCAGAATATTAACTCTAGCAATGCCACAATTTCTGTAGATTACCCATGTGAAGACATTGTTTCGAGTGGTGCGGCTGGGAGGAGAAGAAACATGTCCAAAGGAAACGAGATCAGAATTGTTATTCCTCTGGGAAAGACAAGGCCAGTGGACCCAAAGGTTGCTGCCATGTATGCTACTGCGTGTTCATTAGCTGTGAAGCACACTGTCCCTATCTTACCCCATTGGAAAGAGTATAAGGGAAGGGAAGATATATTTTCCTCCTACCACGGCCATGTGTCTGTAAGTTCTGTAACCCAACCTTCCAGTTCATTCCATTGCTGTTCATATAACTGAAAAGTGCTTTTTCTTTTGTTTTAGTCAAATTTTCATCTGAACCCCAGAGACCCTGTTATTCGTCAATCTCATCTGATGCATCTCAAGAATTGTACAAGACAAAGATGCCATATTCTGAAGCAAGAATTTTTTGACAGCGTTAGAGACAAGAGTAGAGTTGTACGAACGCCTCCTGGTGTAGTTGGGCACATGAGCGAAGCAGAATGGTGCAGGCTAGTCGATAATTGGTCCTCAGTCGGGAAACATGTACTGTCTTTGTTCACTCTACCTTGCAACTGTTTCTATTCCATAACCTGGACTGTGTCTAGTCAGTTCATACTACGTTTATATAGATGGCTTGTATGAAAGCCAGGCAAAGCAGACAGGCTGTCCAGTTCCATAGCGCCACAGGTTCTCGTAGCTACGAGGTTTGCTGCAACATGGGGGGAGATGCCTTTGAATTGTTCAAAGCTACGAACAACAACAAGACACGTGGATTCTCTTCGCCCGTATAAAGAGCAATTGTAAGTCCCTCAGAATACTGTTTATCTCTGGGATCAACAATTACCTCAATAGATTCTTCTAGATACGTACTGATGCTTCCCTTTGTGAATTCTGATGCAAACTCCTGCTATTTCACCTATGCTTGTCATCTCATAGTTCATGCACATGCATGCTGCTTTCTTTTCATCTGCTAGTTCATCTATCCTTGTGAGCTGCTATTTTCATCTATATTCTGTACATGCTTGTCGTCTGCTATTTTCAGCCATGTTTACTTACATGCCTGTCATGTGATGTTTTTCATGTATGTTCCTTACAAGCTTGTCATGCGTGCTTAATTGCTTGTCATCTGCTGTTTGCATCTTTGTTATGTACAAGCTTGTCATGATATCAATGTTCCTTACAAGCTAGTTCAGCTTCTATTTCATCTAAAGCTTTTACATGCTTTATAGGAAGAAATGCAATATCATATGCTAGAACATACTTTAGTAGATGGCGTTGTCAAGGAACCTCTTTCTGGCACCGAAGCTGTCGCTGCCGTGCTGACCAAGAACCATCTAAAGTCTTCGTTCCTAAATACCATAGGTGGGGTCACAACCAGTGCAAGAGCAACAAAGTCTCAGCTTCACCTTCAACTTGATTCTGGGAGAAAACAGAGGGAGGACCTGCAGTCCGTAGTTGATGAGTTGAAGCAGGCCAAGGAACAAGCTGATGCACATAGGATGAAGCATCGACAAGAATTCCTATGTATGACGGAGGAACACAAAGGTATGCAGAAGAGTCAAGAAATGTATAAAATCCTTATTTGTGGTATGTTGGCTCAACTTCATCCGAGATATGGAACTGAGTAGCCCTTTGTGAAATCGCTTGATGTCTGTTGAACTGTATTAGAATGCCTTTGCTGGCGAGCTATGTTGTGAACTTATTCAGAATTTATGTATTTTTTGTGTTTGCTTTGCTGTGAAAACTAGTATAGTATTTTCCATGCTTATGAATACGAGGACACGTGGTACTATATGGTAGGTCCATGAGGCGGCACCTTATTGGATGGAAACCGCGACGAAATAAACACGTCACGGAAACGTTTCGACGTGGACATGCCGTGTTGGTACACGTACTGGCTCATGATTCGCGACGTCTTACGACAAACTAAAACGTCGCACCGTCGGTCAACATTATAAATTCGTCGGGAATAAGCGTATACGTGGAACACTATAAGAGCGATACGTGGCACCTTATACTGCTTGTACCCGCGACGAGAAAATAAACGTCGCACATATTATGACGTCATTAACGGAGGTAACGGTAGTTCCAATCGCGACGTTTTTAAAATGTCAAGACGATGATGACGTCAGGAACGGTGGAAGTGACGTCAGTAACGGGTAAAGGGAAAACGATGCCACGTGTACACACATTGCGACAAAAAAAACGTCGCTCCTTGTTGGGCCTTTTTCTGGGCCGGCCAGTAGCTCGCGACGGATTAGTGTTCATTTAATCTTCGCAGAATCATCCATGACAGTCGATCAGGAACGTTCTCACTCCGTCGCGTAAACTGTCGCGGATTGCCCTTAGCGACGGTTTGGAGCCCATCCGCAACGGTATTGAAACGTCACAGACCGCGCGGAATTTGGTAGTGTATCTGCCTCATCTTCGTCATCCATATCCATATTATGATTCCCATGACCAGCATTATCATACTCATCACCACCATTGCCATCATTATGTGGAGGATCTTCAATAATCACGACATCACTTGGCTCTCCATGATGTATCCACAGAAGGTAGGTACTGGAAAATTTGTGGATATGTAAGTGCCGGGTCATCTCTCCAGAATGCTGCATCTTCATATTTAGGCACCTCGTGCATGGGTATCGAACACGACAATTATCGCCGTTTCTCTCCTTGACTAAGCTTAAGAACTCTTTGATTCCATCAACATATGAGGGGTCCAAGTTCTACCACTTGAAATCCCACGCCTATCCATCTGTTAAAGAGATAAACAATCTATTATTGGATTTGTCTGAAAGGGGGTACTCATTTTTTTATAACAGGCTACTCAATTTGCAGAACAAACTAATCGAGTTTAACGAACATCAAATCACTAACCATGAACAAACTAATAACATACCATGAGAAAACTAATCAATTGGCAGAACAATTAACAGTTCTAGGTATTCTTACTTTCTTAGCAAGTATCACAAGGATGGGAGGGTTCTTTACCTTGGCTTGCGGAGGCGGACGGAAAGGGAGCCCCAACTAGTCGAACAGTACAAGCGTGCACGGGGAATGCGGCCGAAAGGGGAGCATCAACGACGTAAGCCGTGGAGGGCGGGCGAGGAGACGGCGGCCGCGGAGGGGGCGGTGGTGGGGGCGGCAGGATGAGCCTCTGGCGGCTTGCACAACCCTAGAAAAAAGGAAGGAAGGGGTGAGCTCCGTGGAGAGCATTGTACGCCGCCGCCGCTGCCACAACCAAGGGTGGTGAGAACTGGATCTAGTTTCCAAACCTGATTTTGGTCTGAGTAGTGATGGGTCCCACATGCCAACCCCTCTAGCTCCGCATGCTGGCAAGGCTGCAACGGGATTTTCGTGGGTTCTCCATGTGTTCCGTTTGGCCATGATATTCCCAAGACTGCTTTTGTCACTAGATATGGTTCATATGAGTATACGGTGATGCCCTTTGGCTTAACCAATGCCCCATCATACTTCATGAATATGATGAACAAAGTGTTCATGGAATTCCTCGATAAGTTTGTCGTAGTCTTCATTGACGACATACTAATCTACTCCAAGAGTGTTAAGGAACACGAGAAACACCTTCGTCTGATAATGGAGAAGCTGAGAGAACACAAGCTTTATGCCAAGTTTGGCAAGTGTGAGTTCTGGCTGGGTGAAGTAGGATTTCTAGGACACATTGTGTCTAAAGAAGGAATTGCAGTAGACCCCTCAAAGGTTGCTGCTGTAACAGAGTGGGAACCACCCAAGAATGTGGGAGAGATCCGTAGATTCTTAGGCTTGGCTGGTTACTATAGAAGGTTCATTGAAAATTTCTCCAAGATTGCCAAGCCAATGACTGAACTGTTGAAGAAAGAGAAGAAGATGAATGGACTGAAACCTGTGAGACCAGCTTTCAAGAGTTGAAGAAGATATTAGTGTCTGCACCTGTTTTGTGTTTGCCTGATCTGGAGAAGGAATTCCAAGTTTACTATGACGCTTCACGGCAAGGCTTAGGAAGTTTGCTCATGCAAGGAGGTAGAGTTACAGCTTATTCTTCAAGGCAACTTAAGAAGCATGAAGTAAATTACCGCACACATGATCTCAAATTGGCTTTAGTGGTTCATGCCTTGATGATATGGAGACACTATTTAATGGGGAAACGTTGTGAAGTTTTCACTGATCACAAGAGCTTGAAGTATATCTTCACTCAGAAGGATTTGAACATGAGAAAAAGGAGATGGTTGGAACTCATCAAGGACTATGATCTGAGTCTACAATACCATCCTGGTAAACCAAACGTAGTCGATGATGCTTTGAGTCGTAAGGTATATGTAAATTGTCTCTCAACAGAAAAGATATCCTAGGATCTATGTAAAGCCCTCCAAGACCTCAGTTTGGAAGTGGTACCTGAAGGATTTGTAGCATCACTAGTGGTTCAACCAACACTGATGGATAGAATCCATAAAAGTCAGGAAGGAGATAAGGAAATAGAGGCAATCAAGAAAACCTTGAAAGAGGCACTAAGTGAAGGAAAGACCACAAAATTCAAGGAGGATGAGCAAGGAACGGTTTGGTTCAAAAAACGTATCTATGTACCCAATGATCCTGAGTTGAGGAAGCTGATTTTTCAAGAAGCCCATGAGTCACCTTATTCCATTCACCCTGGTAACACCAAAATGTACATGGACTTGAAGCAAAGATTTTGGTGGAACAATTTGAAGAGAGACATAGCAGAATACATAGCCAAATATGATGTTTGTAATAAAGTAAAGGCCGTGCACCAGAAACCAGCAGGATTGTTGCAACCGTTGAGGGTGCCAGACTGGAAATGGGACTAAATTGGTATGGACTTTATCACTGGATTATCCCGAACCAAATCAGGGTACGATTCAATTTGGGTATTAGTTGATCGTTTGACAAAGATAGCTCACTTTGTGCCTGTAAAGACCACATATACTAGTGCTAAGTTGGCTGATATTTATATGAAGAAAAATGTCTGTCTTCATGGTGTACCCAAGAGTATTGTGTCTGACAGAGGTACCCAGTTTACCTCACACTTCTGGAAACAACTGCATGAATCATTATGAGCCAGATTAGAGTTCAGCACAACATTTCACCCTCAGACAAATGGCCAAACTGAGAGAGTAAATCAGATTTTGGAAGACATGCTAAGAGCATATGTCCTAGACTATGGATCTAGTTGGGACGACAACTTTCCATATGCAGAATTCTCTTATAACAATAGTTATCAAGCTAGTATTGAGATGGCACCATTTTAAGCCCTGTATGGAAAGAAATGTACCACACCCCTGTTGTGGAGTAGTTTACGAGAAAGAAGTTTCTTTGGTCCTGACATCATTCAAGAAGTTGAGGAGAAAGTTAGATTAATCAAGGATAGATTGAAGATAGCACAGTTAAGACAGAAAAGCTATGCTGACAACATGTGTAGAGATGTTTCTTACGAAACAGGAGATAGAGTCTACTTGAGAGTATCACCCCTTAGAGGTGTGAAGAGATTTGGAATCAAAGGAAAACTAGCACCACGATTCATAGGACCATTCAAAGTGAGGAAATGTCAGAAATGTCATCCTTAGATGTCAGTCAGCTGAAGAAATGTCATCCTTAGATGTCAGAAACTTCGTTGAGTGATACAGTACCCCTAGGAGAGGTACAAATAGAAACTGACCTGACTTATGAGGAGAAACCCATCAAGATCCTGGAAAGAGCTGAGAGGAATACCCGTACCAAGACCATCAAATTTTGCAAGGTTCAGTGGAATCACCACACCGAGGAAGAAGCAACCTGGGAACGGGAAGAAGACCTCAGAGAAGATCACCCTGATCTATTTGCTAGCCTTTCTGAAGCCCGAGGACGTGCTTCATCTTAAGGGGGTTAGTCTGTAACATCCTAGAATTTTCAAAAGGATTAAAACAACATGCATACATATCATCATAACATAGTCTCACAAAAGTGCACTTAAAATTTAAACATCACAAAACAAAAACCCTATAGGTTTTCATCTTCAAAAATAATACCTTTAATGGCTCCATGGAATTTACCCACAATAAAAATTTAATTGGATATTTCAAAATCACCAAAACATTTAAATAGTTTGAACCTTAAAATTTGTACTTTCACAAATTCCTCTAAATGAGTTTTACTCATTTTATTTTATTTGGGGGGTTCCCTTCCTTGAATAAAAAGAAACCAGGAAAGAAAAACAGTTTAGAACCAAAAAAAAGAGAAAAGAAGAAAAAAACCGGCCAGCCCAGCCCATCCTGCCCCTCTCTGCCCCTCTCTCTCACCATGCAGCAGCCCACGGCCCAGCTCTTATCTACCGCACACGCGCAGGGAACAACAGAGGCGAGCCCAACCCGCGCACCATCTTCTCTGGCTGCCAGGAGGGCCCGGGTGACGCCACGCTCACGTCGCGGTGACGACTACCCCTAACCTCCCTCCGTTTTCACCGGGAGAACACCGCGCATGCGCCCCACTTCCGCCACTCCCCCGTTCCGTTCCGCAACTCGCCGAGAGCCCCCGATAAAACCCCTGCCCCCTCTCTCTGTTCCTCCAAACGGCTCGCGAGAACACGCCCCCAGGCTACAGAATTTGCTCGCCGGAAACCGCCACGGCCACCGATGAAAGCCTCGATTCCGGTGAGTCACCGCCGCCTGGCCCCTCCCTATTACTCTCTCTCGCCTCCCCACGGCCTTGCGCATCTCCCTGACCCTATCCCACGGCGGCATGTGCCTCCTCGCGACCCACGCCGTCCACGCCCGAGAAGATCGCCGCAAGAACCACTCCGACGAGCGTCCACTCCGCCTTGACGCGCGCCGCCCCTAGGTAATTGCCTCGTGCCTCCTCTCTTCCTTCTGCGTGCTAAGGCTTCACGCCGTCAATGGCTCCGCCGCAGCCGGCGCAACTCCGGTGTACCGGAGCGTCCACTCGCGGGCGCTCAGATCCGTACCACTGGATCTAAATCCAACGGTCGTCCCTAGTCCACTTACGCGAAGCGGTACGGGCTAATCCCAACCGTCCGCCACAACTTAAAATCGCACGGCCACCGCGCGCGATCTGCGCGAAGCGGTACGAGCCAATCATATATCGCCACGCGGCTGCTGTGTCACCCCCCCCGTTTAAACTGTTTAATTCCAATTTCAAAAACAGAAACATCTGTCCCACTTTAAATTCAACATAAAAATAAATAGTGATCCAAAAATTGTGATACTTGAACCTATAGAAAGCTAAAGAAATTGTCTACCAAAAAAAAATTAGGTGATCTCTTTAGAAATTTGTGGAGTAATTTTTAAATTGCCAAAACCACTCATAAACACCAATTAATTCATAGTTTGAGTTCTACTATTCCAATTTTGTTATTTTTGCAGTATCTAGATTCCTTAGAACTTGTAGAACAACATGGAACTAGAGAAAACCAAAATTGTATCGTGCACACACTTTCTATTTCAAATTTAGTCAAATCAGTAAAATGTCCATAATTCAAATTTTAAAATGTATTTTTGAGTGAAACCAATTGGGTCACCTTGGTATTAGTACCCTCTGTCCAGAGAGATCACTGACCAATTTTTACAGAAACTTAAAAGTGTGATTAAAATTAATTTAATCTAAAGATCTATTAATGGACTACTAAATGGGAGTAATTAAATTAATGCATTGAAATAAATCTTAACCAGAGCCATGTGTCAACTAAATAAACCTCATATAATGCCAAACACACCTCAACACTACACCTTGGCATACATGTTTATGTTTGTATGGTTTGAGTGGTTTGTTTATGTTTGTATTGTTATTGCTTGTTTAGATTTTGGAGAAGACCAATCAACCACCTGTGATTGTTGTGTTTGTGCTGGTTGCTGCTACCAAGGCAAGTGATGCTCATGTCCCACCTTTGTTTTACCTCGCATTAGTGTTTTCAGTAGTATGCATCATAGGTGATTTTAATTATTTTCCAAAGTATATGCTATGCTTAGAAATACTTAGTAGTGTGTAGACAACCTGAAACCTCTACTAGATACTAGCTTAGCTATGCTAGAATATTATCACAACTATTGATGATACTTGTTGGGTTGTGATGTTTTGAAAATTGAAAATTAACAACCCAAAGAAACACCTGGGTGGATTGAACCTTGCTTGGATTATGTTGAGTGGATACTCAGGATCATGTTCATGGTGGTTTAGCCATGAATGTGGGGGTTATCACCTGAGAGTACACTTGTGGACTGCCACCCAGGATTAAAGAGATTTGTAGGTCTTCACGGTATAGTTAGCTTCCAGTGCAGCCTTGAGGTAATATGGGCTCTGCCAAGATTCAGTAAGTTGTAGGGGTTCCTCCTGTTGTATTGACAGTGGGTGGTAGAATTTTAGGAGCAACGAGTAAATACTGGTATGGTTGATTCCCTCTTCGTAAAGATCTTGTCTCATTCTTCTCTCGGGGAGGATGAGTCTCAAGGTGAAAGTGCACAACCTCTGCAGAGTTAAACTAAGATCTTAGCCGCGTCCCCGGTTATGGGCAGTTGAGCATCTAGACAGAGTTGGTGCCGAAGGATCTCCTCGTCTTTTATGAATAAAGTAAAATATGGTAGAAACCCTTTATAGGACACATGGTGGTTTAGCCATGGTGCCACAACCAAAGTTCATGGTGGTTTAGCCATGAAGGATTGTACAAATGATTTCTTTTGTTTAAAAAGGAATTATAAAATATAGGACAAAATTGGCTATATGCAAATAGCCTAAACTCCACCAGCCAAATATCATGCAGTTAGAATTCCTCAAAACTGCCACCATACAAGTGTCACTTGAAAGTACATTGTGTGTACTGACTTCCTCCCCTGTGGGGGCTGCATATTCCAACGTGCAGGTCATTCAGATGATGAGTAACTGTTTAGGATCTCGAGCCTACATCCCAACATGTCTGCCTGTGGCACATGAAGAGAAGGAGGCTCATTTAAGATTTGTTTCTGTTGTATTTGCCTTGAACTCTGTTATTTGGGCTAGTACATGTTGACTATGCCATTTGTAAGACTATTTTATTTCGTGTCCACTGGATCATACGTTGTAAAATGATGCTATTGTTATGAATATTCATTTTGTCATGTGTATGCTATTAGTGATCCCGGGAATAGCAGGTACACATGTATTCTACCTTTGTGAAAAGGTAGGGTGCTACATAAAACTTCCACATCTCTAACAATACCAATCAGAAAGATAGTTTCTCTATCAGCAAGATGAATAGCCACGTCAATATCTTCAAGTTCACAAGAACCAATTTAATGCATAATTTGTTTATAAATCTCATAAGGAATAGCACTAGAACTTGCACCAATATCACACAAACCATAATAGGAATGATCACCAATCTTAACATAAAGCACAGGAACTATATTTTTCTTTGGTCTATTGGGATGTGAGACGATATTAGAAGCATCCTCACAGAAGACAATATGTTCATCCTCTACATTTCCACAAACAAGGTCTTTCACTATTGCTACTCAATTATTTGTTCATCAGGTTCAATATATGTCTTTATACTCTTGTAACCACACTAGCTATAATAGAGTGTTCTTTTACCTTAGCAAGTAAAGGATTTTCTCAATATAAGGCTTAGACACAACAGGAATAACAACATGCACTTCTATATTTCTAGCAGGAACAATATCTTTATAAGGTGCATGGTACTTGCTCAACTCATTTATGGGAATATCAAGATAGGAGGCAAAGGCTTTAAGACAATTTGCAAAAGATTTGAGAATCAAGACCAAAAACAGCACTAACATTATAGAAATCATCAGTTCCCATAAAAGCTTTAATGCATTCATAATCACAATTTATACCTGACTTTATACCTTTCTCATTCTCCCATCCTTTAGTGTTTTCTTGAATACGGTCAAGAAGATACCATTTAGCTTCTTCCTTCATATGTGTGAATGATCCAGGACAAGAAGCATCCAATAAATACTTATCATGAAGAGAAAGCCTTGCATAAAAATTATTGATAACAATATTGCTCAAGAGCTCATGAACGGGACATTTGAGCATTAATAACTTCATTCTCCCCAAGCTTGGGAAATAATATCTCCATCATGAGGCCAGAAATTATATATTTGATTCCGGTCTTTATGAATCTCAATGGGAGGATAAAATTTAGAATAAAAGAGAGGTACAATTTCCTCCCATCCAATAGATTCACCATTCTTCAGCATTTCAAACCATTCAGCAGCTCTACCTTTCAGCGATAAAGAGAATAATTTCCTTTTAGCTTGATCCATTATAATACCTGCACACCTGAATAACTCGCATAATTCATGTATAAAGAGCAAATGATCACCGGGATGGATAGTTCCATCTCCATAATAGCAGTTATCCATAACACGTCCAAAAAATTTCATAGGTATTTTAAAAGGATCCAATTCAGAAGATAACGGATCACCTACCACCCTAGCAGTAACAATAGTAGTACCCCTAAATAGAGAATTAAAAGGATTCTCCATAATGAAATAAAACTGCAGACAGAAATAAAAACAACACTCACAGTAAAAGTTTCTTTTACTAATTCCACTTACAATAGTGTTTCACTCCCTGTTAACGGCGCCAGAAAATAGTCTTGATGACCCACAAGTACAGGGGGTGTACAATAGTACTTTCGATAAATAAGAGTGTCGAACCCAACGAGGAGCAGAAGGTGTTGACAAGCAGGTTGGATAGAGGATTCACTGTAAACACTAGCAAACGAGTTTTTGGTGGTTTTTGATAAAGCGGATAAATAAAGTGCGAGTAAATAAAAGACAGTAAATATAATTGCAGCGAGTGGCTCAATCCTTTTGAGAGCAAAGGACAAGTCGTTTTTTCTACTTATGATTACCAAACGTTCTTGAGGACACATGGGAATTACGTCAAGCGCTTTCGTTTCATACAGTTGATTAATATTTATTTTTTGATAGATGTTGTGGGGGTGAACCTAAGATAATGCACCGCCCAACTAGGACTAACACATACTTGTAATTAAAACCCTTGGAAGCATCCGAAAAATACAAGAAAGTAATTAAGATAAATCTAACCAGAGCCTTAAAACTCTCGGATCCTACACTCCCTCGTGCATCAGTTTCCTAATGGGGTTTAGGTTTCTGTCACTCCGGCAACCCCACAACTAGTAGCCAAATACACAATGCATCCTCCTAGGCCCATAAAGGTGAAGTATCATGTAGTCGATGTTGACATGACACCACTAGAAGAATAAACCACTAGATATTACTTCAACATAATTCCACTACTAACATCTTGACTTCTCCCATGTCCTCAAGAACTAAACAAACTGCTCACAAGACATCGTATGGATCATAATCAGAGGTGATATAATGATGAATAACAATCTGGTCATAAAGTGTAGACACCGATAAATCTCACAAGCATCAACTACTAACAAGTAATCCACACCGGGAGAGAGGTCTAGTGAAGAACAACGATATAGAACCCTAATCGTTACAGTGGGATGGATATGGATGGCGAGGGTGATGGTGCTGGTGATGATGATGACGAGGATGACTATCTTGATGATGCCCGGAGCGACGACGGTGTCGATGGCGATGATTTCCCCTCTCCGGTGAGGAATTTCCCCGGCAGATTTCTCCCTGCCGGAGAGCTTTCCTCTCTCTGTTGTTTTCCGCTCGAGGAGGCGGCGGAATATTTCCTTGATGGTTCTATGAGGATTAGCGTTTCCGGGGGGTCAAGTACGCGAAAGGAGGCGTCCAGAGGTGGGCCCCAGGCGCGGCCAAGGGGGGTGTCGCACCCGGACTTCTAGAGGATACTCACAGTCCGCTAAACAGTAGATAAATGGCTTACGGGGCATACCGGCACCCGCATCTCAATATGATTAGGCCAACATGTAAACGTGTGACAACCATTCTCTACTATTCATCGTCTGCGCAAACCATCCCATAGAAATCCGACTACTTCCATTGACGTACTTCATAACATACACACATGGTACGTCAACGGCATTTGAACAAGTGATATCACAACAAATCTCTAAGACACAAATAAATAGAAATAAGTTGCAAATAGCTCTCACTAGAGCAGAGATAGCAAATACAATCATCCAGAGGACACATGTCCCAACATATCATCATTACAACACAGCGGAAGCATCCAAAGTGTCTGAGTACAGACAAGATCCAAATAGGCCTAAGAGGCCGGAAACAAAAAGACGGAGCCCATCCACGATGTCTCGGATCCTATCCGGGTCCGCTATCTACTCGTCAGCAGTCTCGTCATACTCCCCGTAGTAGCCACCATGGGGATCCTCGGAAACGTAGTCTGCGGAAACCACAGCCCCAAAGGGGTCAGTACAGACAAGTACTGGCAAGCAAGACTCACAAGATACCAAAGTGTACCCGGCAACACCAAGTACAGATGCTTTGGGTTCAACGGAAGAATAGGTGATACAAAAGTGCGGCAGCAGGCTGCTCTAACCAACTACAGAAACACGCTACAACTTCCGGCTAAAAGAAGGGGATAAGATAGCGTATCGTAACCAACTATAACTAACCTCAAACAAACCCATCCTGGATCTCGCCCCTTATCCAAAGAAGCAATCCGAGGATAACTCACACCGTTGGATTAATTATGGTTCAAGTTATTGTATCAATAAGACTATTACTAGTCAAGTTATCATTAGTTAGGTGTAAGTTGTTCTGAGTACTTGTTAGCCAGTACTTTCACCAAGTCATCCATAACCGCGGACAACACGACTTCTCGAGAAGATTTAACCCTGCAGGGATGCACCAATTTGGCCGTACACGTAAGAATAACCCGCCAGATGGAATGGCCCTTCCACCAAGCGGGGCACTCAACACAACTCAACTCTTCTTCGCATCAAGCCCAAAGAACCCCGTGCAATTGAGCGCACGGCTAATCAAGCCCCACGAAGAAAAGGGGACCCTCATAGCACTCTAAGAACGTGTCTCCCTAAATGCCGACTACAAAAGTTCCACCCTGGCCTCGGGTTCGTACCTGCATATGCGTGCGGAAAATGGAAAACCCGAACTAAATGAGGCGATTTGGACGAGATGCGAATCGAATCAAATTGAGGGGGGCGCCCATACACGCTTCCCACATGCGGTTAGTGCGCTCATCATGGATCAATAGACAAGACCCTTTTCCTAATTAGGGTCGACACTAGCAGGCCTCAAAACCACGCCGGGCCTCCTGCCGGTGCCTTATCATCAAATTAGCATTACCTCAAACATTAACAGGTTGATTGTTTAAACATCGAGCCCCAGAACATAATAAAATATGGTAACAGAAATAATGGACAGCAGACTCGAGCATAAACAACCCTAAGCATGATAGTAAGACACGGGCAACAAGCAACGGGGTTTTAGGTGTGGAGGTGAGGCTATATCAGGGTTAAAGGATAACATGTGATAGGATCGGAAAACAAGCAACGATTCATAAGGCTAGCAGAATAGACAACGGAAAGTATCGGTATCCAGTGTGGAAAGGAACACAATGGTTCATGTGAGTGAATACTTGCCTGCAAACTCAGTAGCCTGGTACTGGGCTAACTCCTCAGAAGTAGTGTCGTAAACCTCGTCTGTCTCAACGTCGTCGTCTATTCGAGAAGAAGCAAACAAACAACGCAGAGAGACAAACAATCAATAACATGACATAATGCACAATCATGGGATGATGCATGACAATTTTATTGATGCATCAATGATAAGCTAGTTGACATGGTAACATAATTAAATGGACCCATATGCAATTTGGATTGCATCTGGAAAGCCCATGAGTTAAGGTTGGTTTAGATGATCTACAACTAAACCACATGTGAAAGTGGATTAGCATGATGCATGGATGAGGAAAACAGAAAGAAAACAACAATAGCATCAATTTGAAATGAAGTTTACCAAGTTTGGAATTTTATTTACTAAGTTATGAAAATTTGCTTCTTAAAGGAGTTACACAAGCATTTGTTGTTTTCACCAATTTTAATTGTTCCAAAATAAATAACAAAATTCATATTTGGAAAGAACACAAAATTTTAGGTGGAATACATGTTTCATTTGTTGAAAAAGGAATTAGAATGAATTAATTATGAATTAAACAAGTTTAAACAAGATTTAAATGAATTTAATTCAATTATGAATTTATTTGAACTTTTATTTGTTCCAAACATTAATTAAAATTCATATTTGAAAAGATTATAATTTTCTGGTTTGAAAACATATTTTATATATTCAAAAAGAATTTAATTTGACCAAGTTATGAATTTAGCAATTTTAAATGATTTAAACAAGGTTTAAATTATTTAACCAATTTTAATTATTCAAAACATGAAACAAAGTTTATATTTGAAAAGGTGGTTCAATTTGGCATGGAAAACATATTTTATATGTGACATTTGAAATAGTATTGAAATAGTTATGAAATTAACCAAATTGGAAAAGAGTTGTTTGAATTTGAAATTTGAAAACATTTGAAATGTTCAAAACAGAAAACAAATGATTTAAAAAGGTAGAGAATTAAATTTGGTTCAGACTAAATATTTTATTTGTATTATTTGGATGTGTTATGCAATTTTTATAAAGGTTTGAAATTTAGGGATTAATCTGTAAATAAAATGGTCTTAAACCTAAAACAAAAAGGCCAGAAACGAGTTACACCTCGCAGTGGCCTAGCCTGGGCCACTGACGAGGGGGGCCCATGGGCCACGGTGGCGCGCGTGTGTGCGCGCGGTAGCGGAGCCGCTGACAGGGAGGCCCACCTGTCAGCGCTCGCTGTGCAAAAAAAGGTGGGATTAATCCCGCGAGGCTGGGATTCGAACCCCAGACCTCGTGTGCATGCGCGTGTGCTTTTGCCACTGCGGTGAGTTGCCGTTCGTTGACAGAAGGGAACGCGCGGGGGGTTAAGGTTCAGATAGCGGTGAGGTTTAACTGAACTGCAAAAAAATTCAGCTTTCTGAACATCGTCGACAGCGGCCGAAGATGGACGCCGGCGACGGTCGTTGCTGCGGCTCGTGGTGCTGCGCTGCTGCTCGTGTGCGTGCGTTTGGCATCGTGATGCAGAGAAGGAAGGCACGAGGGAGGAGAGGTGCTGCTCACCGAGGGAAAACGGAGGAAGGGGCTCGGTGCAGGAGATGGCCGACGACGGGGAAGAGGATGGCGGCGGCGATTCAGCGGCTTCCAGCCACCGGTGAGGTGTCGAGGTGGAAGAGGGGATAGTGGGGGGTCGATTCCCGCTGCTAGCTTGGACGGTGGGGAACCACAACGTCGGCGATCGTCGGAGGTTCAGAGGTGGTGGCGTGCGGTGGCGGTTCAGAGGGAGAAGATGGTGCAGGGAGAGAGAGAGAGGAAGGAAAACATGGCGGCGGCGAGGGAGAGAGAGGTGGAGGAGCTAGGGCAGAGGGTGGGCTCGCGGCCTAGGGTTATAAGGAGGAGGGGGGAGGAGCTCGGCCGTCTGCTCCTCGCTGATGTCGACGTGGATGCGCCCGATGTGCTGCCGTACGGAGGTTAGGGACGAGGTGAAGGGGTAGCAGGCCGTGGGCTGGGCTTGCTGCCTCTCCCCTCTACGTTTTGTTTTATTTTTTTCCTGTTTAACTGTTTCTGTTTTTCTTTTTTTTTTGCAGAAATAGAATAGGAAGAAAAGAGTGGGTATTTGGGGTTGGAAAAATTAGGAAAAAAAATGTATGAGTTATTTATTATAAAAACAGCAATGTGCAACCTTTTTTTTCCCAAATTTTTTAATTTATGTTGCTGTTTGGAAATTAATTGAATTTAATTGAATTTGATATTAATTGAATTATTGAAAGCAATAATTTAAACTAGTTTGAACTTACAACTTTAATGGAAACAATTTAATTGCTTTGATTTGAATATTCATTTGGAAAATGTAACAGCACAAGTTTGCAAACTTTTGTTTTTCAAATATTTCAAATTAGTTGTTGTTTGTATTTTAATTGAATTTGAGCACTTTTGATCTTAATTGAAACATGGAAAAGAAGCAATTTAAAGGGTTTGAACTTCCAAGTTATTGGAAACAAAATAATGTTTTGATTTGAAATTTTCATTTGAAAAATTGTGACAGCACAAGTATGAAACAAATATTTGAATATTGTTTGAATTTCAAATGGGAAAACAAGGGAAAACAGATGAAAACAAATGGAAAACAAATACCAAAATAAATGCAATGATGATGTCATGATGCAAAACATAAATAAAACAAGAAAACAAACATTCTAGGGGTTGTTTTCATACTTGGGATGTTACAAAACGCCCCCCTTGAAGGAATCGCGCCCCGAGATTCCTACTGAGAAGAGAAAAGGTCCGGATACTTCTTGCGAAGATCCTCTTCGGTCTCCCACGTTGCCTCTTTATCGGAATGATGGGACCACTGCACTTTCAAGAACTTGGTGCTCTTGTTGCGAGTCTTACGCTCGGTCTCATCGAGAATACGAATAGGGTGCTCCTCATAAGATAGATCTTCTTGCAGTTCAATGGAATCATGATCAACTGCACGACCTGGGTCTTTGAAGCACCTCTTGAGCTGTGACACGTGAAACACATCGTGCACCTTGGATAGCTTTTCTGGAAGTTCAAGACGATAGGCATTCTCTGCACGCCTTGAGAGAATGTTGAAAGGACCAATGTATCTCGGTGCAAGCTTTCCTTTAACACCAAAACGATGAGTGCCTCTGAGGGGAGTTACACGGAGATATGCTTTGTCACCAGGTGCATAGACCATATCCCTGTGCTTGCTGTCATAGTAGCTTTTCTGACGAGACTGAGCAATCTTTAGGTTGTCACGAATGATGCGAACTTTCTCTTCGGCTTCCTTAACAATGTCAGGGCCTAAGAGTGAACGTTCACCAGCTCCAGACCAATTGATTGGACTCCTGCATCTGCGGCCATAGAGAGCCTCAAATGGTGCCATGCCTAGGCTTGCCTGGAAGCTGTTGTTGTAGGAGAATTCAGCATATGGAAGACATTCCTCCCATTTCATGCCAAAGGAGATACCACATGCTCTGAGCATATCCTCGAGAATCTGATTGACTCTTTCGACTTGCCCTTGAGACTGAGGGTGATAAGCTGTGCTGAACAGAAGTTTGGTGCCCAATGCTTCCTGAAAGCTTTTCCAGAAATGAGAAGTGAATATGCTTCCACGGTCTGAGCTTATTTCCAATGGAACACCATGAAGAGGAACAATCTTTGTTGTGTAGAGCTCTGCTAACTGGCTAGCTGAGATTGTTTCTTTGACAGCAAAGAAGTGAGCTACTTTAGTGAGACGATCAATGACAACGAAGATTGCATCGTTGCCCTTCTTGGACTTTGGGAAACCCGTGACGAAGTCCATTTCAATCATGTCCCACTTCCACTCAGCGATTTTTAGAGGTTGGAGAAGACCGGCTGTTTTCTGATGGACTGCCTTAACACGTTGACAAACGTCGCATTCAGAAACGTATTGAGCAATTTCACGTTTCATGCCAGGCCACCAATACAGTGTCTTGAGATCCTGGTACATCTTTGTACTTCCAGGGTGTATGGAGAGAGGAGTTTCATGAGCCTCCTTGAGAATAACATCTTTGAGACTTTGAACTTGAGGAACTGCAATGCGTCCTTCGAAGAACACAGTTCCCTTGTCATCAATTGAGAAGGACTTAAATTTCTCCTTGCCTTCTTTGATGTGTTCAACCATCTTCTTGATTTCAGCATCACGAAGTTGTTCAGAACGAATCCTGTCCTCGAGAGTTGGAGTGGCTGTCAAGTTTGCAAGATAGCCTTGAGGAACAAGACCAAGGTTGAGCTTCTGGAATTCTTCATGAAGTGGAGGTTGGCTTTCCATGATCATGAGATTATTGCAATACGACTTGCGACTGAGAGCATCGGCCATAACATTAGCCTTGCCTGGAGTGTAAGAAATGGTAAGATCAAAGTCTTTAATCTTTTCAATCCATCTCCTTTGCCTGAGGTTTAGATCTGGTTGAGTGAAGATATAGTTCAGACTCTTATGATCGGAAAAGATTTCAGTGCGATTACCCAACAAGTATTGTCTCCATTTCTTGAGGGCAAACACACTGCTGCAAGTTCAAGGTCATGAGTGGGATAATTGAGCTCATGTGCGTTCAACTGACGTGAAGCATAAGCCACAACTTGACGTTCTTGCATAAGAACTGCACCTATACCTTGGAGAGAAGCGTCACAGAATATCTGGAAAGGTTTGGAAGGATCTGGGCCAACCAGAACTGGTGTAGAAGTGAGTTTAGCCTTCAGGAGATTGAAACTTTCATCACATTGTGGAGACCAAACGAACTTCTTGTCCTTCTTTGTGAGGTCAGTGAGAGGTTTGGCAATCTTGGAGAAGTTTTGGACGAAACGACGGCAATAGCTAGCCAAGCCAAGAAAACTTCTTACTTGCTTCACCGTCTTTGGAGGTTTCCAATCAACAATTGCTTTAACCTTCTCTGGATCAATGGCTATGCCCTTGGCAGAGATGACATGACCAAGGTAAGCAACTTCTGAAATCCAGAACTCACATTTGGAGAACTTGGCATAAAGACGATGCTCGCGAAGCTTCATGAGGGTGAGACAAAGATGTTCTTCATGCTCTTCCTCGGATTTTGAGTAGACAAGAATGTCATCAAGATATACCACAACGAACTTGTCGAGGTATTCATGGAAGACAGAGTTCATGAGTCGAGAGAATGTCGCCGGTGCATTGGTGAGACCAAAGGACATGACGGTGAATTCATATAGACCGTAGCGAGTGGTGAAGGCTGTCTTTGGAATATCCTCTTTTCTGATCTTTATCTGATGGTAACCCATTCTCAAGTCCAACTTGGAGAATATTGAGGCTCCAGCAAGTTGATCAAAAAGATCATCAATACGAGGAATTGGATACTTGTTTTTGATGGTTTTCTCGTTAAGAGGACGATAGTCAACAACGAGTCTCTTTGTGTGATCCTTCTTCGCAACGAACAGAGTTGGGCAACCCCAAGCCGAGGAACTAGGTTGAATGTAACCTTTTTCCATGTACATATCAATTTGTTCCTTTAACAACTTCAGCTCGGGAGTTCCTATCTTGTAAGGATGCTTAGAGATTGGAGCAGTACCTGGCTCGAGTTCGATCACGAACTCAACAGCTCTGTCCGGAGGCATCCCTGGCAACTCTTCTGGAAAGACGTCAGGAAATTCGCAAACCACCGGAACATTTTCAAGTGAAGGTAGAGGTTTTGCATCGAGGTTGCACAGCTGAAAGGACCTTGATTCATTTGGAGAATAGACTATCTGGCCAGAAGGGTGGAACAGAGTTATTGACTTTTGAGCACAGTCAATCCTTGCTTTATTAGCTTTGAGCCAATCCATACCAAGAATGACATCAATGTCAGAACTTCCCAGCAACATGAGTGAGGCAAGGAAAATGTGGCCTCCAATTAGGATTTGATTGTCCTTACTTATCTTGGAAGTCAACATTTGAGATCCCGGTGAGTGAACAGTGATTTGATTGCTTAGTGGAACCACAATTAGGTTGTTTGTTGTGGCAAAGGTTTTTGACACAAAAGAATGCGATGCTCCGGTATCAAACAACACTTTAGCTGGAAAAGAGTTTACGGGTAATATACCGAGAACGACGTCAGGAGCTTCCTCAGCTTTGTCGATCTTGACATGATTCACCCTTGCGGTCCTCCCGACAGGCCTGTTGTTGGTGTTGAAGGCTTTAGGCGGGGGAGCGCGCACCATTGCCTGGTTTGTGTTGGGACGAGGTGGTGGTGGAGGTAGCTGCCTCTGCGTGCACTTGTCAGCGTAGTGCCCCGTCTGCTTGCACTTGTAACAAGTGACGACACGAGGAGGCCCTAGCCTTGGCTGCCCCATCGAAGCCCTCTGATCATGCATCTGAGGAGGGTTGGGTGGGCGGGGAGCGAAGCCTGGAGAAGCTTGGGCATATGGAGCCCGAGTGACAGCACCATTTGGCACCCAGATCCGGCGCTTCTGCGGAGGGGTGGTCATGTTGGAGGAGGAACCACCCTCACGCGAGTGCTTGCGAGACTCCTCGAACGCCTTGCGCCCATTTTCTTCATTGAGCGCGGTGTTAACGAGCTCCTCGAAGTTGTTGGCCTTGATATTGGTGAGGGCGTACTTGAGTTCCGGGTTAAAACCTCTGCGAAACCTTGCCATCTTCTTAGCCTCAGTGGACACCTCATCACCAGCGTAACGAGCGAGGCGATTGAACTCACTCTGATAGCCAATGACGTCCAACTTGCCCTGCTTGAGTGAGCAAAACTCTTCACGCATCCTTTCCATGAGACCATCTGGAATGTGGTGCTTCAGGAAGGCTTCCTTGAAACAATTCCAGTTGATTGGAAAGCCGGCTCTCATGGCCTGGTAGTTTTCCCACCAAGTAGCTGCCTGACCCTTCAGCAGATAGGATGCATACTTGACCTTGTCTTCCTCAGCAACGTGAGCAATCTCCAGAGCCTTAACTATCTCACGGATCCAGTCGTCAGCGTCCAGAGGCTCGCGTGTGGCCACGAAAGCTCTCGGACCCAGACTGAGGAACTCCTTGATGTTGACTCGTGGAGCATTCTGGTTGTTGTGCTGGTTAGTCTGAAATTGGGCCATCTGTGCCATGACTTTGGTCATCTGAGTCAACAGCTCCGTGATTGGCGGTGGCTCAGGCGGGTTGTTCCTTGTTGGCGGCATCCTGAATGGAAATGCATTTTAGCACAACAATAGAAAAGGATAGACTTGGAAACCGAAAGAGAGATTATTCCGACACATGAATAGATAACCAACAGGTACATCATCACATGTTCAAATACATCAGAATATCCCACACACCACAAATGGTTCAAATGCCAAAGGATAACTAAACATAGCTGAGAATGGATACATCGGTACTCCCATGCTCATCACGCAGGACGACGACTAGGAGTACGACGAGAGGTACGGTGAGGAGCACGCCCACGAAAGTAGGTGGAACGACGATCCACATAGATCTGACGTGGTCTGAGAGCGACTCTAGGTGTGGTGAAGTACATAGCGTCGACTCCCTGTGCTCCAAAGCGTGGAATCCCAGTGTAACCAGCACCGAGGTTAAGGAGTGGACCTCTGATCGGCTCGTAACCTCCAGCATCTGGCAGACGACGTCCAACTGGCTGATCGAAACGTGCAAAGCGCTCGTCTCCAACAAAGTCTATGGTGTAAGTCGCCAGACGAGTCAAAGCAAGGTAGAGCTGCTCTCTGACTGAAGCCAACTCCTGAGATAGTGTGCTGGCAACTGCGTCACTGTGCCTCACAAACTGAGCGGTGGTGTGCAGCCTGGAGTTATCATGCTCGTAGACATCCAAGTTGTCGTAGAGAGTGAAGTGAGCTCCCTCCGAAGTGATGTAACCACGGGGGATGTGGCGATAGATAGAATCGTCAAATCCCCAGTAGTCAGCACGAAGGACGGTGAGACTCACATAAGCTGCCTGCTGCACAGCCATATCCACTGTGGAACCTACTGCCTCGTAGCGGTGGACTACGCTCATGCCATCATCTGACAGAATGTAGACGATAGCCTGGTAGTAGGTCTGGTCAAACTCTCGCTGCTGCTCGTAGACCTGGTACTCTGGTGCCCAACGGAAACCCAGAAAAGTGACCATGTCCCTCAGCATCTCCGGATAACCGGCAGTGCTCTCGCAACAAGTCATACGAACCACCTGCGGGTAGAACCTGAGATCCATCTGCAGATGATCGGGGAAGTTTTGTTTAGACGCCGGTAGAAGAACTGAAGTGGAAAGCAACAACAAGGTTTCAACGGACGAAAAGGATGTTGAGAAGAATAGGATATCGAAGCAACATTGGGGAAACACGAGACCAAACACTCCTGAGGTACTACGGAAAACCCATCCGGGCTTCTAAGGGATCAATATCTACTGCTTAAGGAATAGAGGATCTGCTTCGGGGCTTACACGCCTCCGTTCTCAATCATGAGTAGGCAACATGATAAATCATGTTACAACCACCTCCATTCCTATGGGCTAGTAGATATAACTATCCTATAGAAACCAGGATACGTGAAACCCTAACTTGAAAGTTTAGATGAGAAGAGAAAACAACGTTGCACTTCCTTACCAGAAAAGGGAGGGTGGGTGGGGAAAGAAATAAAAGAACAGAATTCCTACTCTCACGTTTCATTTTTCCTATATAGCTACAAAATAGTTTCTAGACTCAACTGTGACCAGTAAAAGGGATCCTACAGGCAGACAGGCTCTGATACCATTTGTCGCACCCGGACTTCTAGAGGATACTCACAGTCCGCTAAACAGTAGATAAATGGCTTACGGGGCATGCACCCGCATCTCAATATGAGTAGGCCAACACGTAAACGTGTGACAACCATTCTCTACTATTCATCGTCTGCGCAAACCATCCCATAGAAATCCGACTACTTCCATTGACGTACTTCATAACATACACACATGGTACGTCAACGGCATTTGAACAAGTGATATCACAACAAATCTCTAAGACACAAATAAATAGAAATAAGTTGCAAATAGCTCTCACTAGAGCAGAGATAGAAAATACAATCATCCAGAGGACACATGTCCCAACATATCATCATTACAACACAGCGGAAGCATCCAAAGTGTCTGAGTACAGACAAGATCCAAATAGGCCTAAGAGGCCGGAAACGAAAAGACGGAGCCCATCCATGATGTCTCGGATCCTGCCCGGGTTCGCTATCTACTCGTCAGCAGTCCCGTCATACTCCCCGTAGTAGCCACCATGGGGATCCTCGGAAACGTAGTCTGCGGAAACCACAGCCCCAAAGGGGTCAGTACAGACAAGTACTGGCAAGCAAGACTCACAAGATACCAAAGTGTACCCGGCAACACCAAGTACAGATGCTTCGGGTTCAACGGAAGAATAGGAGATACAAAAGTGCGGCAGCAGGCTGCTCTAACCAACTACAGAAACACGCTACAACTTCCGGCTAAAAGAAGGGGATAAGATAGCGTATCGTAACCAACTATAACTAACCTCAAACAAACCCATCCTGGATCTCGCCCCTTATCCAAAGAAGCAATCCGAGGATAACTCACACCGTTGGATTAATGATGGTTCAAGTTATTGTATCAATAAGACTATTACTAGTCAAGTTATCATTAGTTAGGTGTAAGTTGTTCTGAGTACTTGTTAGCCAGTACTTTCACCAAGTCATCCATAACCGCGGACAACACGGCTTCTCGAGAAGATTTAAACCTGCAGGGATGCACCAATTTGGTCGTACACGTAAGAATATCCCGCCAGATGGAATGGCCCTTCCACCAAGCGGAGCACTCAACACAACTCAACTCTTCTTCGCATCAAGCCCAAAGAACCCCGTGCAATTGAGCGCACGGCTAATCAAGCCCCACGAAGAAAAGGGGACCCTCATAGCACTCTAAGAACGTGTCTCCCTAAATGCCGACTACAAAAGTTCCACCCTGGCCTCGGGTTCGTACCTGCATATGCGTGCGGCAAATGGAAAACCCGAACTAAATGAGGCGATTTGGACGAGATGCGAATCGAATCAAATTGAGGGGGGCGCCCATACACGCTTCCCACATGCGGTTAGTGCGCTCATCATGGATCAATAGACAAGACCCTTTTGCTAATTAGGGTCGACACTAGCAGGCCTCAAAACCACGCCGGGCCTCCTGCCGGTGCCTTATCATCAAATTAGCATTACCTCAAACATTAACAGGTTGATTGTTTAAACATCGAGCCCCAGAACATAATAAAATATGGTAACAGAAATAACGGACAACAGACTCGAGCATAAACAACCCTAAGCATGCTAGTAAGACACGGGCAACAAGCAACGGGGTTTTAGGTGTAGAGGTGAGGCTATATCAGGGTTAAAGGATAACATGTGATAGGATCGGAAAACAAGCAACGATTCATAAGGCTAGCAGAATAGACAACGGAAAGTATCGGTATCCAGTGTGGAAAGGAACACAATGATTCATGTGAGTGAATACTTTCCTGCAAACTCAGTAGCCTGGTACTGGGCTAACTCCTCAGAAGTAGTGTCGTAAACCTCGTCAGTCTCAACGTCGTCGTCTATTCGGGAAGAAGCAAACAAACAACACAGAGAGACAAACAATCAATAACATGGCATAATGCACAATCATGGGATGATGCATGACAATTTTATTGATGCATCAATGATAAGCTAGTTGACATGGTAACATAATTAAATGGACCCATATGCAATTTGGATTGCATCTGGAAAGCCCATGAGTTAAGGTTGGTTTAGATGATCTACAACTAAACAACATGTGAAAGTGGATTAGCATGATGCATGGATGAGGAAAACAGAAAGAAGACAACAATAGCATCAATTTGAAATGAAGTTTACCAAGTTTGGAATTTTATTTACTAAGTTATGAAAATTTGCTTCTTAAAGGAGTTACACAAGCATTTGTTGTTTTCACCAATTTTAATTGTTCCAAAATAAATAACAAAATTCATATTTGGAAAGAACACAAAATTTTAGGTGGAATACATGTTTCGTTTGTTGAAAAGGGAATTAGAATGAATTAATTATGAATTAAACAAGTTTAAACAAGATTTAAATGAATTTAATTCAATTATGAATTTATTTGAACTTTTATTTGTTCCAAACATTAATTAAAATTCATATTTGAAAAGATTATAATTTTCTGGTTTGAAAACATATTTTATATATTCAAAAAGAATTTAATTTGACCAAGTTATGAATTTAGCAATTTTAAATGATTTAAACAAGGTTTAAATTATTTAACCAATTTTAATTATTCAAAACATGAAACAAAGTTTATATTTGAAAAGGTGGTTCAATTTGGCATGGAAAACATATTTTATATGTGACATTTGAAATAATATTGAAATAGTTATGAAATTAACCAAATTGGAAAAGAGTTGTTTGAATTTGAAATTTGAAAACATTTGAAATTTTCAAAACAGAAAAAAAATGATTTAGAAAGGTAGAGAATTAAATTTGGTTCAGACTACATATTTTATTTGTATTATTTGGATGTGTTATGCAATTTTTTATAAAGGTTTGAAATTTAGGGATTAATCTGTAAATAAAATGGTCTTAAACCTAAAAGAAAAAGGCCAGAAACGAGTTACACCTCGCAGTGGCCTAGCCTGGGCCACTGACGAGGGGGGCCCATGGGCCACAGTGGCGCGCGTGTGTGCGCGTAGCAGCGGAGCCGCTGACAGGGAGGCCCACCTGTCAGCGCTCGCTGTGCAAAAAAAGGTGGGATTAATCCCGCGAGGCTGGGATTCGAACCCCAGACCTCGTGTGCATGCGCGTGTGCTTTTGCCACTGCGGTGAGTTGCCGTTCGTTGACAGAAGGGAACGCGCGGGGGTTAAGGTTCAGATAGCGGTGAGGTTTAACTGAACTGCAAAAAAATTCAGCTTTCTGAACATCGTCGACAGCGGCCGAAGATGGACGCCGACGACGGTCGTTGCTGCGGCTCGTGGTGCTGCGCTGCTGCTCGTGTGCGTGCGTTTGACGTCGTGATGCAGAGAAGGAAGGCACGAGGGAGGAGAGGTGCTGCTCACCGAGGGAAAACGGAGGAAGGGGCTCGGTGTAGGAGATGGACGGCGACGGGGAAGAGGATGGCGGCGGCAATTCAGCGGCTTCCAGCCACCGGTGAGGTGTCGAGGTGGAAGAGGGGATAGTGGGGGGTCGATTCCCGCTGCTAGCTTGGACGGTGGGGAACCACAACGTCGGCGATCGTCGGAGGTTCAGAGGTGGTGGCGTGCGGTGGCGGTTCAGAGGGAGAAGATGGTGCAGGGAGAGAGAGAGAGGAAGCAAAACATGGCGGCGGCGAGGGAGAGAGAGGTGGAGGAGCTAGGGCAGAGAGTGGGCTCGCGGCCTAGGGTTATAAGGAGGAGGGGGAGGAGCTCGGCCGTCTGCTCCTCGCTGATGTCGACGTGGATGCGCCCGATGTGCTGCCGTACGGAGGTTAGGGACGAGGTGAAGGGGTAGCAGGCCGTGGGCTGGGCCTGCTGCCTCTCCCCTCTACGTTTTGTTTTATTTTTTATTTTTTTTCCTGTTTAACTGTTTCTGTTTTTTTTTTTGCAGAAATAGAATAGGAAGAAAAGAGTGGGTATTTGGGGTTGGAAAAATTAGGAAAAAAATGTATGAGTTATTTATTATAAAAACAGCAATGTGCAACCTTTTGTTTCCCAAATTTTTTAATTTATGTTGCTGTTTGGAAATTAATTGAATTTAATTGAATTTGATATTAATTGAATTATTGAAAGCAATAATTTAAACTAGTTTGAACTTACAACTTTAATGGAAACAATTTAATTGCTTTGATTTGAATATTCATTTGGAAAATGTAACAGCACAAGTTTGCAAACTTTTGTTTTTCAAATATTTCAAATTAGTTGTTGTTTGTATTTTAATTGAATTTGAGCACTTTTGATCTTAATTGAAACATGGAAAAGAAGCAATTTAAAGTGTTTGAACTTCCAAGTTATTGGAAACAAAATAATGTTTTGATTTGAAATTTTCATTTGAAAAATTGTGACAGCACAAGTATGAAACAAATATTTGAATATTGTTTGAATTTCAAATGGGAAAACAAGGGAAAACAGATGAAAACAAATGGAAAACAAATGCCAAAACAAATGCAATGATGATGTCATGATGCAAAACATAAATAAAACAAGAAAACAAACATTCTAGGGGTTGTTTTCATACTTGGGATGTTACAGGGGGGCGCCCAGGCATTCTTCTTCTGATCTTCTAAAATAGGGTATCCTGACGGTGCTTTTTCCATCAGATTTCTGGTCCCGGTGTTTATTCTCTAAAAATCATGAAACATGCAAAATAAGATGAAATAACATAAGTAATGCATCATAACATGAAATATATGAACGACCGACAGAAAATTACAATATAAAAAAGTGATGCAAAATTGGCGTACCATTGGACAAAACAATATCCCAGGGTCCTATTTTCTCTCGCCTACCAGGAGTCTGGAGGAGACCCAGAGCGGTCTGGGGAGCCGCCACACCATAGGGTGCCGCGACCCCCCTTGGCCGTGCGACCAGGTGGTGTGGCCCCCCTGGCCAACCACCGACATTGCCCTTTTGCGTCTATAATCTCCTTCTCGGGAAAACCCTAAATACTCGAGCCTCCATCCACAAAAAGTTCCACAGCCACCGTCATCATCAACCCTAGTTCTGGAAGGTACTGAAGCTCTCCCCAGCACCCTACGAGGAGGAAAAACATCACTGGAGGGCTCTTCATCACCATGTCTTCCTCTGGAGTGATGCGTGATTAGTTCATCCTTGGACTACGGGTCCATAGCAGTAGCTAGATGGTTGTCTTCTCCTCTTTTGTGACATCAGGTTTAGATCTTGTGAGCTGCCTAACATGATAAGGATAATCTTATTGTAATGCTACATGTTGTGTTTGCTGGGATCCAATGAATATTGAATGCTATGTCAAGTTGATTATAGATATATCATGTTTATGTTATTTATGTTCTTGCGTCCTCTCCATTACTAGTAGATACTCTGGCCAAGTTGGTGCTTGTAACTCCAAGAGGGAGTATTTATGCTCGATAGTGGTGTAACATCCCTGATTTTTGGAAAGTGCAAAAATCACAAAAAATTGAAACCTTTTGGTATCATGTTAAACAAGTCACCAAAAACCAAATGAGATGCAAGAAACAGAAGAAAACAAAGCACGTTTCAATGAAATTGCATTTAGGAATCCAAATTACCTTCTTCCTTAAACCCTAAGCCTATTTCAAATCTAGTTTTCTAATAAAGAGAAGTTATTTCTTCTTAGCAAACCTCTTTACAAATATGTTTTCAACCCATTTATAACTATGAAAATGTTTATGATATTAAAAATCAGAAAATTACTATCTCTAATATTTTCTCCATGCCTCCAAAATTATTTGATGTGAATAAAAATATTTTCATAATGCTTTTCAAATTTTATAACAAGTAATATCCGATAAAGTGTTTATATAAATTATTTTGTTTTTGAAAACAAGTAAAATCCTTGAAAATCAATATTTACATTTGAGACCACCTCTCTCAATTTTATTAAACCCTAATTCCAATTAATTATTATTTTCTATTTAAATATGATTTTTACTACTATTAAGGCATTATCCATAATTTCAAAAATCAAAATTCAAATATGTTGGAGACAACACCAAATGGTTTTATTTTAAAATATATAGTTTTTACAAAACTACAGAAACAAATTTGAGGCAAATTGGATCTATAAATTAAAAGATATGCTTTAATTTAGAAAACGGGAAATAAAAAGAAAAAGAAACAGAACAAAAAAAGGGCGCAGCCAGCCCAGCCCAACTGAGCCAAGCCCATCCCGATTACCTACCTCCCGCGCGTGGAAGAAACAGCCCAGCAGCCCACCCCGGCCTTCTCTCTCCCCCTCACTTACAAGCGGGCCCCACCAGTCATCCCTTTCCCCTGACCGCTGCCTCACGCGCCCACGACCAAGTGCATGCCGCGCACGATCTCCTCACTCCGCGCCCCTCCTCGCCTCCTAAACCTCTCTATAGCTAGCCCCGGACGCCCGCTCAATTTCTCCTCTCTCGCCTCCTCGAATCGTGCCTTGAGGCCACGTAATTTCCTCGCTGGAGTTCCTCTTCCCGCCACCGTCGATCCTCAATTCCGGTGATACAAATGCACCGTGCCGCCCCTCTTTTGTCCCCGTATCTTCCCCCTAACCTTGCACGCCTCTGAGATTTTTTGCTTCGATTTTCGTGCAGTAAATCCATGCCGCCGTCCTCGACTGTCTCTTACAGGAGCCATGTCATCTCCGGTTGCTCAACACCGCCGTTTCCGGAAGCGCAGAAGCTCGCCATGGTCACCCTCTGAACCCCCATGTCGCGCTGCTGCTCGTCGTCGACTCCCCGTGCTCGGAGGACCACCGCAGAGCCTCCGTCGCTAAAATCCCGTGCGCGCGGGCCGCCGCGTAGCCATTCCTGGCGGGATCCCCTCTGGTGAGTCCTCCCTCTCTCCTCTGCCGTTGGATCGGAATCGGATGCGCCAGATTAGATCCCACCCGAAGGGGTAAGCAACCGTTGGATCTGGATCCAACGATCCAGATCACATGACTTAACCACGACATCGCCTAGTCAGCTGCCGCGTCAGCGTCGAGTCAGCCAGCCTGAGCCAATTAGGAGCAGCCATGTGTCCTAGCCATTATTTCGTTTTAATGTGATTAGAAAATCAAATGCAGATTTGCAGAAAAGACCCTATAACTTGTAATGTTCATAACTTTTTAAACACTTGGCCAAATTTGATAAACTTGGACTTTTTGAAATCCCCTGAACATGTATAAACTTTTGAAACTGTCCAAATTAAATTTTGACAAACCTAAATTGTTTCAAAGTTAAATATGCTTGTTTGATAAATTCTGGCATAATTAAAATTCTACAAATCAAAAAATTGCAAATAAAATATTTTTGGAATCCTTAGGATGTGTAGTTTCATACCCTCTGTCCCAAAATAATAATTGAACCAATTAAAATGGAGTTTAGAATTTTAACAACCAATTGAGTATTTTGCACCTAGTCTTAATTCTAGAAAATTGTTCCAATTAGCAGCCCTAGACCAGAGAAACCAGTAACAAAACACTTTGTGACCAGAGTACCCATTCCATGTAATCCTTGCCTTATAAAACATCCATAGTGGTCAACCATTATAAATTAAGTGTTGGTTGATGAAACCCCCTTTAGTAAAATTGTGCTATGATCATTTTGATCAAACCAACACCCATGTCATGTTGACCTTATGGAAATTAAATTTTGTACCATAAACCCCTAGCCCAATACCTTTTATAAATTTACAAGCCATATTGTAAATTGATTCAATCCTACTAAACCAAAGCCATGAAATGAATCATGTTGATCATAGATTTAATTTCTAAATTCTAAACCATATCACATCCACTTCTTTTGTATATTGAGTGAAGTGACATTCCTTGACAACCCTTAACAACCAATGGCAAACCCCATGACCAATCACTTAGTTCTTTTGCACATTGAATTAAGTACTATATCTTACTACTTTGTGTCACTTATCAAATTGAAGTAAAAGTGATAACCCTTAGGTGAACTCCTGGAAACCTCCTTGACAATATGATTCCACTGGTGTTTGAATCTTTTCAACTTAAACCCTGACCAACCCATACCCTACTATCAAGGCCTAAACTTCTTTACCATAATTCTTTTTGTAAATTGAATTATGGGTTAAGCCTTACTAAAACCACTATAGTTGCTTTACATAAATTCAATTATTGTGATAAACTTGAACTTGTACATAAAAGACCAAACAATAACCATCTCATCATAATTCCTTTTGCATATTGAATTATGTGTCAAAACCATGTCCGTGTTAACACCAATCAAGTTTAATAACTTGTTATGCTTCTGTGCTGTATATTTTTTTGTATTTGTTTGTATGTTGGTGAATTTCTTGTTTATTGTTATTTATTTGTATTGTTTAGATTGTACGGAGAGAAACGTTCTATTTGTGAAGAGTGTGTCTCTATACCAACTTCCACAAGGAAAGTGATACTCATGTCCCATTTTTGTTTTACCAATTGCATTAGTGTTTTCAGTAGTATGCATCATAGGTGATTTTATTATTTTCCAAATATATGTTATGCTCAGAACACCTAGTAGTGTGTAGCCATCCTGAAACCCTACTAGATACTAGCTTAGCTATACTATACTACTATCACAATTGCTACTGCTTCATCTTAGTTGTGGTATTTATGAAACCTGGAAAATTAACAACCCAATGAAACACCTGGGTGGATTGGTATGAATGGTTTATGTTGAGTGTCTACTCAGGTCCATGTCCATGGTGGATTTAGCCATGGATGTGGTGGTTATCACCTGAGGGTACACTTGTGGATTGCCACTCAGGAATAAAGAGATCTATAGGTCTTCAATTTATAGTTAGCTTCCAGTGAAGCCTTGAGGTAATATGGGGTCTACCAAGATTAAGTAAGTTGTGGGCGTTCATCCTGTTGTATGACATTGGGTGGTAGATGATACGTCCATTTTGCATCACTATTTTATATCATAATTTTCTGTTATTCATCGATATATTTCATGTTATGACACATCCATTATGTTATTTTATCTTATTTTGCATGTTTCACCATTTTTGGAGAATAAACACCGGGACCAGAAATCTGATGGAAAAAAGCACCGTCAAGATACCATATTTCAGAAGATCAGAAGAAGAAGGGGGACATCCGGGGTGTCTTAGAAGTTTAGAGGAGGAGTCCAGCCAGAAGGGGAGCCAGAAGGGGGCCACCAGGGGCCCACACCATGAGGTGGCGTGCCCCTGGCCGCGCCACCATCGTCGAAGAATTATTCTGCCGCAGCCTCGTGGCGGAAAACACCCGAGAGAGAAAAGCTCTCTGGCAGGGAGAAATCTGTTGGGGAAAATCCAATCCGGAGAGGGAAAATCACCGCCATCGTCACCGTCGTCACTCCGGGCATCATCAAGATCGTCATAATCATCACCATCATCCTTAGCACCATCACCCTCATCATCCACCGTCATCCCGCTGTAACAATTAGGGGCCTCTATCGTTGTTTTACATTAGATCTCTCTCCCGGTGTGGATTACTTGTTAGTAGTTGATGCTTGTGAGATTTATCGGTGTTTTCACTTTACGACCAGATTTTTATCATCCATGATATCATCTCCTATTATGATCCATATGATGTCTTGTGAGTAGTTCGTGTTGTTCTTGAGGACATGGGAGAAGTCAAGTTGTTAGTAGTGAAGTAATGTTGAGTAATATTTAATGGTTTGATATTTAAATTGTGGTGTTATTCTTCTAGTGGCGTCATGTGAACATCGACTACATGATAGTTCACCATTTATGGGCCTAGGGGAATGCATCGTGTAGTTGGCTACTAATTGTGGGGTTTCCGGAGTGACAGAAACCTAAACCCCCGTTAGGAAACCATTACACGAGGGAGCGTAGGATCACGGAGTTTAAAGCTGTGGTTAGATTTGTTTCTTAATTACTTTCTTGTAGTTGCGGATGCTTGCAAGGGGTATAATCACAAGTATGTACTAGTCTTGGATGGGAATCTACATTAGCATAGGTTCACCCACACAACACTTATCAAAACATAGAGATTATTCAGCGGCATGGAACAAAAGCACTTGACAGAAACCTCCCGTGTGTCCTCGAGAACGTTTGTTAATCATAAGTAAACCCACCGACTTGTCCTTTGCTGAAGAAAGGATTGGGCCACCTGCTGCAAATATTATTACTGTATTTTATTTACTCGCACTTTATTTATGTGCAATATCAAAAACCCCTACAAATCTATCTTTAAGTATTTACAGTTATTCCTTCATCGAAACTTCTTGCCAACACCTTCTGCTCCTCGTTGGGTTCGACACTCTTATTTATCGAAAGTACTATGATACACCCCCTATACTTGTGGGCCATCAAGACTATTTTTTGCGTTGTTGCCGGGGAGTGAAGCGTTATTGGGAAGTGGAATTGATAAAGGAAGCTTCGGTTGTAAGTGTGTTTTTATTACTGTGTGCTGCTTTATTACACTATGTTTGGATCTCCTTTTGAGTCCTTATTTGCGGGCACTGCTGCCACTGCTAGGGTAGGAAGTGACCCACCGCCTGATGATCTGGATCCTTATAAAATACCTATAAAGATTGTTAAACATGTTAGGAATAACTGCTATTCAGGTGATGGAACTGTCCATCCTGGTGTTCATTTGCTCTTTTTACATGAAGTATGCGAGTTGTTCAAGTGTTCAGGTATTGCAATGGGACAAGTGAAGAGGAAATTATTCTCTATATCATTGACAGGCCGAGCCGCTGAATGGTTCAAACTGCTGAAAAATAGCCTCACTATTGGATGGGAGGAAATTGTGCCTCTCTTTTATTCTAAATTCTATCCTCCCAGTGAAATTCATAGAGATCGGAATTATATATATAATTTTTGGCCTCATGACGAAGAGAGTATTGCCCAAGCATGGGGGAGATTGAAGTTACTAATGCTCAAATGCCCCATTCATGAGCTCCCCAGTAATATTGTTATTAATAATTTCTATGCAAGGCTTTCTCTTCATGATAAGGATTTATTGGATGCTTCTTGTTATGGATCATTTACATGTATGAATGATGAAGACAAATGGGATCTTCTTGACCGTATTCAAGAAAACACTGAAGGATGGGAGAATGACAAAGGTAGAAAGTCAGGTATAAATTATGATTATGAATGCATCAAAACTTTTATGTCATCCGATGATTTTCATAATGTTAGTATTGTTTATGGTCTTGATTCTCAAGTTGTTGCAAACTTATATAAGGCTTTTGCTTCTTATATTGATATTACTAAAAAGGAATTGGACAAGTACCATGCACCTTATAAAGATACTGTTAATTGTGTTCCTGCTAGAGATATAGAAGTTCATACTGTTGATTCTATTGTGCCTGAACCTTATATTGAGAAAATGCCTTTCCCTGCTAAGGTAAAAGAACATTCTATGTTAGCTAGTGTGGTTAATAAAAGTGCAAGGAAACTCGTAGAACCCGAGTAACAAATGACTGTAGATCCTACAGTAGCAATAGTAAAGGACCTTGTTTCTGAAAATGTAGAAGAGGGACACATTATATTTTGTGAAGATGCTTCTAATATTGTCTCTCATCCTAGAAAATCTAGGAAACCTAGTGTTCCTGTGCTATCTGTTAGGATAGGTGATCATTGTTATTATGGTTTGTGTGATATTAGTGCTAGTCCTAGTGCTATTCCTTATGAGCTTTATAGATAAATCATGCATGAAATTGGTTCTTGTGAACCTAAAAACATTGATGTGATTATTCAACTTGCTAATAGGGAAACTATTTCTGCAATTGGTATTGTTAGAGATGTGGAGGTCTTATGTGGTAAAACTAAATATCTTACTGATTTTCAAGTACTAGGCACTTCTGCTAGTGATACTTGTCCTATTATATTTGGTAGACCTTTCTTAAACACTTGTGGTGGTGTTATAGATTGTAAAAAGGAGAAAATTCTTACAAAGTTTGATGGAGAATCTTATGAATTTAATTTTTCCATATTTGCTAAAGCACCCAATGAAGCTGAGTTACGTAATGAGAAATATAGAGTTGAACAATTGGCTGCTATTGCTCTTGCTCCTAACAATCCTTTCCAGCAACACATGGAAGACCATGAAAGTGATGTCTTTATGGAAGAAAAGAATGAAATTGACGAGATTTTCGTACGTCAGCCGGCGATGCTTAAACATAATTTACCGGTGGAAGACTTGGGTACCACATTACCACCCAACAAGGATCCTGTTTTTGGTTTAAAGCCTCTGCCTGACAATCTTAAATATGCTCATATTGATGATAAGAAATTATATCCTGTTATTATTAGTTCTAAACTTTCTGGTGAAGAAGAGGAGAGATTATCGGGAATATTGAAGAAACACAGAGGTGCTAATGGTTATACTCTTGATGATTTGAAGGGAATTTCTCCTGATTGTATCTAGCAAAAGCCTGTTATTTTTGCCCCCAGGTACAAATTACCCCACGCGCAATAGAATTTATACCCCAGGATAATACTCTCCCTAGGCGCATAAATTCCAATTGGCCAGAGCTAGTTTGGGATACCGCAGGCGCATAGTGCCAATTCGCCTGCGCTACAGTGACATACCACAGGAGCAATAGGAAATTCGCATGCGGTAATGCAATACCACTAGTGTGTTGATCACAGGCGAACAGCAATTCGCCTGCGGTAAGAAAATATTATTCGCCTGCAGCAAGGTTTTCCCTAGTTGTGGGGTGCATTCTGTGGAACTCACAGAAAGCGTGGTTATTCGCCACGAGTGCGGCGTCGCTACGGCCGTGCTTGCGTTCTGGCTCGGCTGCCAGAACGGCTGAAGCTTTCCGTTTGGCATCCGCATTGTCGCTTCGTGCCTTGGTCTAGGTCTTGGAGGCCACCGGCTTGGATTCATCGGCTGGCGTGCTGTGTGTGAAGAGGCGTCCCTCCTCAGCCTTGGCGCACCTGTCGGCCATGTTCACGAGCTCAACGGTAGAGGTGAGGTCGTCCCTGATGCTGAACTCTTCGATCATGCGCTCGTTGGTGAAACCTTCCCGGAAGGCGAAGATGACGTTCGCCTTAGCGATGCGCGCGATCTTGTTGCGCGTCTAACTGAAACGCTACAGGTACTGGCGAAGTGTTTCGCTAGGGCGCTGGCTTATGCCGCGGAGGTTGCTGTAGGAAAGGGGACGCTCATAGGAGCCCTTGAAGTTGGCGACAAACTGGAGGTACAACTCCTCAAACAACCCGATGGAGCCCTCCGGCAGATTCATGAGCTAGGTGAGGGCAGGACCCTTGAGGGATGATGTCTATGCACGCTTCTATTCTTGTAGATAGTATTGTGCCTCCAAGTGTTTGTAGAACAGCAGCAAGTTTCCCTGCAGTGGATCACCAAAGGTTTATCAAACTCAGGGAGGTAGAGGTCAAAGATATCCCTCTCAAGCAACCCTGCAATCAAGATGTAGCAGAATTAGTTTTATACGGTGTTTCAATTGTTAGAAACAAGTTCTAGGGATCATACTTTCACTAGTGGACACTCTCAACAATAATAACATAATTGAATACATAAATAGCCTCTCTTCACTATGCTACTCCAAACCACTCTCCGGTTAAATAGCGAACACCAATTCATTTCATAGGACTATGAAAGCATGCCTTAAATTTGCATTCCTCACTAGGTAACCCCACACTGTCACCTTGAGCCCTAGATGGTTCCAGACAAACACCACAGTTTCATAGAGATATCCAACACAAAATATATAAACTTTAGAACAAGAGACACACATGATGTGCACACTGTCACCTTCACACCTTAATAAACTCACTTGAGTAGCATAATAGATGAAGAGTAACATCTACTTATTCAACTAGATTACAAAGCTCATGATCGCATAAAGATCACACCATGGGAGAGAGAGATGAAACACATAGCAACCGGTAGAGCCATGAGCCTCAGGGGAGAACTACTCCCTCCTCATCATGGGGTCAGCAACGGCGATGAAGATGGCGGTAGAGACAATGGAGATGGCTCTGGGGGCACTTCCTCGACCCGGAAGGGTGCCAGAACAGAGATTTATGTCCCCTGAAACTTGTCTTCGATGGTGGCGGAGCTACAGAAATTTTTGTGGATGGAGGTTGGATGATTTAGGGTTTTTGCGTCGGGGGAAATATATAGGCGAATGGGCAATGTCGGTGGGCTCCCGAGGGGCGGTGGCGCGGCCAGGGGTCGCGCCACCAGGTGGTGTGGCCACCTCGGAGCCCTCCTCCGTCTCTTCTTCGGACTCCCTTGACATGTCGGAAAAAATAGGACCCTGGGATTTTGTTTCATCCAATTCCGAGAATATTTCTAGAACTTTTCTAATATCAAAAACAGCAGCAAACAGGAACTGGCGCTGTGGCATCTGGTCAATAGGTTAGTCTAGAAAACATCTGGAAAACGAAGGAAAACCTATGAAAACATTTATTGTATAGAAAACAAGCATGGAGCATCAAAAATTATAGATACGTTTGAGACGTATCAAGCATCCCCAAGCTTAACTCTTGCTCGTCCTCGAGTACGTAAGTGATAACAAAATAATTTTTGAGTTGACATGCAGCCAACACAATCTTGATCAACGTTATGTAAAAGCATTGCAAGCTGAGATCATAGTACTCTAAACATAGGCATAACAGATATAATTCTATCAATGAAACTTAGCAACCACATTGCAACATGAAGAGTAACACAAACAAAAGATCATGAATAATAATGCACTTGAAACTTATACATTTGTTTCGAGCATAAAGACAAAATAGAAAAGTGGTATTCCACTTGTCCTCAAAGTGAGAGCAAAACATAAATGTCAGGACACCTTCAAAATTCAAGTGGTGACTAGATACAAATAATTTGAGAACAAGTAATAACATATCAGGAATCAATCAATAATAAATTTTGGGACTGATGCAAATTATACTCAGAATGACAACTATGCTCTCTTAATTGTGCATAAATTTAGAAGGTGAAGACTCAACATAAAAGTAAAAGAAAGGCCCATGAAGAGAGAAGCAGGGATTACTCATGTGCTAGAGCTTTTTATTTGATTAAAACAGAGGTATTAAAAACAATTTTGAGATAGGTGTATGTTGATGACCCACAAGTATAGGGGATCGCAACAGTCTTCGAGGGAAGTAAAACCCAAATTTATTGATTCGACACAAGGGGAGCCAAAGAATATTTTTAGTCGTTAACATATGAGTTGTCAATTCAGGTGCACCTGGAAGTAGACTTGCTCGCAATAGTTTATCAGTGGTAACAATTTTATAGCAATCGCAGTAGTTGAAGGGGTCATTCCATAGAAAAATAAAAAAATTCCTACGCGAAGGACACCCGAAAGACCAAGATCTAATCTAGAAGATGTAAGCAACATGGAGGGAGAGAGTCTTAAGGAGAACATGCCCTCCAAGAAACAAAGTGCTGCAAGATCGAATCTCGTTGGTGATGTAGTCGAACTCACATCAATCTCAAGATCCCGAAGATGAACGATGTAATCCGGCAGCTCTTCCGCACTCGGTCACACGTACAGATCGATGACGACCTACGTTCCCTCGATCCAGCGGGGCATCATAAGTAGAGGATACACCGGAAACTCCAACAACACGACGACATGGTGTGGTGAAGAAAACATTGCTCATGACTTTTCCAAGCGCACGAACAAGTGGTGGAGCAGCAGGAGGAGGGAGGAAGAGATGACACAAGTGTGTGTGTTTGGGAGAGGGAGCTCCCACCCCTCCTTACATACGAGGGGAAGGCAGCCAGGAATTTTTGGGTGTCTCCACCTCTCCCTCATCACGTGAGTGGAGTCTCCACTCAACCCACTCATTCTTCCATTAATTCCCACTCAAAATCCCAGGGGTTTTCTTTAATAAATAAATAAAACAATTTATTTCTTTATTTTAATATTTGTTAATTACATTAACAAACATTAACACATAACCCCTTGAGTTAGTTGTTAAATATATTAACAACCATATGACAAGAATCCCCTTGAACTAATTCAAAATTACCCGAAACAATTTCGATGATGTCCAAAATTTTCTCCGATATTTCGTATCCACTCAAACACGTCATCGAACCTTAAGTGGGTCACCCTATGGTTCATGAATAATATAGACATGATCGAGACACCTCTCCGATCAATAGCCAACAGCGGGATCTGGAGATCCGAAATGACTCCTCCACATTCAACTGTGAATCTAGTGATTGTGTGAACAATAAACGTCATAACCAATTCCCTTTGTATCGCGATATTTTACTTGTCCAAGATTCGATCATTGGTATCAACCATACCTAGTTCAATCTCGTTACTGACAAGTACTCTTTTACTCATTGATATGACATCCCTGTGACCTAGTCACGTGCTTGCAAGCGGTGTCGATGTGATATCACCGAGAGGGCCAAGAGTGTATCTCTCCGTCATTTGGATGGAGAAATCCCACTTTTGATCCATGAGCCTCAACTAATACTTTCGAATACCCAACGACATCTCTATAGTCACCCTGTTACGGCGTGACGTTTGATGACATCAAAGCATTCTTCCGGTGTTAGTGATTGACATGTTCTCATGGTCTAAGGATTAGAGTTACTTAGTATGTTTGATATAACAATGTAAACTTAATGAGTTGATCTCATTGCTATATACACTTAGGGTCTATGTTCATCACATTATTCTCTCAATCACATGAATCCGTTATTAACAACATCCAATGTTCATGATCAGGAAACCTTGATCATCAGTTAATCAAAGAGCTAGTTAAACGAGAGGCATTACTAGGAACTCTTGTTTGTTTATTAGACACACATGTATCAACGTTTCTAGTTAATACAATTCTAGCATGAGAAATATATATTTATCATAAAAAAGGAGTAACATAATAACTACTTTATTATTGCCTATCTGGCATATTCCCTCCAGTCTCCCACTTGCACTAGAGTCAATAATCTAGTCTGTAAGCACTTAACACATATGGCGTTCCAGTGTTATTACCATGCTTCGCATGTGGAAACTTCATCAAAAGATCTGACATATTCAGGTCCTATTGTATTTGCATGTCTTTGCGTCTACACGCATCACTCATTCTCTAATGAGATGGATTTGCATATATCTGGTCAACCGGTGAGACCTTAATTCCTCAGCTTAAGCTAGTGTTACTAACATTATGAAAATGTAGCTTCATAGTGTCCGCATTCTTGGAAATTCCCCAAGTTCAATAAAGAACTCCTTGACACAAAATAATCATATTATTTGTTGTCAACACAACGATATACTTAGCCTTTGTTGTAGTATCCGTCACAATACTTTAATTTTGAAACTCATTCAAATCCAGCTTGGAACTTTCTTCCAGCCTATTGTGCCACCCTTCATCACATATTTTAATTGAGATAAAATTATTTGAATAGATGACAAGACTATTAGTATAACATATTACAATGAATATTTTGTCATTACTACATAAAAAAACATATCCATAGCATTTCTAAAAATGGCATAAGGATCTCTTCCACTGTTGTCTAATCATCATATGAATTATCCTGCTATAACATTCTATAGCACAAGACTCATCTAGTTGTGTACATAGCATGGAACACATGACTTAGAAATCTCAATTTCAATTATGCTCATCATGTGGCAAGAACTCCTTCTTGTTATTTTGATATTGCCTTACTTCAATATTTTATCTATATAATTTGGCTCAACCATATCAGGCGCTTCAATCTGCCCAATATCTCCTAAGCCTTTCATCAATATGAAAATCTTAACCATGTTAATTTAAAATACATATTTTACAATCAACCATATGTCATCTACATAAACCATTAGAAATATGTCTTAGCGCTCCCACTTAATTTCTTGTAACTCTACAAGCATCTTTACCGTTCATGATGGAATAAAACTCTTTTGATAACTTCATTAAAGTAAAGATTCCAACTTCGTTATGCTCACTTCAACCAATGAAGTTTGCATACCTTTCAGGCAACCTTTTGAATTTTACAAAACTCTCAGACTGTGCCAAGTACACATCCTCGATCAGAATTCCTAGAGATGAAAGTTGGTTTTGTTATTCAACCGCCATATCATAATATGTAACTTTTGCTAGAACTATCCGCAAAGACTAAAGCATCACTACGGAAGATCAAAATATTATAGTAGTCAAGTCTTTGAACTTTGTCGACAACATCTTTTCGACAAGCCCAACTTTCAAAGGATGTAAATATCCATGTCTTTGTTGCTATATAGACTCGTTTTCTATCATTAGGCATCATGCCTATCGAAAGGACTACCAAGTCACATACTTGATATTCATACAGGGATACTGTCGCGGATATAATGACTCATAGACAATTTTACGAAATTAGGGCCCATCATTTGCTTCCTTTATAAGTTCCAGGTCCTTTGTTGTCAAAACAACACTTTACTCTTGAACCACAAGTTGGTCTAAGTACAAACTTTTAGGACTTTTGTGGTTCAGTTTGCAAACTCGTTCGAAGTATCTACAACACATGTAGTGTCTTCTACTTAGTCAAAATAGGAAACCTTAGAACAACTTCCAGTGATACGCTACTCTTGACATGATAACGGAGATTCTCTAATCTCGTTGAGTTTGTACTATCCTCCCACAAACTTGTTTTGCAAGAACTACTTTCCCGAGAAATCAACCCTTTCTTACAAACAACATTTGTCTTTGGTCCGGTGATAGGAGAAATACCCAATTCTTTGAGATAACCTTATAAACATATATTTCTCCTATTTTGGTTGTAAACATTTTACACATGCTATCCATACCAAAATTTAAGAAAAAGACAATTCGGGTCACTACCCAGCCATAACTTATATGGTGTCAATTTCAACGGATCACGATGGCGCTCTTTTTAGTGTAAAAGTGGTAGTCTCTAATGTATAAACTACAAAAAATATAATGGCATTTTATTTACCATGTCCACCAAGGTTTTATTTTGTCTCTCGAACACTCCAAACTAATGTGGGGGTATTCAATAAGTATAAGTTGTAGAACGGTTCTGCAACTCCTCAGATGTTTTGCTCAACTTGTAACTCAAACTTTATCCTTTATGATCCAGTCATAAATACTTGATTATAATGTTACGATGATTTTTACTTCATACTAACAATAGTTTGAACCAATTCAAAGATGTCAAACTCCATTCTCTTTAAATAGATATACTCATATATCTACTCAAATCATCAATGGAATTTTATGAAGGAAAATTAATCCACCACACGTCACTACACATAATGGACTAAATACATCAATATGTATAATCTCCACTAAATTATTTGTCCATTCTACTTTGGCCTATGAACATAATTCTAGTCATCTTTTGGAAGAGGTCTCACAAGCGTCAATTTATTCAAACCAAAATGACTCTAGAAGTCCATTAACATGGAGTTCCTTCATGTTTTCCTTTCCGATATGAACTAAAATGGTGGTGTCACAATTTAAGTGAAATTCTTTTACGCCATGCAACATTGAGCATTTAGTCTTATAGATGTTTACTTTAGCAACAGGATTTATATTAACGCATCCATCAATTATGGAATATGGTCATAGTTTGAGCAATCTTATTTGTTCTCACAAAATACCGGAACAAAATAACAACTTATTAAGTTCTTAAAATAAATCTTGAATGTGTGGTTCAATACGACACTAAACACAATCACACTTTATTTTTTTCTTGTCATGATCAATACCACGTCTACTACTAGTTCCTTTTAGTCCCTTGTATTTCTTGCATTGCGTTGCTTTGTATGACAACTCATACCAACCAATCTGGTACCAATATACCCAAAAATACTTTGTTAACTAATACATCTATAACTTGTATATCAAGCATATACTCTTGAGCTAGACTTATCCAGTTATATTCTTTTCTGCCATATACCTTTTTGTAATTCCATTTTCAATATTCCCTTTTCTTTACAGAAGAATCGTTCAACATCAAACAATTCTAGTCATACTAGCACATTTTCCTTGGCATGTTAGTCATATACTATCACCCATTGAGTCATTCTTTGAGTTTGATTGTTCTACTAATATGACCATATTAATAGCATTCTTCCGGATTCCACTCTTAGCAATCCTCAAGCAAGCTAAACGATTTTACCCATACTTTTCATCCATACCATCATAACAATTTTGTGATGAAGCTATTGTAGCTCGAAGGAAGGAATTTAGAGGATAATATTAGCGCCCAACTTCTTGGAAGATTCAAACGCCTAGCATCTTCAATCATTGCATATATTCAAATAATATATAAGCATACATTGTCACACTAAATTATACTCAGTCATGTCGCCACAAATAAGTTTCTATATATCAATATATCTTTCACTTGATTGTTTTTTTAAACAATTCTTTTCAGTCCCTAAATCACATTGATCAACAAAACATCTATACTTCTTATAAAGCAAAACCCCACGAACATGCATTAATTATTTTTCTAACTCAACATGCAAGCTATCCACATCATCCATCCTATTAGCCAATCAATAGTCCATGTCATCTTCACTAATATTTATTAATTATTACATGCAACCTACACATCATCCATTTATTAAATCATCCAATTTTTCAAATAAACAAAACATACTCATCACATGTATATTAAAATTTACTATCTCGAGATCAACTAATATTTACATGTTTCTTTAGATAACATAATATATCATACATGTGTTTTTTGAAAATGACTTTGAGATCCCCACTGCAACGCGCAGGGGATCCTTCTAGTTCTTTTGAAGATAAAGTACTAGGGAAGCAAGCATGACACTGAATTAAGTAGGAATTATTTGCTCTCTAGATCAATCAATTATTAATCATATGAAGCTAGGTAGGTTATACCGAAAATCTACGATAGGGCTCAATTTTAAATTTTACTAATATGGTACCAATCTTACATGGTTTTACCAGATCATAACAGTTATATCTGAATTAACAATCTAAGTGTAAGGTAGTTTGTGTATGCCAATGAATACTACAAATTGTGCAAATTAACTTTGATTGGTTGTTCATGATAAAATAAGCTAAAGTTAATTCAAAATTACTACGTGAACTCCCACTCAAAAACAACATACCTCTAGTTGTTTTTAGTGATTACACAAACCAAATTCACTACACCAAAACCGATCATCATGTGAAATGATGTAGCTGCAAAGGCGAACATTGACATGTTCATCATATCATCCATATGACTCATGCTTTACCTTTCGGTTACGTGTTCCGAGGCCATGTCTGTACATGCTAGACTCGCCAAGTAGAACCGTAGTATTGCGTGTGTTCTGAGGCCATTTCTCTACATGCTAGGCTTGTCAGCACCCGTTTTATGCGAACGTTGAGTCTGTCACACCCGATCATCACGTGGTGTGTCGAAACGACAAACTTTTTTAACGGTGCATACTCAGGAAGAACGCATTATTATCTTGATATTAAGTGAGAGGGATCATCTTATAATGCTAACATCGCTCTAAGAAAAATAAGATGCATAAAAACGATTAACATCACATGCTTGGATAATTTGATATGATATGGTCCTTCTTGCACTTGATGTCCATCTTGTGCATCATGATATGATCTCCATCATTCCACCGGTGTGGCACCAAGGTCCATGGCATCTCCATTTTGATGCTCCATCAAAATTACAACATATCACATGGATATGATATACAACGTGCATGCCATAAATAATAAGACAACCATATGGCTTCTGCCGGTATGTCAATAATTTACAAAAGAGATCATCTCATACATCAAATTTGTAACATTGACCATATCACATCGCATGCACTACAAAAACAGTTAGACGTCTCTAATTTATTTTTACATATTTTACGTGGCTTAAGGATTTCAAAGATAGAACCGTTCATACCTACGAACATGAACCACAACGTTGATGAACATATTTTTCACAACCCTTTGTAGATTACATCTTAACTGTAGTAGGAGAAACATGACACCCCCTCAGCCACAAGTGAGATAGGTCTCGCGTACAAGTACACGTAAAGTTTGTATAGGGCCTCTTCATCCTACTATGCCACTAAGATCATAAAATACTCAAGGAGGCAATAACATGATCATCAACGCCCAGATACACCTATGTGTTCTACCCGTAAAAAACATCTCCGCATAGATCCACCTCCCATACCACTGGAGGGGTCGTTGCATAGAAAACAAAAAATTTCCTACGCGAAGGACACCCAAAGGGCCAAGATCTAATCTAGAAGATGTAAGCAACAGGGAGAAAGAGAGTCTTAAGGAGAACATACCCTCGAAAACACAAAGCGTTACGAGATCAAATCTCGTTGGTGATGTAGTCGAACTCACATCGATCTCAAGATCACGAAGATGAGCGCTGCAATCCGGCATCGCTTCTGCACTCGGTTACACGTACAGCTCGATGAAGACCTCTGTTCCGTCGATCCATCGGGGCAGCGGAAGTAGAGGATCCACCAGAAACTCCAACAACGAGACGGCGTGGTGTGGTGAAGAAAATATTGCTCAGGACTTCGTGAAGCGCACGAATAAGTGGTAGAGCAGCCGGAGGAAGGAGCAAGAAATGACACAAGTGTGTGCGTGTGTAACATCCCAAATCTTATATTTGGAATGTTTTGCATTTAGAGCATATGCATAGCATGCCATGTTTCAAAATTTGCATTTGTTTGTCGCATTTGAAACCCTAAATTTAAATCATGTTCAAAAAGAATCATTCTCCCCTCTATAAGGCCATATAGGCCAATGTATTTTATTATTTTTGTCTATCCTAAAAATCCCCCTCTAAATACCCTAGATAGATAGGTTTTCAAATTACAAATTTTTCAAAATTTGTTTCATCATTTTTGGAGTTACATTTTAAAAGTTATTAAGATTTCGGTTTTGGAATAAAAATAAAATAAATAAAACAGTCGAGCTGGCCGACCAAGCCAACCCAACGCGCGCGCAGCGCGCAGCGCGTGGGCCAGCCCAGCCAGCCCGGCCAAGCCAGCCGTCCCGTCACGGAAGCGATCGAACAAAAAAAAAAAACGAAACGCGTCGCCGACGCGTGGGCCCCGCGGCTGACGTCAGCCCTCGCCGGAACTCCGCCCGAATCGGAGACGGCAACCGCCGCCGCCGTGGATTCCGCGGCCGAACGGCCACCGCCCCCTCGCCCACGCCACCCCCCTCGGCCCCCTATAAATACCGCCGCCTCCCCCGCCTCGACTTCCACACCAGCCACCGCCGCCACCCTCGGAGACCGCGCGCCGCCGCCGTCTTCCACCGCCGCCGCACAGCCGAGCTCGCCGCCGGCGATTCCCGCCCCCATAGCCACCGCCGCCGCCACCATCGAGCCCGCGCCGGCGAGAGGAGCTCGCCGGTGACCTCGCCGCCACCGGAGACCGCCCCCAACGCCGCCGCCGTCGACATCCGTGCCGCCGCCGCCCGCCGGTGAGCCCCCGATGGATTTGATCGTGGGCCGTCGGATCTCGATCCGACGGCTCCGATCCGTTCTGACCGACCGGTCAACGCGGCTGACGTCACGCTGACGTCATGCCTGCGTCAGCCGGTCAATTTTCGGTCAATTCCGATTATTTCCGTATTAAAATTTCCAGTTTTTGCCTAAATTTTGTAAAATCAATAACTTTAGTTCTGTAACTCCGTTTTGCGCGTTTAATATACCAAATGAAAGAGGAAAATGAGATCTATCTATCTACGCAGTCAAATCTATATTTAGATCTATATTTATTTTCTGTTTTCAATTATACTTTTTGGACTATTTAGATCATATAAAATCAACCGTAACCCGAAATTCTTCGATTCTTCTTTGTATGATCTTGTTTTGATTAGATCTATTCAGGAAAAATATCCTCAACTTGTGTAGATGCATAATTCAATTTAGATCTCACATGTTCCTAATCTAGCACTATTAAATCATTACAATTGTTTTAATTATTTGCCTTGCAACAAAAACACTTTCCTTGCATCATGCATGTCAATAATGATCAGAGAACAATAATAGATCTATTCTTGCATCATTAAGATTTCATGCATACATGTGTTGCATCTTGTTGTTCCGTTGCTTATGATTGTCGATTGCAACGTGTAGATTACAACGATTTCAATGATTGTGGTTGCGAGGAGTGTTTGAGCAACTGCACGTGTTGTCAAGGCAAGTGACACACATGATCCCATTATTTTACTATATGCATTAGAGTTTTACAGTAGTTATGCATGTGTAGGAGTTGAGTGTATCGCTATGCTAGTTATGATTAGGGATTGCTTCACTAACACCCAAGTGGAGTAATCACATGATACCCTAGATGGTAGCATCCATGTGTTAGACAACATCGTAGTGGTAGCTTGCTTAGCCATGCTCTAGTTATTCGTGGATGGGTTTATTATCATGTTATGATGGAAACTGTTATTTTAATTACTTATGAAAACAACATGATAATTAATTAACCACTGGGCGGATTGCTAGAGAGTCATCAGAGTACAAAGTTTGGTGGGAACCGCCGCCCAGTATTTTGAGATATTGTTTATTTTCCTTATGTAGTTGTTATTTTCGTGCAACCATGTTTCATATTAGTATGGGCTAGACATAAATTGTAGGTTGTGGTGACTCGAACCCAACGTGTCCAGAGATGTAGAATAGTGGTAGGTTGGTCCGGCTCGTGGTGGGTTTGGGGATCTACTTCTTATGGTTTATGGCTTGATCTTCTTACCTTCCGTGGTACTAGTGGTGTATCATGGTGTTTGGGGTCGATTAGGCAACATGGGTAAAGGGCACAAACCTCGCGAGGGTTAAAACTAAGATCTTAGCCGTGTTCCATTGGTTAGGGACAATTCAACAACTAGATGGGAAACATGACATATCTCGTTCATCCTTGTTTTGTTAATTATTAAATAATCTGACTATGGGTTATTTGGAGAAGTGCCTGATGGTTTTTCAGCGTGCTAATCCAAAGGGTAGGAGCACTTTGCTATCAACCAAAGTGTCCAATTATGTGAAAAATCTAAATTCTAATAAATGATAGGTCAAATGCCTTTATGCAAAATAGCCTAGAAACTCCACCAGCCAAATATGCATGTAGAATAGCACTTGCCAATAATATACCACCATAGTGTCACTTGCTATCATTGCTCAGAATGATCTGACCTCCTTTTGGGGGCTGCATATTCCAACGTGCAGGTTTTTCGGATTCGGATTAGTTGACGTAGGTTTTCGAGGCTTCACATCAACCTTTGTTCGCCTGTGGCTTACAAACAAGAAGATGGAGGTCTACCGCTGCTTTGCTGTTTGATTAATATTTTATTTGAGCTAGCACTTCGCTATGCAGTTTGTAATAAATTACTTTACTCTGGATAATTTCGATAGTTTTCAATACATTTGTTTACTTTGAATACTATCTATGCTGTGTGTGCTGGAGAACGGTCCAGGGGCCAGTACTACACACAAAAGTATAGCTCGTGGTGGGCTGTACTACTACAGATGGTATCAGAGCAAATGTTGACTGTAGGCTCGAAAACCTAAGTTTGGAATAGGAAGCCATAGGATGAAAAATTTTACTTTACTTTCCATCTATACATTCATTCCCTTTCGTCTCATACCACTTGTCTTTGCTAATTTCCACTCTTTCCTTTCTATAGATGAGTACCGAAGACGGAGTCTACCATGTGGAGGAAAACTCGGACGTGGAGTTCGAGAACGAGCTTGCATACCTAACCAAGATGCTGGGGTTCTTCCTGCCAAGGATTGAGGGCTACAAGATGGATAGCAACGTACCCGGAGACAAGATGTGGAGCTTCACAACCACCATTGTGGAGAGTATTGTGAATGGTACCGCTAACGTCCTCATCTACAAGGAAAACTACTCCAGCTGGGAAGAAGGACTAGTCGGCTCCATGAAGTATGCACTGGCGCGGCTAAGCTACGACTACCGTGACCAGATTCCTGAGGATTCCATCTATAGGGATTTTGGGAAGAGGAGTGAAGATGGGAAGGTCATGGTGAACCACGATCCAGACAAGACCAGGATGCAGAAGCACATAGAGGATATGGAGTCTTACAGTGCTGGACTGGAGGATCGTGCTCGCAAGAACTTGATAGAGAGTGAGGAGGCAAGGGCCACCATCTATCACCAAGCAAAGGAGATCACCACCCTCAAAGCCCAGATGGATGCTCTCAACGCCCAGATGGACGCCCTCAAGATCCAAGTTGAGAAGCTCAAGTCTAGTGACACTAGACTCACCATGGAGCTAGTGGAGAAGGATCACCTACTCACAAGGCATGGGATTAGCATGGACATACCTGAGGAGCTCCTTCAACCACCTCCACTGCCGCAACCACCTAGTCGAGAGGTTAGAAAGAATAGTTGTGATGAAGTGATCAAGGTGGAAGACCCTGAGGAAGAGGAAGAGGATCCAGAGGAGGTGGAGTATGAGAAGGATGAGGATGACACGGATGATGAGGACTATGACGTGAATGAGGATCGTAAGAGGAAGAAGGGAGGAAAGTCCCCAAGTGGCAAGCGCTCCCGGAAGTAGATAGATAGTCCACCACTAGTCTTCGTTAGGAATAAATCGTGATAGGTTTGACCATACCAAAAGTTGTGGTATGGCAATAGTAGATCGAATATTTTCAATAAGTTTGGTAAACATTAAGTGCTTCAATTTTCGCAGGAATTTTAGGCCTATTTTCCAAAAGTTAAATAAAGTGTTTGATTGGTTTGATTGATGTTTGCAAAGTGTTGTTTGGTTCATATATAGTATGGGTAGCTATTCTCCTTAGTCCTATCTGTCTAAACTCGTCTATGCTAACCTTTAGATGGCTCCCCGTCGCAACACCAGCCGCAACAACGAGGAAGAGGAAAACAACAACAACAACAACATGGAGAATGCCTTGACTCAGCTAGCCCAGCTAATGACCCAGTATATCACCCACAACAACAACAATCCTCCACCACCACCACCCCAGGTGGACATGCTCACTCGTTTCCTGAGGTTGAGGCCAGAGAAGTTCTCTAGTGCAACCGAGCCCATGCTTGCTCTTGATTGGCTGCGTTCTGTGAGCAAGGACCTGGTCACCATCGGTTGCAGTGAGGAAGAGAAAGTGAGGTTTGCCGCTCACTTACAGGAAGGACAAGCCGCTTCCTGGTGGGATAACTATCAGATTACCCACCCTATTGAGGAGGTCACCTGGGATATGTTTCAAGAGGGATTCCGCAACGCCCATGTCTCGTCCGGAGTGATGAGTCTCAAGAGGAGGGAATTCCGCAACCTGCGCCAGTACCATCGCTCAGTTACTGAGTACATAGATGAGTTTAGCAACTTAGCTCGCTATGCACCAGAGGATGTGGACACCGATGCCAAGAGACGTGAGAAGTTCCTCGATGGACTCAATGATGAGTTGGCCATTCAACTGTCAGTGGTTCACATCACTAACTTCCAGTCACTCATTGACAAGGACATTATACTGGAGGGCAAGCATAAGCAGGCTGAGAAGCGCAAGAGCAAACACATGGGAGGAAACCACAGCTCAGGCCCACATCAGAGGGTACGCACTCACCATGACAACAGTGGAAATTCTGGGCAGCACAGAACTGGGGGAAATGGGCACAACCATCGTGGAGGTCATCACCACAATGGAGGGAATGGTCATAACAATGGAGGCTATAGAGGCAACAGCCAGCACCAGGGAGGCAACGGACAGAACCACAACCACAACCACAACCACAACCACCCCTACAAGAAGGACCTCAGCCAGGTGCAATGCTTCAAATGCAAGAAAACGGGACACTTCGCTGACAGGTGCACGGAGGAGAAGGCCGTAGATGGAACCAAGGCCAACATGTCCCAGAAGGCAACAATCAACCACGTGAGTGTGGAGGAGGTGCAAGCTGAACCAGACCTCGTGCTCGGTAAGTTCTTGGTTAATACTTACCTCGCACTCGTACTATTTGATACCGGAGCATCGCATTCATTCATATCAAAGGCATTTGTGGTTAGAAATAAGCTAGCTACTGAGGTTCTTAAGAGGTCCATTAGGATTAGTTCTCCAGGAGGGGAAATGCTATCAACCCAGGGGTGTCGCCTACTAGCCTTATCTATAGGAACACACACTTTCCCCACAGACCTCGTAGTGTTGGATTCACAAGGTTTAGATGTGATTATTGGAATGGATTGGATGGCGAAGTATGAGGGTCAGATAGACTGTGCCAAGAGAACAATCACACTCACGACACCTGAAGGAAGAAGAATCAGATATAGGTCCACCCACGATCTTAAGGATATCAAGCTGAATTCTCTTAAGGGGGTTAGCCTAGAGGATGTACCTATAGTGAAGGAATACCCCGACGTGTTTCCGGAGGAACTACCAGGAATGCCACCTGATAGGGACATCGAGTTTGTCATAGACTTGATACCGGGAACATGACCTATAGCTAAGAGGCCATATAAGATGGATGTGGATGAACTGAAGGAACTCAAGAAACAACTTAGAGAGCAGTTGGATAAAGGGTTCATTCAGCGGAGTTCTTCGTCATGGGGAGCACCAGTTTTGTTTGTGGAAAAGAAGGATAAGACACAGCGTCTAGTTATGGACTATCGTTCACTGAATGAGGTGACGATAAAGAACAAATACCCACTCCCCAACATCAATGACTTGTTTGATCAGCTGAAGGGAGCTAGTGTGTTCTCTAAGATCGATTTGCGATCTGGATATCACCAGCTGAAGATTAGGAAGGAGGATATTCCAAAGACCGCCTTTACCACAAGGTATGGTCTATATGAATACACCGTCATGTCTTTTGGATTGACCAATGCCCCGGCATACTTTATGAGCATGATGAACAATGTATTCATGGAGTTCTTGGATAAGTTTGTGGTGGTATTCATAGATGATATTCTAGTATACTCCAAGAATGAGGAGGAGCATGGAGGACACCTACGGTTGATTCTTGGAAAGCTAAGGGAACATAAGTTATATGCTAAGTTTGGAAAATGTGAGTTTTGGTTGAATACAGTAGGTTTCCTAGGACACGTGGTGTCAGGAGATGGTATTGCAGTAGACCAAGCCAAGGTATCAGCTGTAACTGAGTGGGAATCACCAAAGAATGCGAAGGATATCCGGAGTTTCTTAGGACTTGCGGGATATTACCGTAGGTTCATTGAGAATTTCTCCAAGATTGCTAAACCTATGACATAATTGCTGAAGAAGGAAAAGAAGTTCTTATGGAGTGAGGATTGTGAGACTAGTTTCCAAGATCTGAAGCAACTTAGTAACAGCACCAGTTCTATGTTTACCGGATCTCCAGAAGGATTTCCAAGTGTACTGCGACGCTTCACGTCGAGGACTAGGTAGCGTATTGATGCAGGATGGAAGAGTAGTTGCATACGCATCCCGACAGCTCAAAAATCACGAGAAGAATTATCCGACTCTTGATTTAGAGCTAGCTTCAGTGGTACATGCTCTTAGAACATGGAGGCATTATCTCATGGGTAAGAAGTGCGACATCTTTACGGATCACAAGAGTTTGAAGTATATCTTCACTCAAAAGGAGCTAAATATGAGACAGAGAAGATGGTTGGAGTTGATAAAGGACTATAATTTGAATCTCCAATATCACCCAGGGAAGGCTAATGTCGTAGCAGATGCATTGAGCCGCAAGGGATACGTGAATGGACTGACTGCAGGGGAGTTACCCGATGAATTGTGTGAACAATTCAAGTCTCTCCGTTTGGAATTAGTGAATGAAGGGTATTTGGCAGCCATGGAGGTAACGCCAACACTAATGGACAGGATTAAGGGAGCCCAACAGGATGATGAAGGAATAAAGTAAATAAAGGAGAAAATGGGTGAAGGAAAGATGAAGGAGTTTCGTGAAGATGCTGATGGTACATTATGGTTCGGGAAGCGTATTTGTGTACCGCAGGATCCTGATATTAGAAAGCTGATACTCCAGGAAGCTCATGACTCACCGTATTCCATCCACCCAGGGAATACCAAGATGTACATGGATCTGAAGGAAAGATTTTGGTGGAATAACCTGAAGAAGGACATCGCGGAGTACATCGCGTTGTGTGATGTGTGCAGTAGAGTAAAATCTGAGCACCAGAAGCCGGCAGGGTTATTGCAGCCATTACCCATACCAGATTGGAAATGGGATAAGATTGGAATGGATTTTATCACCGGATTGCCTAGAACTAGGTCGGGCTACGATTCAATTTGGGTAGTGGTCGATCACTTGACTAAGGTGGCCCATTTCATACCAGTGAAGACCACCTACACTAGCGCCAAGTTGGCTAAATTATACATGAGTAGAATAGTCTGTGCACATGGGGTGCCAAAAGGAATTGTGTCTGATAGAGGAACACAGTTCACATCACATTTTTGGCGTCAGTTGCATGAGACATTGGGAACAAGGCTAGAGTTCAGCACAGCATTTCACCCTCAGACGGATGGTCAGACAGAGAGAGTGAATCAGATTCTAGAGGATATGTTGAGAGCCTGCGCTCTAGATTATGGCTCTAGCTGGGATGAGAGTTTGCCTTACGCAGAGTTTTCCTACAACAATAGCTATCAGTCTAGCATAGAGATGGCTCCATTCGAAGCACTATATGGAAAGAAGTGCAGGACTCCGTTGTTATGGGATGGAGTAGGAGAACGTAGTTTCTTTGGTCCCGACCTTATCAAGGACGCTGAGGAGAACGTTAGACTGATTCGCGATAGGTTGAAGATAGCCCAGTCAAGGCAGAAGAGTTATGCTGACTCAAAGCGTAGGGAAGTAACCTACGAGATTGGTGATAGGGCATACTTAAGAGTATCGCCACTGCGCGGAGTTAAGCGTTTTGGAATTAAGGGAAAACTAGCACCACGTTTCATTGGACCGTATAAGGTTCTATCACGCAAGGGAGAAGTAGCTTATCAGCTGGAATTGCCAGAAGGATTGTCTAACGTCCATGATGTGTTCCATGTGTCTCAATTGAAGAAGTGTCACCCGGAAATGGCTGATATACCATTGAGGGTTACCATTCCGCTAGAGGAGGTCCAATTGGAGAGTGATCTCACGTATGAGGAGAAGTCTGTAAGGATTCTGGAGACAGCAGAAAGAATGACACGGACCAAGACGATCAAATTCTGCAAGGTTCAGTGGAACCATCACACCGAAGAGGAAGCTACGTGGGAACGAGAGGATGATCTTCGAGAAGACCACCCACACCTATTTGCTAGCCACTCCGAAGCTCGAGGGCGAGCTTCATCTTAAGGGGGTTAGTCTTGTAACATCCCAAATCTTATATTTGGAATGTTTTGCATTTAGAGCATATGCATAGCATACCATGTTTCAAAATTTGCATTTGTTTGTCGCATTTGAAACCCTAAATTTAAATCATGTTCAAAAAGAATCATTCTCCCCTCTATAAGGCCATATAGGCCAATGTATTTTATTATTTTTGTCTATCCTAAAAATCCCCCTCTAAATACCCTAGATAGATAGGTTTTCAAATTACAAAATTTTCAAAATTTGTTTCATCATTTTTGGAGTTACATTTTAAAAGTTATTAAGATTTCGGTTTTGGAATAAAAAAAAGAAAAAAACAGTCGAGCGGGCCGACCAAGCCAACCCAACGCGCGCGCAGCGCGCAGCGCGTGGGCCAGCCCAGCCAGCCCGGCCCAGCCAGCCGTCCTGTCACGGAAGCGATCGAACAAAAAAAAAAACGAAACGAAACGCGTCGCCGACGCGTGGGCCCCGCGGCTGACGTCAGCCCTCGCCGGAACTCCGCCTGAATCGGAGACGGCAACCGCCGCCGCCGTGGATTCCGCGGCCGAACGGCCACCGCCCCCTCGCCCACGCCACCCCCCCTCGGCCCCCTATAAATACCGCCGCCTCCCCCGCCTCGACTTCCACACCAGCCACCGCCGCCACCCTCGGAGACCCCGCGCCGCCGCCGTCTTCCACCGCCGCCGCACAGCCGAGCTCGCCGCCGGCGATTCCCGCCCCCATAGCCACCGCCGCCGCCACCATCGAGCCCGCGCCGGCGAGAGGAGCTCGCCGGTGACCTCGCCGCCACCGGAGACCGCCCCCAACGCCGCCGCCGTCGACATCCGTGCCGCCGCCGCCCGCCGGTGAGCCCCCGATGGATTTGATCGTGGGCCGTCGGATCTCGATCCGACGGCTCCGATCCGTTCTGACCGACCGGTCAACGCGGCTGACGTCACGCTGACGTCATGCCTGCGTCAGCCGGTCAATTTTCGGTCAATTCCGATTATTTCCGTATAAAAAATTTCCAGTTTTTGCCTAAATTTTGTAAAATCAATAACTTTAGTTCTGTAACTCCGTTTTGCGCGTTTAATATACCAAATGAAAGAGGAAAATGAGATCTATCTATCTACGCAGTCAAATCTATATTTAGATCTATATTTATTTTCTGTTTTCAATTATACTTTTTGGACTATTTAGATCATATAAAATCAACCGTAACTCGAAATTCTTCGATTCTTCTTTGTATGATCTTGTTTTGATTAGATCTATTCAGGAAAAATATCCTCAACTTGTGTAGATGCATAATTCAATTTAGATCTCACATGTTCCTAATCTAGCACTATTAAAGCATTACAATTGTTTTAATTATTTGCCTTGCAACAAAAACACTTTCCTTGCATCATGCATGTCAATAATGATCAGAGAACAATAATAGATCTATTCTTGCATCATTAAGATTTCATGCATACATGTGTTGCATCTTGTTGTTCTGTTGCTTATGATTGTCGATTGCAACGTGTAGATTACAACGATTTCAACGATTGTGGTTGCGAGGAGTGTTTGAGCAACTGCACGTGTTGCCAAGGCAAGTGACACACATGATCACATTATTTTACTATATGCATTAGAGTTTTACAGTAGTTATGCATGTGTAAGAGTTGAGTGTATCGCTATGCTAGTTATTATTAGGGATTGCTTCACTAACACCCAAGTGGAGTAATCACATGATACCCTAGATGGTAGCATCCATGTGTTAGACAAGATCGTAGTGGTAGCTTGCTTAGCCATGCTCTAGTTATTCGTGGATGGGTTTATTATCATGTTATGATGGAAACTGTTATTTTAATTACTTATGAAAACAACATGATAATTAATTAACCACTGGGCGGATTGCTAGAGAGTCATCAGAGTACAAAGTTTGGTGGGACCGCCGCCCAGTATTTTGAGATATTGTTTATTTTCCTTATGTAGTTCTTATTTTCGTGCAACCATGTTTCATATTAGTATGGGCTAGACATAAATTGTAGGTTGTGGTGACTCGAACCCAACGTGTCCAGAGATGTAGAATAGTGGTAGGTTGGTCCGGCTCGTGGTGGGTTTGGGGATCTACTTCTTATGGTTTATGGCTTGATCTTCTTACCTTCCGTGGTACTAGTGGTGTATCATGGTGTTTGGGGTCGATTAGGCAACATGGGTAAAGGGCACAAACCTCGCGAGGGTTAAAACTAAGATCTTAGCCGTGTTCCATTGGTTAGGGACAATTCAACAACTAGATGGGAAACATGACATATCTCGTTCATCCTTGTTTTGTTAATTATTAAATAATCTGACTATGGGTTATTTGGAGAAGTGCCTGATGGTTTTTCAGCGTGCTAATCCAAAGGGTAGGAGCACTTTGCTATCAACCAAAGTGTCCAATTATGTGAAAAATCTAAATTCTAATAAATGATAGGTCAAATGCCTTTATGTAAAATAGCCTAGAAACTCCACCAGCCAAATATGCATGTAGAATAGCACTTGCCAATAATATACCACCATAGTGTCACTTGCCATCATTGCTCAGAATGATCTGACCTCCTTTTGGGGGCTGCATATTCCAACGTGCAGGTTTTTCGGATTCGGATTAGTTGACGTAGGTTTTCGAGGCTTCACATCAACCTTTGTTCGCCTGTGGCTTACAAACAAGAAGATGGAGGTCTACCGCTGCTTTGCTGTTTGATTAATATTTTATTTGAGCTAGCACTTCGCTATGCAGTTTGTAATAAATTACTTTACTCTGGATAATTCCGATAGTTTTCAATACATTTGTTTACTTTGAATACTATCTATGCTGTGTGTGCTGGAGAACGGTCCAGGGGCCAGTACTACACACAAAAGTATAGCTCGTGGTGGGCTGTACTACTATAGCGTGGGGGGGGGAGAGGGAGCTCCCACGCCTCCTCAGGTGAGTGGAGTATCCACTCAACCCACTGATTCTTCCATTAATTCCCACTCAAAATCCCAAGGGTTTTCTTTAATAAATAACTAAAACAGCTTTATTTCTTTATTTTAATATTTGTTCATTCCATTAACAAACATTAACACATAACCCCTTGAGTTAGTTGTTAAATCTATTAACAACCATTTTACAAGAATCCCCTTGAACTATTTCAAAATTACCTGAAACAATTTTGGTGTTGTCCAAACTTTTCTCTGATATTCCGTATCCACTCAAACGCGTCATCGAACCTTAAGTGTGTTACCCTACGCATCATGAATAATGTAGACATGATCGAGACACCTCTCCGATCAATAGCCAACAACGGGATCTGGAGATCCGTAATGACTCCTACACATTCAACGATGAATCTAGTGATCGTGTGAACCATAAACATCGTAACCAATTCCCTTTGTCTCGCGGTATTTTACTTGTCCAAGATTCGATAATTGATATCAAACATACCTAGTTCAATCTCATTACCGACAAGTACTATTTTACTCGTTCTGTGATATGACATCCCTATGACCTAGTCAGGTGCTTGCAAGCGGTGTCGATGTGATATCACCAAGAGGGCCTAGAATATATCTCTCCGTCATTTGGATGGAGAAATCCAAGTTTTGATCCATGAGCCTCAACTAATACTTTTCGAATACCCAACAACATCTTTATAGTCACCCTGTTACGGCGTGACGTTTGATGAAATGAAAGCATTCTTCCGGTGTTAGTGATTGACATGATCTCATGGTCTAAGGATTAGAGTTACTGCGTATGTTCCATATAAAAATGTAAACTTAATGACTTGATCGCATTGCTATATACACTTAGGGTCTATGTTCATCACATCATTCTTCCAATGACATGACCCCGTTATTAACAACATCCAATGTTCATGATCAGGAAACCTTGATCATCAGTTAATCAACGAGCTAGTTAAACGAGAGGCGTTACTAGGAACTCTTGTTTGTTTACTAGACACACATGTATCAACGTTTCCGGTTAATACAATTCTAGCATGAGAAATAAACATTTATCATAAACAAGGAATAACTTAATAACTACTTTATTATGGCCTCTGGGGCATATTCCCTTAAGTAGTGAAATAACAGCAGGAATAAAATAGAAACAGCGGTAGCATTTGTGGGAAACAGCAGGATTAAAATATTGTAGGCATAGGGATGGTTGAAGAGGCGTTGCATGGATAAGATAATTTATATAATAATCAAAACATGGGCAATTGCAGATAAATAATAATAAAGCATCCAATTACTAGGTAAACCATAGGCATGTGTTCCAATTTAGTCGTACATGCTCGGAGTGAGAAACTTGCACAACATCTTCTGTCCTACCTGCCCGTTTGCAGCGGGGCCTCAAGGGAAACTACTGGTAAGTAAGGTGCTCCTTTTAATAAAGCACCAGAGAAAAGCATTAACTCTCCATGAACACACATGATCTTGACATCACAACCATCCCCTCTTGTTATCCCAATTGATGTCACTTTGGGGCCTTCGGTTCCGTACAACGGTATGTGTATACAGCTTGCAGGTATGATCAAAAACATAATTATCCTCATGAAACAATAACATGTTCAAATCTAAGATCATGGCACTTGGGCCCTAGTGACAAGAATTAAGCATAACAAGTTGCAACTATGATAGATATCACAAACAACAGATACTAGGCACCATGCCCTAACAATCTGGCATTATTACATGAACGATCTCATCCAATCCCTACCATCCCTCTCAGCCTACAACGGGGATTACTCACACATGGATGGGGGAATCATGGATTGTTGAAGGAGAGGTTGTGGCGATGATGTTGGCGATGATCTCCTCTGAATCCCCGTCTTGGCAGGGTGCTAGAACAAGAACTTCTGATCCCAGACTTGGGTTTCGAGGTGGCGACGACGCTCTGGTGTTTTTCTCTGGAATATGATGAACCCCCTCGGGTTTTTAGGTCAAGAGGTATATGTAGCCGAAAGGGGAGGCTGAGGGGGTGCCCGAGGCGACCACACCATGTGGTGGCGCGGCCTAGGGGGCATGCCACGAGGTGCTGTGGGGCCCTCCTGGCCCATCTCCATCTCGTCTTCTAGCTCCGAGGGTCTTCGGGTAAAATAAGAACTTTGGGATCTTTTCCGAGCATTTTCCTGAAAGTTGACTTTTTGCACAAAAATGAGACACCAAGGTAATTTTGCTGAAAACAATGTTAGTCTGTGTTAGTTGTATTCAAAACTCACAAGTTTAGAGGAAAACAACAGTAGAAGTGTTCGGAAAAGTAGATACGGTTTTGGACGTATCAACTCCCCCAAGCTTAGCTTATTGCTTGTCCTCAAGCAATTCAGTTAACAACTGAGTGTGATAAAAGAACTTTTACGAACACATTTCTTCATATGATGAAAATATTCTCACTATATGATCAAGTACTTAGGAAATTCATAATAAGAAGTATACAAATAAAGTAACCTAATTGTTATGCAAACCATGAAGAGATACCAACACACTAATAATAAGCAACATGAAATATATCAATTTGTAGGATTGCAATGTTCATAATAAGATATGATAAAGTGGTATCTCGCTTTCCCTTAATAGTGGAGCAAAACATAAATGCCAAAGCACCTCTGAGGTTCAAGTGAATACTATAAGTAAAGATATCAAAGATAAAAACATCAAATTTATACCACAATCAACCGTGTTCTGGAATAAGCACATTACACGAAGAAGGACATCTATGCTCTCAAGAAGGTTCACAAAGTTAGAAGATGAAGACTCAACATAAAGTTAAAGATTGGCCCTTCGCAGAGGGAAGCAGGGATTAACATGTGCTAGAGCTATTTATTTTATTAAAAACAGAAGTAAAATGATTTTGGGAGGTGATTGTTCATGTTAACGAATTGTAATAGAGTTCTTGTTATCTTCCATACTAAACAAGTTGAGAGCGGTTCCGATTATTTATATTGGGCATTTATAGCATGCACTTTATAGTGTATGGCACTCCTCCCAACCTTTGCTTTCACAAACCATGGCTAACTGAATCCTCGATTGTCTGCCAACAATCTCATACCATGGAGGAGTGCCTATTTATTTGTTTAGCTTTTTGATGTTATGATGGTCTAACCAGATCTTTGCAAAATTAGTGATGAGCAGATGAAGCATGCAAGTCAGGGTACTTAATTAGTATGGAAGATAACAAACGCAACTACTACTTCCTCATGAGCTAAAACAGTGTCACAAAATGAGAAGTATTTTGAAGGTTTTAAAAGTAGTACATGAAAAATTAATTGGAGTGGCAGTGAAATACCACATATAGGTAGGTATGGTGGACACATTTGGCAAACTTTGGTTTTTGGGATTTGGATGCACGAGTAGAGCTCATAGTCAGTACAAGTGAAGGCTAGCAATAGACTGGGAGCGACAATCAAGAAAGCAACACCTGTCATAATCATGGTTGCGACAAAACAAAATTAACGGGGGCATAAAAGTGATACAAATACTCCGAGGAAAAATAAATCATCAAGGATCAATTGAATTTTTGTTTTCAGTCTTATGCATGCGTGAGCATGTGCCAAGTCAATTTAAGTGAAACATTCAGAGGGAGGTACCACAATGCCATACCCTTCTATGAATAAAACAATGAAAGCAAACATTTATACGACATGGTACCTATTATTAATAAGTTGGCTCTAATCATAAGATAGCACGAACTACTAAGAATCCATTAAATAACATACACCTTACACAAACAAACTAAGCATGTCCACATGGATGAGTATATGTACAAAAATGAAAACAATTAGAGTTTATACCAGCCTCTCACCACAACTTGAATTGTCGTAAATCGTCATTATTGCTCTTCACTCGTGTGGATTGAATAATATAAAATGATAGCCAAGCTTCAATGGAGTCACGGAAGACTATTTAACTCTATAGCAAACTTTACAAGGCCAAAGAAGAACAACAAATATTTTTGGGTTTCGAATTTAAACAAGAACATAAGGAAACAAGCAAACAAAGCAAAATCTTTTTGGATTTTGAATATTAAACTAAAACTAGAAAGTAAAGCAAACTAATAAAAGAAACTAAATAAACAAATAAAGAGAAACAACGGAAATATTTTTGGTCTTTTTGTTTTGGAAAGCAGAATCAATATAAGAAAAGCAATAAAAGCGAAAGAAACAGAAACATGGATATACAAAGCACCGATAGAAACATGATATGTAAATGAGTGTGATGTCGGTATACCTCCCCTAAGCTTAGGCTTTTGGCCTGCGTGGAGATCAATCCCAAGAGGGCCAGGAAGTGGTGCCCCTATAGTACAATGAGGAAGGGCCATCCTCCTGATATGAACTCGAGGATGCCCCGGTGCAATGCACGGTGTAGTCCTCAGAGGGCGCATCGTGCCCTGCCTGATACTCCGGGTCGTGCTGCACATGGAAACCAAGCAAACGAAGCTGCTCGTCTAGCTCCTCCTTTGGGCGCGACCACGGCCCCCTGCGAATACTGAACAAACCAGACTGCAGAAAAGGCACTTCCCTTTCATTTCCATCAGTAAATAAAACTCTGTAGACTAGATTTCCAGCACTAGAGTTAGCAGTAACAAAATGATAAGCTTTCATGGCAGCAAGATCAAGTCTCTGTGGGGCTAACAACACATCACTGGGAGCAACAGAAAGGCCAAGAGAAGCTATAATACATGCAGCAATAATACCCCCATAAATGGGTCCTCTAGCAGGTAAACATCGACCAATGAGAGCACCAAGGTTGTACTTATGGTTATTATTAAGTGTAGCCTCCAAAAGCTAAATGGTAATTTAAAATATTACTAGTGTTTTCCTTACCAAGAACACTAGTAGCAAGATAATAAGCAAAGTATCTAATAGCTGGGACTGAATGTTCCTTATCTTGCCGCGCTGAGCTGTGCGGTCATAATCATTTGTCACCCCTCGGTAGAGCTCCAGCAAATCAGCAGGTCGTCCTTAAATCTTCCTCACCGTCCCAAACGAGTTAATACCTATGATAATGCAAAATTTTGCCAATGGCATGGTAAAAGTCCTATCACAGATTCTGAAAGAAATAGATGGATTATAAGAGGAGTTATCAAAAGTAAAGCTCTCAACAAAAGTTTTTGTGAGTATAGCATATTGAGTGCTTCCGTCATTCATATATTCAGTTAGACCAACCATGCTAATAAGAAGCAAGGAATCATCAAGGATTGCTACATCATTTAATAAATTAAAACAAGGGAAAGTAGATGGATGTGCATCTCCATCATCCCCCGCATTATCAGTACTCGGTGCAATCAGATTTTCATTGTAGGATGGCGTCAACCGAGTTGTTGATCTTGAAGGCCTTGCCCTCCTAGGTGCATCACTCTCAAAAAATTCTCCAAAGGTGTGGTTATGCATCTTCCTTTTCTAATTTTAACAAGCATCAAAAATTGATTTTGAAGCAACTATATGAATGAAACTACTATACAGACTTGTAATAGGGCTAAACATGCACCAAAACTAATTTTCTACACTTAAATCAAGCATGCAAGCTCGCAAAAACGGTCACCTACAGTACCAAAATACTCAAGAAATACTCCACTAAACAAAATTCTACTTGGATAATCAGAGGAGTCACATACCGGAGAGCAAATGCTCCAAATTTCAGCAACAAAGATGGGTTGAGAAAGGAGATCGAAAAATCGCGAGGAAGAATAGAAAGAACACGGGTTTGAGCAATGGTGTTTGAGTTTGGTTAGGAGAGAGACTGAGTTGGCAGGTAAGGGAGCAAGTGGAGTACGGGGAACCCAGACTAGCAGTCTGAGACCTCCAGTATGCATACATTCACGATCCCATGATCAGTTAGTCGTGAAAAACATACTCGACTTGGCATTGCAGATTACAACATCCACTACACGAATACACGTCTTACACACAACTGGTCACATGACTCAGTTGAAAACAACTGCCACGCGGGGCAGGAAACACACTAAACAGCGGAAATCTTCAAAACACACTCGTGGTAAACCCAAGTCATGTCTTGACTACCTACTGCCTACTGACTAACCAACGGAAATCTTCGAACAGCCGCCAGCGACACCTTCTTCGACATGTTCTCCAGAGTTCTGCTCAAAGTCTGGCTAAGACAATAGCCAGGGACGAAACCAATATGAGTACATTGGATTGTACTCGCAAGAGACCCCAAATGAAAGTTAAACATGCATGTATGCATATAAAGGTGGTAGGAAGGCTTTAAATAGGGTTCAAGTAGCCATGATGCATTGAAGACCCATCATGGTTGATCAAGTTTTAGATTTTTCTTTGTTGAAGGATCGCTACATCATTTAATAAATTAAAACAAGGGAAAGTAGATGGATGTGCATCTCCATCATCCCCCGCATTATCAGTACTCGGTGCAATCAGATTTTCATTGTAGGATGGCGTCAACCGAGTTGTTGATCTTGAAGGCCTTGCCCTCCTAGGTGCATCACTCTCAAAAAATTCTCCAAAGGTGTGGTTATGCATCTTCCTTTTCTAATTTTAACAAGCATCAAAAATTGATTTTGAAGCAACTATACGAATGAAACTACTATACAGACTTGTAATAGGGCTAAACATGCACCAAAACTAATTTTCTACACTTAAATCAAGCATGCAAGCTCGCAAAAACGGTCACCTACAGTACCAAAATACTCAAGAAATACTCCACTAAACAAAATTCTACTTGGATAATCAGAGGAGTCACATACCGGAGAGCAAATGCTCCAAATTTCAGCAACAAAGATGGGTTGAGAAAGGAGATCGAAAAATCGCGAGGAAGAATAGAAAGAACACGGGTTTGAGCAATGGTGTTGAGTTTGGTTAGGAGAGAGACTGAGTTGGCAGGTAAGGGAGCAAGTGGAGTACGGGGAACCCAGACTAGCAGTCTGAGACCTCCAGTATGCATACATTCACGATCCCATGATCAGTTAGTCGTGAAAAACATACTCGACTTGGCATTGCAGATTAGAACATCCACTACACGAATACACGTCTTACACACAACTGGTCACATGACTCAGTTGAAAACAACTGCCACGCGGGGCAGGAAACACACTAAACAGCGGAAATCTTCAAAACACACTCGTGGTAAACCCAAGTCATGTCTTGACTACCTACTGCCTACTGACTAACCAACGGAAATCTTCGAACAGCCGCCAGCGACACCTTCTTCGACATGTTCTCCAGAGTTCTGCTCAAAGTCTGGCTAAGACAATAGCCAGGGACGAAACCAATATGAGTACATTGGATTGTACTCGCAAGAGACCCCAAATGAAAGTTAAACATGCATGTATGCATATAAAGGTGGTAGGAAGGCTTTAAATAGGGTTCAAGTAGCCATGATGCATTGAAGACCCATCATGGTTGATCAAGTTTTAGATTTTTCTTTGTTGAAGAAGATACTTCAAAAGATATTTACTTTATCTTGTAGATATCTCATATCCACAAGGTTTTGATAAAGCATTCTAAATAAAAGAAAGTTTTTCTTTGCAAAATTTCTTGGAAGATCACATCTTCAAAAACATCCCTTTCCAGTACCTCAAAGGTACAATTCCAAAACATTTTTCAAGCGTTTCGAAAACATTGACACAATGCTAGCTACATGGCCATTCAACTGTCCATATCCGAGGACACGGCTATTCTGGATAGTTTTACTCTACAGAGGTGTACACAATCCACAAGATCCAGTACATCCACCGTGAACAACCATGGACTGTACGAGACAGTATGCAAACATCAGATAACTGGTCCTAACTATCCACTATGAAAGTGCTAGTAAATGACTACATCTTCAACTTGGTTTGTTCTCCCGGCAACGAGTGAGTCAGCCGTATCGATCCGGTTTCCCCTGACAACACACCGCCATGACAGGAGACACAACTGTTGGAACCGGTGGTGAACTTAGTCCCACACTCTAAACCTCCCATCGTTTCCTTTCTGGCGATAATTCGGTTCAGGGGACTCTAACCCCTATAGCACATTAAGGTAGACACGGACTAAAACCGACAAGCTTTTAGTTAGACCCCGTTCCCATATTGGGGTAATGTGGCAGTACGGCTTGATTGTCCGGCGAAGACTAGGTTATGTGTCATTTTTGGAAAATAAGTTGAAAACATTTCCTCCTTCACATACCTCCCTTGGACAAGGTCCCACCTTTCCTCGGGGTTTTTACAAAGCTTTTGTATTCCAAAAACACCAATTTAAAATGTACACCAAGGGACTTTTTTTTTGAACAGTAAAGCGGTCCCTAAGGACCAGGAAGCTTATCCATTCCACCGCGGGCTATTACAAGGAGACCCTCCAAGAGGGGTAATTACAAAGAGGCCCTCAAAAAACACAAGCTTAACCCTAGAAAGAACGGGGGAAACGCAATCAAGTCCTTGGGTACAGCCGCCGCGGAAAATCCCAGACCACCAAGCCATGGCAACGACGGCGCCGCCGGGGAACAAGCCACTTGGGGCGTCGACGAAGATGAACTCCAGGCTGTAGTCGCACCAGATCCTCACTCGGAGGACGAAAAGCCAGGACCTCAATCCCAGCGAGGAGTGGCGCCTGTCGCCATCGATAACGCTCGCGCCCATGGCGCTGCGTTGAAGAACTCCTCCGCGCAAAGAAGCTTCCGTCGCATGCACTGTAGCGCGCGCATGCCTCCGCCGTCGACCTTCGAAGCCCAGCGTCAGCAGAGGTCCATCTCCCTGCAGGTCCTCACCACGAACACCCGCACAGAGCAGAAACCACCACCACCCACTGGACCTAGAAGCTCCACGAATGAGCTTTATTTGAAGGGTTGCCAAGGAAACAGAACTCGCCGTCGTCTTCAACCTCCGGAGCTCAACGGACGAACTCACCACCTCAGCGCAACGCCAGGAGAAGCTCAAGATCTCCCGCGAGCGAAACCCTGGCGGCATGACGCCGAAACTGCATACAAGCAAAGAAACAAACCTACATCTACAAAGAGCAGAGGGCCGGCACCCAAACGCATCGCCGCAACCGCCAGCAGGAGCGCTGGAGGCCCGGGAGGCCGGAGATCGCCGCCGGAGGCCGACTCTCAAAACTACTGTAGCACGCTCTTATCCTCTCGAGAGAAAGAGGTCCCCCACTAAGGGACTTAAGTTAATTAAATGATGTTGCTAAAAGGTCAAAAGGGATTGGTAACACCAAGATTATATAGTGGCTATAGCATATTAGATACATAAAATAGATAGTGGCATAATCCACTTCAGAAAATAGTTTTTGAATCAAACTTTTGTAAAAACTTCAGAAGTAAAACATGCATGATATATAGTTATAACTAATCAACAAGCAAGCATTTAGAGTGGCTTGCCTTGGCACTAGTCTTGGTCTCTCTCTTGAAATAAACAAAAGTTGCAATAAAAACCTCTCCAGGAATAATACCGTCTTTGTTATCTAACGTCGTAAAATGAAAAGGAAAACACGCAATCAGAACCAAAAAAAGGCAAGCATTTGATAACAAAGTAAACATACAACAAGCATTTCATCAACCAAATACACTCAAATACAAAATCTCTAGGGTACTCACCAACAAGCAAAACATGCAGAGACAATACACATGAATAACACTAGAATTGATGTTATGGATCCTCAACCAAAATGGCATGAGTACAGTGGGTGTGCCACTCTCATATCATGCCCAAATAAGTTTAAATGACTCTCTTTTCATTCATGAGGATGAAAAAAATAACAAGAAAACAAACTAGAAACAACTACACATGCACATGAAAATAGTAACAAGCAATACTACAAGCCCATAGTAACACACGCTTTTCTAAACATGGAGAAATAATATAACCAGTGGCTAAGAAACCTAGTTACAGAGACATATCTATACTAAACATGTCATAGCATCAGTCAATACATGAAAATAATCATGGAGCAAAACAACCACTAAAACTAGACATGGAAAAAGGGCCATTTAGACAAGTAGATATGCATAACCATAATAGAACATCAAACAAGAATTATTCTAACATGATAGATTCATAACATAGCATCCATATGATAGAGAAAACAACACCTAGGCATGCTATTAATATCAAAATAACAATCTAAGAATTGTACCAAAAGTTAAGCATACAAATAACAATTTCGGCGGAAAACACCTAAAACTAGCATGGCATGCCAAAATGATCTAGACCTTATTCAATAATGCAAGAAAGTATAACATGCCCCAATAACAGTAGCTATGCTATGGAAAACAATACTAAAGCATTCACCCAAGTTGTCATACTAAAATCAAAATATCAAATATTAACCTATTTTTACTACGGAAACTACCCTATGAGAATTAAACTATAACAAACATGGATTTCACACACAATTTCCTAATCATGCTAGTGACACACAAAAAACACATACAATGATGGATTACCACCCTACACATGCAGGAAACACATTTATAACAACAACATGATAATACAATAATTAATAAATACATAGCAATAATAAGCAGAAAAGGGATAAACACTAAATAATTCACCCAGGCTATTTTGTAACACCTAAAATCATACAAACCTAGTATTAGGTGCTCCCAGTCACCACAAAACCAGCACATTTGGATTCACCTCAAAATTCATCACCAAAATAATTAAACAATTCACAGAAGTGCTCTCTGGCCTAAAACAAACATGCATGGAATTTTCACTCAACAACTCAAGTCAACACAAGGTTAATTGCTACAGATAGGTATCAACAAGGGCTACTCAGAATAATTTAATTTGCAGGATTTGGACACATGAAATTCAAGTTATTAATTAATTGGTGAAAATGAGTACTTCTGCCATTTATGCCATTCCTCCTAAAATATTTCACAAAACAAGGATCTACAAGTTGAAGGTGGTTAAGAATTTGTAGATCCACAGCTATGATTTTTAGTTTGGCAAGATTCACAGATTATCATTTTTACTCGAATTAAAGCAAAGCATCAGAACTGGATCTGCAGGAAAAAGGAAAAAAATGCAGAAAAATATTAATGGGCCATATCGGGAGAGAGAAGGGCCGCGCAGAGGCAGGCCAGCCCGCAGGCAAGGCGCGCTGCCGAACCAGTAAGTCACCATCCGATCAGCAATCGATGGCCGATATTAAAAGCTCCAAGGTTCAAATGGATCCGTCGGATGTGGATCCGATGGCATGCGAGGTGTCCACGTCGACGCGCGCCGGTGATGACCAAACACGGGCGGTGGAAACAGAGGGCACGACGGCCCGAGGCGGAGGCTCGCTGGAGGATCGCCGTCGTGCGCTCCTGGCAACGCCTCGAACCGCTGAAACGTCGAGGAGGACCAGGGCGAAGACTCAAATCAGATGCCCCAATCGAAGCTTGCTGGGAAAGTTAGTATGCGAGGGTTCGACGAGATCCCGCGGCGGGTGATCCAAGTCGTGGATGGCGGCATACCTGCAGTCAATGGAAGCGAAAATTAGAGGGGGCGCGACCTGAGAGAGATCAAGGGAGAGACGAGGGAGGAGACGACATGGCTGTTGAGGACCTGGAGCGGCGGCTCGAGGAGATGCTCACCGGCGGAGTCTCGAGCTCGATCTCGATGATTGAGAGACATGGTTGCAGACAAGGGGAAAGACCGGTTCGGTCCAACGCTGATGCTCGGTGTGCGGCGTCCATGGTGGACATGGCGTGGGGAGCTCATTGGAATATCAGTGCCGTAGCGCATGTCTGGTGTGGTCTCTGTGATGAGGAGTCATAGCAGGTGCGCTAGGAGCGGAGGAGGAGGTCCGGAGTGGTGGATAATCAACAGTGAGCCTCGACACCCGCAGGTATTCGACAGGAGCTAGTGGAAGGAGAGTGAGCTGTGGGGAATGGAGGTCACGGGTGTGCTCCTTGAGAGCTCGTGGAGCTAGTTGACAAGGCCGCGAGGATCGGCATGCGACCCAAGTGTTGGAACGCGAGCGACGTGTCGTGCATGACCAGGGCGCCATGGCTAGACCAGGGGCAAGGGGGAGGATACAAGGAGAAGGGAAGGGCTCTTAGCAGGAGGTCATGGGAGAGTAGATGAGCCTTGTGGCGCAAGGGCTTATCCGGGGATGGTCTATGGGGATGGAGTAGAAAAAGGGGTGGGTGATCATTGACTTTTCCTCATGTTGGTGTCTTGGAGAGAGAGAGGTAGGGGTCAATAGACCATGTCTAGGAGTGTAAGGTAGATGTTTTCTACTCCTCAGAACAAGAGTAGAGAGAGTGCAACGATTGGCCAGGACATGCATGAACCCACTAGTGACTAGAGATACAAGTGAGGGTTTTTTCTTGTTTTCACAAATATTTTGAAAAGAACATATGTGAAATATCATGTCCAATGGATAGAGGATGGAAAATGGACTCTAGGGATGATGGCCTCAAGATTTCTTGAAAATATTTGATTCACAAAATTTTGGGAATTCAAAAATGACAGAAACTATTCTTAAATGTTTTCTCCAAAATTTTCAAAACAACTTGCATATGTTTTTTAATAAATAACTCCCACATGACCATAGGCATGTTGGGTAATTTTTCCAAGATTTTAGGAAATACTTTTATTCACAAAATATTTAAAAGTCCATTTCTGGCCTTTCGGAAAATGAAAAATAATTAATAGTAAAAAGTTTATAAAATAAATATTTTTGTGTTGGGATGGGAGAGTATATAATATAGGTCTCAAAAGTGATTTTTATTAAACAACTCTTTTGAAAATATATGAGGCACCAAGTGGAAAAAGGGTGAAAACATGGGTTTATTTAATAGGCCAAAAACCATGAGAGAAGACTAATTAAATGGCCATTGAAAAATAAATGGACCACATATAGGTGATATATAAGTCATGAAGATGTCAAGGGTAGGTTGATGGGGCTTGAAAACAATAAGGAGTGATTTTGAGTAACATGGACAAAGTGCTTCAAGATAACACGGATATGATCATTATATAGGGATGCCTTCTAAAGGACTTTGAAAGAAAATGCAAAAGAGTTTCAATATCCATAATAATAACTTGGGTGGAAGCTATAGACATGTTTCACAAGATCCAGGATGGTACATTGATGAATAGTACAAGATTTCACATAGAGGCATGTCTCCGAAGTTAGAAATTTTTAAGAAACCAAAAGATGTGATGGACATAGAATGGAATATGATACAAATGCAAGGTCTTGTTATTACTAGGTTTTATACCCTTAAAACAACACATATTCATCAACAAACATAAATAAATACTTCAAGGCAAACACAAGATAAGATCACACAAAACAGGTAAGAACAATCACTCAAGCAAAAGGGTTATTTAATTTAATTGCCAAGTGTTTTCTCGAGTGTTAAATAAAGGTAGTGATCCAGACATACCATGACAAGAGGATTTTGTAAAGAGGTTCACCTCAAAGCTTGCTATTTAAAAAATAATATAATGGAAGAAAAACATAGGGGTAATATAGTCCCTACTTATAGTTTTTGCAAAAATAGAAAGTGAGATGGGGTTTTCGGAATACTTGCAAAAATATCTTGGTTGAAAACAGGTAGGAGATGATTACCTCCAAAATACTTTTCATATAGTTTTGCAAAATACCGTTTGATTTCTCAAAACTTGGCTTTTGGGTTTCTTCTAAAATCAAAACATTTTTAAAAAGGTTTTTTTTTTGCCAAAAGAGGGTCATAGATGAAGGTGATAAGTTTTCTTGCCATGACTTGATCTCAAGAGTTGTGTTTTAAGTAGGTTAGGATCATTGGTTTTATTGTTAGGTATTAACAAACTCAAACAAAAACACAAACACAAACAAATTGAAGAGAATTCTTCATTTTTTGCAGCTCTTTTATAGAATTTTCTCGATAATTTTAATCATTTGGTATTCAATCCTCATACAACAACTCACCAAATTTCCATCTTCGGCCGTAAATTAGTTCATGCATCATACTGTTGTTGTAACACTTTCTACTTCACTTATCCATTTTTGTTATGTTTTTTTCCAGTGTTCATATGAACAGGTGTGAGGGATATTTAACAACAAAATTTGTGATACGGAGATTTACTTCCATAACATACAGAACTCGGAGGGGCATTTTTTTTGTAGGTGGACTATGTCGTTATTTTGTTCTGGGAGGGAACTATGTCGCTTACAAGACAAATAAACTTGGGAAATATTACAGTGATTTGTGTTGTATCATATGGAGTGGTCAGCACGGCTACATATGAGATTTTGAATTGCAGGAAAAGTCAAACGATAGTAAGTTGCATGTTCATCTCAAACGTACACGATTGTTTATAAATGAATACTTTTGTAATATGTGCTTATTGTATTATAAGGTACTCCCTCCGTCTCATATTAAGTGTTGTAAAAGTGGATAAAAGTGAATGTATCTAGACATGTTTTAGTCTAGATACATCTATTTTTGTCCAATTTTATGACACTTAATATGAAACGGATGGAGTATACATTATCAACTATGCATATAAGGAGAAGAGTAGAGAGTGAATTCTAGGGAAGGCTACGTCATGATGTGTACTAATTCAAGATGTATAGCTCTTATTTATGTGCATCGGTTGTCCAGATTTAACATACTTTCCGTATGATGATAGAAATTGTATACATCATTGCTCCAAATATAATATATGATAATTTCAATTTTCAATAATTGCCATGCATTCTTATTGAATTTCATTTTCAAGATTAATTTATATATTATCGCTGAAATGTTTTGAACATTATATCCAAAAGTTGTACACTATATTTTTTTCTGCGAGAATAATTCGTATGAACTTTTAGATTACGCCACCAATTATGGTGTTTCGATATGCTTTTCAGTTGTACCTAAATCACCTATTTGTTTCGTAGAATTTCTCGCAACCGTCAGATTGACCAATTATAGGCAACCTCTCAACTAATTGAATCTTGCATATTCCTATGAACAACTTCATGTTGAATGTGTCTTTCATCCTTTCATTTATACATGAGAGCTCTTAAAGATATTCCTGCTGCAACGCGGGGTATCCTTCTAGTTTTACTTGAGATGAAGCACAACAGAGCAACCCCAAATACACATTCACGTTCGTGCTTCCTCATTATCACAAAATTATTTCAAATAAATCGAAAAACCATAAAATTGGATTTTTTTCCTTTAATTTACATCGAAAATGCCGATAGGCACATGTGCGGTGGAGGAAACATGTGGGATGCAACATCGTGCAGGATCCAGGGGAGGGCGGCGCGACAAACCATTAGCGGTGAGAAGAAGGACTTGCAGTAGTACGTATGAAGGGAGGCCGTGCAGAGGATAGATAAGGTTCAGAATGGATAGGTCGATCTTTTTTAAAGGTTGGCATGGTTCATTCAACAACTATGCGTGTGAGATGGACCGACTTCCGTGCCATAGTTTTTCAAAAAAAAAACGTTGCAACGCATGATCATATTTGCTTCAACAAGTTTGGATTTTTTTTGAAACTTGTCAATTTATTCAAGTTCCAATTATCGACAACAGGTTTAAGTTCAAACAATTTTAAAAGGTGTCTTCCACACACCTTATTCATGTGACCGTTTTTCGTGAACGCTTAAATGCCGAAACAATCAAATCTCGATCTTCAACTTTTTGGGTTGAGTTGTATCTGTAATGCCTCTCTCTGGCCAAAATTTTCTCTCACGCACGGGCATGTTTACTAGACAATGATTCACATAAGAGTTTCTTATGTGTGCAAGCAGCTAACTAATAATAAAAGAAGGGGTGTTTCTCTTCCGTCCGTGCGTTTCTTGTCGTCCGTCAGCTCCGATCAATTTATTTGTCCCACGATTCCCGTTTATGTACGGTTGTAAAGATTTCTTTCTCCCACGTCTACACACACCGGTCCGGATACGTTCTGCAAGTCCCAAACGACGAGTTCTAGCTTTATAAAGCACCAATTCCCACACGTTCAAAAATCATCAATACCCAACAGTCCACTCGAAATCGACCTCCTGTCTCCATGCTACGGCGTCTTGATCCGCGTCACCGCAGCCGCCATGAAGGGCGCAATGCCGCCACGACGTGCGGCACACTGGACATGCGTGAGGACAGGTCTTAGCCGGGAAAATGGTGGACGAGATGAGTGGAGCAGGGCTGGCCCATCCTCCAAGAGGACTTTGGAATCTCCAACAACGGTTCCCCAAGAGTGCCGCGAGCTAGGCGGAGAACGGGCTCCAGGTGGAGCTTCTCTACGTCGTCGATGTGACCGAATACAGGAGCCGACGCCAATCCAGGTGTCCTTTGGGGCAGCGCCGAGGCGGATGTTGCCGAGGGTCCGTAAGAGCAAGTACAGTAGGATGACGTAGGCGGGCTATAAGGATTTAAATACAATTTTTTTGCTAAGTTGGAAGAGAGAAGAGGAGAGAGATGGGAGGTAGGCCGTTGGATAAGAGTAAGGTCTAGCACATACTCGTAGGCACTTTGTGAGAATGAATAGGTGGGTCATACATAAATAAAGTAACATATCTTTATATCTAGCTATTGTACATATTAGCTATAGATATGGCTATAGATGACGCAACAATGTCTTATAGCCAAACCCTTGGCTCTACGATTAAATTTTCTCTAAGCACTCGTCATTGCGTCGGCCCGCGAGCTCGCAGAGCAAATCAAGAGGAGACCGAGAAGTTCACGGCGTAGCTCGACATCAGGGTGGCCAAGCCCAGGAAACTCATGCCTCGTCGATCCTCTCTCCCTCTGATGTCTCTTCCCCACGATCCTATCTCCTTCTGATGTCTCTTCCCCAGCACAGGTTAGTTCAATATCCTTTTCCAGTTTTCAAACAGATCCTATACACTTCCATGAACAAGGTATAATACCTCAAGTCCCAAGGGCAATCATGTAGCTAGACGGCTAGACATCCAGAAAAGAGGTGACATTCTTAAGTAATTAATCTTGCTTCAGGACGAATAAATCCACATGAAGGTGAAGTGTTAGAACTGATGCTGAAAGGGTCCAACAGTCAGACCCTTTGGTAAAAAGAGTGACACGTTAACATTAATGATTGAAGATATTCAGCTGCACAGATCAATGGTTCATTAAAACAAAGCTGAATAAGACAATAGCCGCATGAAGATATTTAAGTCATTGAAATGCCGAAAGATGTCTAGAAGGTGAAATTTTTCGGTTGATTTTCAGTTCTAGAAAATAACAGATAATAAATCTCAATTTCATTTCAGTGTGATCCACCGTAGCACTTCATTTCCTTTTTTTTTGGGTGCGTTGCACGAGCAGATTGAGCATAATTAATTAGACAACATTGCTTATTTCTGTGATGCCATAAGCCAATTTAAAATATGATGTTTATGAGTTTAGTACAGTCTTGCAGAAACATGTAAAGTGAATAGATAACATATCTTTGAATGATTTCATTTTATTGTTCCTAGAACATAACTGAAATCTGTGCTATTAGGATAAGCATACGTGTCATCGGAGAGGTAGGGCCTGTTTTAAAATATTTTTGGATATAAGGAGAGTAGTCGGAAAATAATGTGTCAGAGGATCTTCTTAATCTATACATATGTTTTTTTTCGAGCAAGGAGAATATTTATGTTTAAAGTTTAAAGGAAGGTGTTTTCATTGCTTACTACTACGATACTGTTGCTGCTGCTTGGTTTGACTATTCATAGACCTCACCCCCACTCGTGATTTGTTGGAGCAGATAATGGAAAAAGGGCGATCAAGGCAAGGGTTACGCGAGTCGATAGGCTTTCGAGAAACATTTGGGTTGCCTTGATATTTCTCCTACACAGGTAGTTTTTGTTACTCTCCCATTGCAACGCATTAGCATAATCATGGCCATGGTTAGGCGGGTCGATAGGCTTTCAAGCAACATTCGGGTTTCCCTCATGTTTTTCCTCGAATTATTTTCTCCCGTTGCAACGTACGGGCCTGTTTACTATATAATATTATATATATTAATTATTAATCTATACCTAATAATATAATAATAGTAATATAATAATAATAATAATAATAATAATAATAATAATAATAATAATAAAGAGAGGAAGCCTTCTTCCGGTCCATCGTTAGTTTTACCGTTTTACCCTCCTACCAAATCTTTAAGTTGGTATACGTCATGTGTATGTTTATTTTTCGTCATCGATCTGGCGGGGACCGGACTCAAGCCGCGTGCCTGATTTGCATCACTTCCGATTTGTACGGACTAGCAAAACCGGTGTCTTCTCTTGCCTATAATAGGAGAGTCCGATCCAAATCAGAACAGCCAGGCCCTACATTTTTTTTTGAACAGAAAGAGGGGTCAAAGACCCCGAAGCTGCTAGATTATAACATGTGGCAGGTACAGAAACATCCAGGTCCTTACAAGACTTGCCCTATAGACCAAAAAATTCGAAAAAATGATCTGAACAGATGCAAACAAGCCCCTGGAGCTAAAAATAAAAATCAATCGAGTCCAGATTCTTCTCCACCACGTCTTCGTCGGCGTCCTCCGGGCGCAGAAACCACCGAGGACAGAGCCAGACCGCTCGTACTCTCCCTTCCGGCGATCAACGGCAGACGCCAGCCATCCCGATGCGCGCGGGGACAAACCACTTGCGCACGTCGCGACGTCGAGCCCAGCCAGGCCCTACTTGGTGAGTACAAAAAACCAGACGGCTTTGGATCGGTAAAAAAATCGTACCCTTTTTAGCGTCCTGTCGTTCAAACCTTATCGTACGAGAGACCAATCTAAACCCAGATTTCCATCCTGACCAGGCCGAGTCGGCCTCTACTTCCTTCTATGAGCTTTTAAATAAGGGAGGTATCGCGTGGGCTACATCAAACCAATTGAACCCACGGGGATCCAAATCGAGGGGTCCAAGATTTCAAACGTGGGAGCAACCACGGCGCAGAAGCGAAACAGACCACCCTTACATGGCGGTAGGCTAGAGAGGGAGGCGGGGACGAGCTGGTGTGCGTAGACGAGACGACCGATCTGCACCCCTGCTCCGCCGTGTTTACCCCGACGCTCTCCTGTAACCCCCGGTCATCTGTGGCACCTTCGCAACGCCATGAACGCCAAGATCGAGTCCAGTTCATCGGTATCCGCATGCCCTCCAAGCCCCCGTGGCAGGCGCCTGTCCAAATACAGCAAGCAGAGAGCAGCCAGCGCTATGGTACAGTAATGAAGAATTTGTCCATACTCCATCGTCGTCACCTGCTTTCGCGTCATGCAGCAGGCCTGCACCAACGGAGTAGCTCCTGTAGTGTGCTGCTTGGAAGCAAGCCCGGATTCGCCGTTTGAATATCCAATTATCCAAGGAATTAGAAGTCCTAATCTTACTACCGAAGTTGGGCACGCCGTTCCAGATGGTGTCGTGGAAGTAGCCCATCCCCGCGCGCATCTCGTCCTGCGGCGTCGGCGGCGTCCGGCGGATCTCCTGCTTCTCGTTCTCGGAGATGCCCTCCACGCAGAGCTGCCTCAGGCATGTCCTGATACTGAAGTAGTGAAGCATCAGTCACTTACTGAAGTGCTAGTGTACGCGTAACAGTAGCTGAGTACGATTAATTAGCTTAGTAGTAGCAGTAGGAAGTAGTGTTGGTTGATTCATTTAGTACCTAGCGTGCGCCTGACGGACTGGGTCGGGTGCGCAGTGAAGACGAGGTCGATGCTCTGCGTCCGGAGCACGTCGAACACCTGCCGGGGCGTCTTGCCGAGCCCGTGCACCAGCCTATGGATCGTCTCATCGATGTCGGACTCGGTGGGCGCCGTGCCCTCATCGGCGAACCCGTCACGCCGGTTCGCGTCCATCTTCTTGAGGTACACCATCTGGATCTCCTCGGCGAGGTTGGCCAGGTTGAGCATGTGCGAGAAGGAGCTGGACAAGGTGATGGCGTCGCCCACGTCGAGGCTCGTGAAGAGCGCGCCCAGCTGGCGTAGCCTCGCCTCCTGGTCGCCGAACCAAACCAAACCGGCCGTTGTACCTGCGCAACGCGGCCTTGCCGGCCATGGCGGCGTACCCGGACGCGCGTACTGTGCCGTCTCCAGCGCCTCTCGCGCGCCACGACACCGCCCGGCCGCCACGGACCGCGCCGCCCACCTCAGCGCCGGGACGACGCCCGCGTAGAGCTGCAAGCACGAGCGCATGCCCTTCGTCGGCTCGGCGTATGCCGTAGAAGCCGGCTGCTCGGCGAGGGCGAGTGCGGACTCGAGGCTAGCCTTGGCCGCCGTGGAGTTGGCCGCCACAAGCCTTGTGGCGAGCGCCGCGAGGTCCGGCGTGCCGCGGCAGGCGGAGGCGTCGACGCAGAGCGCGGACGCGCAGAGTTCTTGGGTGACGTAGAAGCTGTCCGGGCTCCCGCTCAGCTGGTCCAGCGGCCCAAAAGCAAGGTTGCTGGCGTGGACATTGACGACGGACAAGAGGAGGAAGAGAAGGATGAGCGCTGCCACCATGAGAAGCAGAGGGCGGCCTGGCGGTGGTAGCGAACGCGCCACGGCTGTCCGTTTCTTTTCTTTCCCTGTCCGTGGATGTCCACTTAACGAAAAGAAGTGGGATGGGCTGGCGGCGCCGTGGTCAGCCCGTGCCCACTTACAGGAGAGGCAGTCGCCGGAGGCAATTCTATCTGTTTGTCAAGCGAAGTAGTCGTAGCCAACCTAGCTAATACGTGCATATCACCTGGTCAATCAACCAGCCTGCTTGCTAGCTAGCTTGTCCGTGTGCATCTGGGCGAACTTAAGTTTGTACGTGCGACGTTTTTCTTTTTAATCAATGACAGATTGAACAATTTGGGATGCTCTTCAATCATGATGGCAAGGAGCAAACAGGAAAAAGAGAGATCCATGGATGAGTAATGAAGAAAAATTGAAAAAGCTTCGCCAAACAGTCAACGCATTTGCAAAGAAAAAATGCCCACAAGGAAGGAAGAAATATGAAGATTTACCGTCAAAATCGAAGACCAAAAAATAAATACCCACGAGAAAGGCGGAAATATGCTTTTAGAAAAAAAATACTAGAATAAACAAAATTATTGACGTCATGAGTTTAGACGCAACACACCATGCAATGACTTAATTGTGAAGATAGTACATCTATCATTCTAGAGGGACTACAGATATTGAGGTAAAAAGAATTATTGTATTAACCATTTTCGACGATTTTTTCACTTCCATAGCAACGCATGGGCATGTTGACTAGTTTATCTATACCTAATAATAACGGCGTTAACTCTTACTTGGTTTGGTTTGGTTTGGTAGGTCATTGAAACTGTCCTAAAGTTAGACACAAATTACTCACCCTGCCACCGGTAATCTATCTAATCTCTATCTTCTCTTCTCTACTATAATAGCGCTTGATGCCATGACGGTATGTTAAGGACGTACGTACCTACGTCAAAGGTTTTGTCGTCCCCGTCCAAGGTTTGGTATGTCGCGATGGTTTTCGTAGCTGCCACCGGATTTCAAACCTAACTAGCCACGGCTGTGTATCGTACCCGTCCCAAACTCCTCTAGACCACTGTATTCCGTTGGAGATCCCTTCCGACCCGCACCATCTAGGCTCAGCGCCCGCAGCCCCAGAAGAAACTGGTCGCCGGCAAGCTCAGATGTGATCCGTCCCCAGCCGGACTGTTCCGCCCCGACCCGTCCCTAGGGAACAACATGCCCTGCTTGCAGATGGAGACCGCGTCATCAAGCGCACATTGCCACATGCGCCCACCAGGTGTTCGACCTTGTGGCTCTCCCCAGGACTTAGACCACCTCCGTCGAGCCCGAGCTGCTCCTCATAGGTTTATGCAATGAGCACAACGCCGTGTACGCCTGTGCCGCCACCTTCACCGACGGCCACCTCAGCGTCCTCAATGCCATTGCGGCGTCTACGCCAAGAACCTACCTGTCATCTGCGTCACCTGTGGGTCCAACTCCAACAATTACGACACCAACCAGATCCTCTACCAGAACATCACACCCTCAGTTCCAAGGAGCTTCGCTGCTTCAAGACCGCCAGTTTCCACCAGGGTACTCGCACGTTGCCGTCAGCGCCTAACTTGCTGGGTTTAATGAGCGGGCTGATCTGGTGGGTTTGTTGTTCCTGACTTCAGGCAGTGGTGGCCAATCTAGACGACGCACACGAGCGAATCGACATGGCAAGTGTGACGGCCCTGAGAGAGAGAGAGAGAGAGAGAGAGAGAGAGAGAGAGAGAGAGAGAGAGAGAGAGAGAGAGAGAGAGAGAGAGCAATCCGGTGTACCTCAGTATCAGTTGCAACCTCCCCGGCATACCGCACACCACCTATAGCCCATTTTCCAGCCCCCTTCTTCCACACCTCTAGGTAATAAGTGCATACTCTCATATGTTCTTCTCATGAGACTAGGGTACATATAGGTTTCAATTTGAGTCAGATCAGAGGCTTTTTCCCAATTATTAAGCCGACCACATTATTGATCGTGGGACATTTCCCCAAAATTGTCTACTACAATCTACGTTATGTATTAACTGTTGATAGACATATGTACTAACTGTTGTTAGCTTTCAATTTTTCGCCCAACCGTTGAACTACTGGAATCATTAGCATTGATAGTTTATTGTTTGGAATTTTGACGCTATTTGAATTTGGTTGAATCTGTTGTAATACTGCACTGTAATAATGGTGGTTCCTTAGCTTCTCTTGATGATTTCATTTCGTCTTGGCTGTAGCAGGTGTGTGTGTGTTGGAGAAAAAGGATATTTTGAAATGAATGTGATTTATCCGAGATATGTAGTTTGAATCTTAAGAAAATATATTTCTTGGTTGAGAATAAGAATATTTGAGATGTTGCTCTCCATCTTTGTACGCATCGGCATATGCTTCTTGATTGTTTTTCTTTCAATTTTGAAATATTTTTTTTGACTAACTATTTTGTAATTTAATTGATATAGATTAGTAAGAACATGTAAGACAGATGTTTGAGCAGAAGGAGAGTGCGAGGATGCAAGAGCGATACATCCACGTGCACAAATTTCTCTTCTTATCCAACTTTTTATGTCAGATTGTATCACATTTCCTAATACAATTTATTATTTGCCTTATGTGTCTACACTCTCGAAAGATCCCCAAGGCTAGACAATGTGTGTTTAAAACTGTTTCAGAATGTTCCTGCAACTACTCGCTGTACCTGATGTCAGCTGACCAAGTGCCACCAATGTTGCTTCGTTATCTCCAAGACCATAAGCATTAATACCCCCCCCCCCCCCAAATTATTATGAATCATATAACTGATTCATAACCATTTTGCATTTGCGTAATGTCAAATTGCATAAAAGAGTTGACGTGTTCTGCATCTCTCTTTAGGATTCTTCCGGTGCTACTCATGATGTGCAGCTACCTGAAATCAGGAGTTTGGTTAGATTCGTTGTTATTTTTAGTACTCCATATTTCATTTATACTAGTAAAATGCCCGTGCGTTGCTACGGGATATGAATAATTCATGGTTGTAAGTCCATAATATAAACATTGAGACCATTACTCATGAAAGGATAATAATGGTTAAAAAAACTTGACACCAAACATTTGAAACTAAAAAATAATGAAGGCGGTATGTTTTTCTCCATGCGAACATATCATAGGAACCACTTTATATGTTGAAGTGCATTGTTTAACCATATATCTCCGAAATATGTATTTCTCCGTAACACATGATTATCACAATGAAGTTGATCTGCACAAAGTAAGTTATAATTCCGAATATAAGTATTTATATAATTTAAAAAGGATAAAAGTATGATTGCTGAATTATTAAGTGACAAATACCTTGCCTATGATGCCAGGATCTCTTTATAGACGATGTTCTTTGTGTACCTACCAACAGGACAACTGGAGCTCTTTTTTGGGGGTATCTTCTGAGTTCTTTTTCTTGTTACCTTCACGTTTTTTCTAGAGGTGGATCTAGATAGCGCGACATATAACTGCCCGTGAGAGAACACCGGCCCAGGCAAGTAAATGACATTTGGAATAGTTTGTCCCTATTCCTTGTTAACCGTCATTGAGAAGCTGAGCCTAATAGGAAACTGCTTTCTCTTGAACTGAAAAGCGAACATCTCATCATCACAGGGGCAAAGTGGGATCCTTGGCAAGAAGATCCTATTTCCAGCATGTTGGCCCAACACAATTTCTGCATCGATGACATTCCTTTGGAATCCTCGGACCACCTGCCTCGTGCCATTGCAAAGTCCATTCGTAGGATCAATGTTTCCGAGCAATATGATTGGACAATTAATTTTGAGCTTCAACAAATGTGGGCGCAGCCCATTAGGGGTCAAAACATAAGTCAAACATATCAAAAAGTTTTTGTTGGCTCTCATATTTGGGTTATTGAAAAACAAGTTTTTCCTGTCTTCCAGAAATTAGGTTGTTACATGGAGGGCTAGGGGGCCCCACACCATGTGTTGGCGCGCCCAGGGAGGTACCCACGCCACCAGGTGGTGTGGAGGCATGGTGGGTCCCCCTGGGGTGGCCCAGGTGCCTCTCTGCCCCATTTTCGACGTAAATATTAATATAATTTTTCTGGATTTTTTTGAGAAATTTTATTTTTGGGTCATTTCCAGAATTTGACAAATGATTAAAAACCAGGAAAACGATTATGGAACTATGGAAAAAAAGTTCAAAACCAAAGCTACAGAAGTTCTAAGACACTCTAATAGGCAAATAAGCAGAGGAAACATAAGAAAACATAGTGAAAACATAAATGGGGATGTGAAAACTTGAGTAACAACAGTAAACAAGGTGAAAACATAATTTGGGAAGGTGAAAACATAAGTAAACTACAGTAACATGGTGAAAACAGGGTGAAAACATTGTTGAGGAAAGTGAAAACGTACTGAAAACATTGTTTTCTTTATTCAAAATCACTTTGTTAACAAGGTTGATCAAGTCTTGTTACCAAAATAATTTTATATGCAAAAAAACTTTGCATTTCACTAAATGATTATGTTACCTCAAGTTTGATAAACATAGTCACAATCATGAAAATTTCATATTCTTTCTGTGTTATTGAAATGGGACAATATAATTCTCTAATCTTGATAGCCTCAATATTTTCAATTGAATATAGACCATATTTCCTATCAATCTTCTTGGGAAAATAAATTGTGTGTTCTTTATTAAAGGTTACTTTTCCTTGGTTGCAATCAATAACATCCCCTGCAGTGTTTAGAAAAGGTCTCCCAAGAATAATAGATATATTATCATCTTTAGGCATTTCCAACACAAAAAAGTCAGTCAATATCAAACAGTTAGTAGCCACTTGAACAAAAACATTCTCACATATACCAACAGGAATAGCAATAGATTTAGCATCTAGTTGCAAAGATATATCATTTGGTATCAATTTTTCTTCTTACTTTGATGTGTGTTTCTTGTTAGGAAAAGGCATTGGTTTTTGTACCCAAGGTTCTCTATCATTACCATGTTTATTAGCAATGGAATCCTCCTTAGTGTACTTTGCATTTTTAGTTTGCTTTTCAGGTTCAAATTTAATTTCTTCTTGATCAGAAGCATCATTCTTATCATTGCCACTTTTAGTGATACAGATCAACGTGATCCGAGAGGGGTTTTGGCCCAATATTTCATGGCGAACCAAGAACGGCAACAGATAACTTCGATCGGTGAGCAGAATTGATCTACTCCACGACACGCACAACAGATCCTGACAAATCAGCAAGTAAAACAAACAATATTGGCGTCCCCCGACATGGGACCTTTTCTGTATTCTCAATCTCAAATAAATTCAACTCCCCTATTACATGGCCGCACCTGGCTTTATATATTAGCCAACTCATCTTGACTTACAAGAAAACCATCTAGAAAAATAAAATAACTTTATACGGGCCCACTTTTCCTAAACAGAAACTAAAACGACAAACTAAAATTAAAATGACTCTTTTGTAGGTGCGCCATATTGTGAGGCCTATAGGTGGACCCTAGCCAGACTCCTTCAAACACAGCACACTCCACCAAACTATTTCAAATATAGTCATGCCTCCTTTGATCTTCTCCTTGCGTGGTAAGAAAAGGAATAGTAACCGTCGCTTGACAGCATCAATAGTAGAGAAAAGAATGTACGCAACACACACATGAGGTGTCGTGTCATCCTCCCCTCCTTCAGGAGCAACCGTCCTCGGTTTCAAGTCATCTTCTGCAGCAACATCGTCATGAACATGTAGAACGTCCACCACAGGGACGTCAACAAGATGATGTGTAGAAGCAACAACAACTGCAGCAGTATGGGCCATAACTATAGGCTGAATAGGCTCCAAAAAGGTGCGGCAATGTCGGCCACCATAGGAATTTCAGCAGCTTTGTCTTCCCTTTTCTTTGCCTCTTCGAGCTCCCTAATCATCTCACTAGCTTCCTTCCTCTCCTGCAATTTTCATCTCTCCAATGTGTGTATGTATGGGTATCCATGGTTTTCAGATGACACACCTTTTTACCAAAAGGCACGGTATACTGCGGTGGAATACATTGATACATGATTACTCCGTGCTCATCGGTCCATGGTTTCCCCAACAACAAATGACAAGAAATCAACTGAAGTGGAATCACTTCGCAACACACCGCATAAGACAACGGACCCAAGTGATAGTGTATTGATGCTTGCTGTGTGACGGCGAGCTGATGGTTACCGAAATATAGCAAATACGGTCACGGATGCATTGTCCTCGGCAACTCTAACTTCTCGACCATCTCGAGGCTAGCAGCGTTGATGAAACTCCGATGATAAATTGTTAATGCACATGCCCTGTCCTGAACTTTCACACGAGAGTGGAACAAATTTGCAACTAATCCTTCTTCCTCTCGCTGAAAACCATATGATAGAAAATTCTTCTTCTCCATAGTGCACGCAATGGGTGAAAAACGTGCCCCGTAAAGAAAAACACAAAATGCAGTAGGCTGTCCGGCAGAAAAATCGGACGCAAATTATGCTCGGCACACGTCGCGGCAAGAACTTCTCTCGTGTAGCAAAAGTCTCAATGGGACGCACCTTTCCTTGTGTACGTACACATGCAATACGTGAATAGCTAGGCAACGACCCAATCAAATCTCCTCTTGCCTTGTATACGTACGTGGCTGGTGACTTGGTAGGTACCAATCCAATCTCTTATTTTCTTTTATTTTATTTTCTCTTGCTTATTTGTGGATGTACACTCCAATGCAAAACAACTCCTTTTATCCTTGTATATTAATCCAACCAATTTCGTTTTCCTTGCTTCGGTCCGGTGCAACCGTTACCTTTTTTGATATACTTTCCAATGAAAGCAGATCCAAACAAACAAAATCAGAACTTCCCTTATGTGTGCACTTGTAGTCGGAGCGGAAACGAAACGCTCGATGGCGACAGGAACAACAGCAGATCGAAACAGCCAACGATGGAGCTTCTCCAATCAAAAAAAAATTCCAACGCCTCCACCAAAACGAATAATCATCGTTGTCTTGGGCTGATTCTCCTGTTTCTCCAATCAATGAGTTAAGACCAGCTAACAGGCAATTTCCGTGAAACTACAATCTGCCGACACGGACTAGCTTTGCCGTGTATTATGCTGGCGATAGCACGGACTCCAGATCGAATCCAAAAGAGAAGAAAAATAATTGGACAACACCGGTGTCTTGGCGTGACGCCTCCGGCAGTAACATCTCCAGATAAATCTCAGCAAGCGATCGCCGTGAGGAACCCGACGAATCTGATACCAAGATGATACGGATCAACGTGATCCGAGAGGGGTTTTGGACCAATCTTTCACGGCGAACCAAGAATGGCAACATATAACTTCGATCGGTGAGCAGAATTGATCTACTCCACGACACACGCAACAGATCCTGACAAATCAGTAAGTAAAACAAACGATATTGGCGTCCCCTGACATGGGACCTTTTCTGTATTCTCAATCTCAAATAAATTCAACTCCCCTATTACATGGCCGCACCTGGCTTTATATATTAGCCAACTCAACTTGACTTACAAGAAAACCATCTAGAAAAATAAAATAACCTTTTATGGACCCACTTTTCCTAAACAGAAAATAAAACGACACACTAAAATTAAAATGACTCTTTTATAGGTGCGCCATATTGTCAGGCCTATAGGTGGACCCCAGCCGGACCCCTTCAAACACAACACACTCCACCAAATTGTTTCAAATATAGTCACGCCTACTTTGATCTTCTCCTTGCGTGGTAAAAAAGGAATAGTAATCGTCGCTTCATAGCATCAGTAGTAGGGAAAAGAATGTACGCAACACACACATGAGGTGTCGTATCATTTAGTATCAGCATTAAAGACAGATATACTATTAGGATCTTTAGCGGGTTCATGAGATTATACAATGGTTTTATGTTTCTTCTTCTTTTCTTAGAAGGAGTACTATTGTTTTTTAGCTTGTTGATAATCTTGTTCAATTCTTTTAGGATGTCCCTCAGGATACAAAGGATCCTGAGTAGAAACACCACTTCTAGTGCTTATTTCATAAACATGTTTTTCTCTAGAAGAACTAACTAGCAAATCTTTTTGCACCTTAGTGAGTTGATCAATTTGAGTTTGAACCATATGGAAATGTTTAACAATCATTTTAACATCATTAGAGGTTCTCTCAATAATACCATGCAAATTATCAATAGCTCTAGAATTTTCCATTCGATGATTCTACATTCTCATATTAAAGTTATCTTGCTTAACAACATAATTATCAAATTCATCTAAGCATTGATCAGGTGGTTTAGAATAGGGAACATCTCTATTATCAAAATATTGGAGAGAGTGTACCTCAATTGTGGATGGGTGAGGAATTGGCTTACATAATTCTTCTATAGGTGGTAAATTCTTCACATCTTCAGATTTAATACCCTTCTCTTTAAGAGATTTCTTGGCTTCCCTCATAACTTCATCATTTAATTCAACCATTTCCCTCTTCTTTGGTGTTGGTGTAGGTTCAGGTATAGTCCAATCATCATAATTTTTGCTTATCTTGGCCAATAATTCCTTAGCTTCTTCAGGAGTTCTTTTCCTGAAAACACAACCAGCACAATTATCTAGGTATATCCTAGATTCAACACTTAGTCCATTATAAAATATATCTAGGAGTTCATTTTTAGCTAATTGATGTCCAAGCCTCGCTCTAAGTAAAGAACAAAATCTTTCCCAAGATTTAGGCATTTTCTCTCCTTCAGTTTTCTTAAAGTTAAAGATTCTTTGCAAAGAAGCATGTTGAGCACTAGCATGAAAATATTTCTGAAAGAAAGCATTAACCAAACCAATAGGACTATCAATAGATCCAGGTGACAAATTATTAAACAAAGTTTTAGCTTCATCTTTCAATGAGAAAGGGAAGATTTTAGCAACAAAGTAACTGTGTTTCTTAATATCATCAGAAAACAAACTACTCAAAGATGAGAGCTCATTCATATGTGCCACAACACTTTCATTTTCAGTACCACAAAAAGGTTCTCCCTCGACAATATATATGTAAGATAAATCTAGAGAGAAATATAATCCTTAACTTTAGTATGTATGGGAGTGATACGTCCATTTTGTATCATCGTTTTATATTGTTATTTTCTGTTATTCATCGATATATTTCATGTTATGAAGCATCCCTTATGTTATTTTATCTTATTTTGCATGTTTCCTAATTTTTGGAGAATAAACACTGGGACAAGAATTCTGATGGAAAAAAGCACCATCGAGATACCCTATTTCAGAAGATCTGAAGAAGAGGGGGGACACTGGAGGTATCTTAGAAGTTCACAAGAGGGAGCCAGCCGCGAGGAGAGCCGGAGGAGGGACATCATGGGGTGGCGCCCCCCCCCCCCCCCGCCCTTGGCCGCGCCGCCACATGGTGTGGCCACCCTGGCCCATATCTAGTGGATATTTTTGGCGTACTTGACCCCGAGGGAACCCTAAGCCCCATACCATCATCGAAGAATTATTCCGCCGCCGCCTCGGGGCAGAAAACACCTGAGAGAGAAAACCTCTCTGGCAGGGAGAAATCTGCCGGGGAAATTACTCTTCGGAGAGGGGAAATCACCACCATCGTATCGCTCCGGGCATCATCAAGATTGTCATCGCCATCATCATCACCACTAGCACCATCACCCTCATCATCCACCGGCATCCCGCTGTAACAATTAGGGGCATCTATCGTTGTTTTACATTAGATATCTCTCCCGATGTGGATTACTTATTAGTAGTTGATGCTTGTGAGATTTATCGGTGTTAGCACTTTATGACCATATTTTTATCATAAATTATATCACCTCTGATTATGATTCATATGATGTCTTTTGAGTAGTTCGTTTAGTTCTTCAGGACATGGGAGAAGTCATGATGTTAGTAGTGAAGTTATGTTGAAGTAATATCTCATGGTTCGGTATTTAAGTTGTGGTGATATTCTTCTAGTGGTTTCATGTGAACATCGACTACATGATACTTCACCTTTATGGGACTAGGAGGATGCATGGTGTATTTGGCTACAAATTGGGGGGTTGCCTGAGTGACAGAAACCTAAACACCCGTTAGGAAACCAATGCACGAGGGAGCGTAGAATCGCGGAGTTTTAAGGATGTGGTTAGTTTATCTTAATTACTCTCTTGTATTTGGGGATTCTTACGAGGGGTATAATCACAAGTATGTATTAGTCCTAGTTGGGCGGTGCATTAGCAAAGGTCACCCACACAACACTTCACGAACCAATGGATATTAATCAACCGTAACGAAGCGAAAGCACTTGACGAAATTCCCATGTGTCCTCGAGAATGTTTGGTAGTCATAAGTAACACAACCGGCTTGTCCTTTCCTCTCAAAAGGATTGGGCCACTCGCTACAATATTATGTGTTGCACTTTATTTACTCGCACTTTATTTATCTTCTATATCCAAAACCTCTAGAAAATCATTTGCTAGTGTTTACAGTGAATCCTCTATCCAACCTGCTTGTCAACACCTTCTGCTCCTCGTTGGATTTGACACTCTTATTTATCAAAAGTACTACGATACACCCCCTATACTTGTGGGTCATCAAGACTATTTTCTGGCGCTGTTGCCAGGGAGTGATGTGCTAATGGTAAGTGGAATTGGTAAGAGAAACTTTTACTGAGTGTTGTTTTTATTTCTGTCTGCTGTTTTATTTCCTTATGGAGAATTCTTTTGTTCTCTGTTTAGGGGTACTTTTACCGTTGGTACTAGGGTAAGTTGGTAACCCGTATTCTGCTGAATTAGATCCTTATAAAATACTTGTTGGACGTGTTATGGACAACTGCTATTACAGTGATGGAACTGTCCATCCCGATGATCATTTGCTCTTCATACGTGAATTATGTGAGTTATTTAGGTGTGCAGGTATTACAATGGATCAAGTTAAAAGGAAATTATTTTCTTTATCGCTGAAAGGAAGAGCCGCTGAATGGTTCAAATTACTGAAGAATGGTGATTCTATTGGATGGGAGAAAATTGTTCCTCTCTTTTATACTAAATTCTATCCTCCTAGTGAGATTCATAAAGACCGGAATCAAATCTATAATTTCTGGCCTCATGATGGAGAGAGTATTTCCCAAGCGTGGGGGATAATGAAGTTATTAATGCTCAAATGTCCCGTTCATGAACTCCCGAGAAATATTGTTATCAATAATTTTTATGCAAGGCCAGAAAATAGTCTGGATCATTCACACGTATGAAGGAAGAAGCTAAACGGGATCTTCTTGATCGCATTCAAGAAAACACTGAAGGATGGGAGAATGAAAAAGGTAGAAAGCCAGGTATAAATTATGATTATGATTGCATTAAATCTTTTATGGAAACCAATGATTTCTATGATGTTAGTGCTGTTTATGGTCTTGATTCTCAAATTTTGCAAACTGTCTTAAATATTTTGCCTCCTATCTTGATATTCCTAAAAATAATTATCACAAGTACCACCTTATAAAGATATTGTTCCTGCTAGTAATATAGAATTGCATGCGGTTAATCCTGTTGTTCCTGAGCCATATGTTGAAAAAAATGCCTTTCCCTGCTAAGGTTAAAGAACACTCTATTGTGGCTTGTGTGGTTAATAAGAGTAATACGAAATCTACTGAACCTGATAAACAAATAACTGTTGAACGTGTTGTAGCAATAGTGAAAGATCTTGTTTATGGAAATGTGGAGGATGAAGACATTGCCTTTTGTGAGGATGCTTCTGATATTATTTCCCATCCTCATAGACCTAAGAAAACTAGTGTTCCTGTGCATTCTGTTAAGATTGGTGATCATTGCTATTATCACTACGAAATTCCGCGTGATTAGGGACGTTTCAATAACGTTCCGGATGGGCTCCAAACCGTCGCTAAGGGCAATCCACGACGGTTTACGCGACGGAATGAAAACGTATCAGATCGACTGTCACGGACGATTCCGCGTCGTTTATATGAACACTAAACTGTTAAGGCTATCCGCAACGTACATCGAATCGTCGCCACCAGTTTGGCCGTCCGGACTAGGCCCAATAAGCCTTAACGTTTTTATTTCGTCGCTATGAGGCGACACGTGGAAAACGAGTTTCTAACGGCCGTTATCGTAATCAACTGACGTGGATAAACGTTTAGTCACCATAAGCAAAACGTGGGAACGTTTTTTTACGTCACCAGTCTTGACCAATGAGGCGAAACCATGTGGACCAATCGAAATATGCCTCATGGAAACAAAATGGTGCCACGTTGCCTTCTTTTGGGATGAAATCGGTTCGTCTTGGGCTACCCAGCGACTTTTTTTCCGTCGCGAGTCTCGACCAATCAGGCGAAAGCATGTGGACCAATAAAAATACGCAACATGGAAACAAAATAGCGCCACTTCGCCTTCTTCTGGGACGAAATCTGCTCGTCGCGGGCTACCCAGCTACTTTTTTTCCGTCGCTAAACTCGTGGCACGTGCACCAACCAAATGGTGGCACGCAACGTGTTTTCCATGACGTTGTTTTCCGTCTCGGATTTGGGTGATGTCATCACCGTGCCGGGGACGTTATTTTTACGTCGTCTAATCGCCCACTCATAGTAGGCCACGTGGGCTGGGCATACATCGCCACGTGTCAATATTTGCCTTGACGGATTTTTACGTTACGTTACTATGATGTCTGTTTTGGTGCTATTTGGGTGGTTACATCATCGTTATGATTGCCAATTGCACACAGGCAGAAAAAACCACATAACAGGCATCGAATACTTAGTTTTTCTCACAGAATATCAAACCAACATACAGAACCACAGTTTCAATGACCACGAATCTGCTCAGCCAACATCTCAAGTAGGGCAACTCCTTCTAGTTGAGATTTCTTTAGCGCAGCTTGTTGCTTCTGAATGTCTTCCATATCAACTACAAATGTCAGTCTCAGTTTCTCGGATTCTGCTTTCGTCGTCCTCATATCAGCAATTGTTCTATGCACATTCACATCAAGCTGTGGTTCAGGCTCAGACTGTGAAAGACATTATTCCACACGGACCTTCTTTGAGAAAGTATGCTTTCCACTCTTCGGCATGACAACTTCACTAACATCCTCGTCCTCAACCTCTGAAGCAGATCGAGACATCACTCTTTTCTTGCTTGCCTATCAAGCATGCAAAGAAAATAGATGAAATCAACAGATAACAAGAATGTACAAAACATATATGAAACTAGCAGATGACAAGCAGGTACAAAAAATTGATGAAAACAAGCAGATTATAGTCAAACAACGGTGTGTGTCACGAACTAGCTGATGAGAAGCATAGATGAAACAGCAGGTGTCAAGCATGTGAGGAAGATAGATGAAAATAGCAGATGACAAGCATGTACAAAAAATTGATGAAAACTAGCAGATTATAGTCAAACAACGGTGTCTGTCATGAACTAGCTGGTGAGAAGCATAGATGAAACAACAGGTGTCAAGCATGTGAGGAAGATAGATGAAAATAGCAGATGACAAGCATGTACAAAAATTTGATGAAAACTAGCATATTATAATCAACCAACTCTGTGTGTAATGAACTAGCAGATGAGAAGCATAGATGGAATAGTAGGTGTCAAGCATGTGAGGAAGATATATGGAAACCATGTTGAAATGACAACGACAGCCTTAATTACTATAAGTGGTTTTCACGGCCTTAATTAGCTTGCCAAAACTTCTTATAGTATGGAATAGAGTAAGTAGCACAAAATATATGGCGCTACATTGATCAAACAGTTCAACAAAAGATAAGAAAGTTGCACCCTAGTTGTTGCGATATCATGAAAGAATGTTGAGCTACCGGGTTAGGGAATAACCTGCAGCTCATTGTCAACGCTGGATTGTGATTGATATGACATGACTCCTTCAGTGGCATATGATTCCTCTTCAACATCATACACAGGCATGTACTGAGATTCAGAGTCTTGCTTCTTGGTCTTTTGGGGGGGGGCGGTACAGTAGGACATGAAATAAAACTTGCTGGGTTTACGCCCAGTTCATGCATCTTTGTATTGTTTGCCATGATAGTGCTGGCACACTCTTCTTCAATGGGGTGTAGTGGCGATCCTAACATGAATAAAGAACTAAAAGTAAAGTACAAATATAACGCTTCATAAGAACCTAATACAACATAAATAATTAAGGCACTCATCTTGTAAGAACAGTCCAGTGCAAATAATATAAATTCTGATCCTAACTAAGACTGATAGGATCACAAGCAAAGTGAAATTAAACCTAATACGTAGTATACAAGCTAGATTGCTGCAAATGAGCAAAGTTTTACCAAGCAAGAAGGCCCCCCTTCCTATTTCCGTTACAAGAAATCGTTTGGAGAGATTTGTAGCATCAAACATTAGCAGTATAATTAGGATAATAATGAAGCATCGAACATACGATTAAACAGACAACCAATTTAGAAAGATTAACTGCATCGAACATAAGCAGGATAATAAGGAAGCATCAAACATACAATTAAATAGACAAAAGGAATTTAGAGAGAATATTTGTCTGCATCTTTACGGTCTTCTGTCTTGCTGCATTTCTCGCCTTCAATCTTCACTCGTTTCAGCGTCCTTGCAGACATTGACGGTGATGTTGCGGCGAGGTTGGAGACGAGGTGGCAGATCTGGATGTACGGCGAGGTCGGTGGCGAGGTGGCTGATCGGCGAACACGACGTTGAGGTGGCTGACCGGCCAGCACGGTGCGAGGTGGAAGATAACGTACGACGAGGTTGGAGACGATGTGGCAGACAGGAGAGCACAACGGCGAGGTGACGGATCTGGACGGCAAAAAGGCCGGTGATGTGGCAGATCTGGAGGGTGATCTCGACTACGACGAGGGAGTTCTGGCAAGCGAGCTATACGACGAGGTGTGAGACCGGGGGAATAGAGGATCTGTTTTGGAAGGACAAGGGGGAGTGGATATTTCGAAATAGTGGCTTTCTCTTTCGGTGAGAGGGCCGATCGAGGGGATAAGGCAGGGTTTCAGAACGATTACAGAAATGCCCTCTAGGCTAAAGGTTGCCAGTTGTGTGCGGGAGGGCTGAGAAGTAAATTTTTCGGAGCGACGCGAAATTTTAGCGGAACTGCGGGAAACTTTGCTAGCCGTCCGATGCTGATGGGTGGCTTACAAAAATTGAGCATTTATGCAATTATTTAGTACTAAAGATTGGAAAAAATCCCGAAAGTATTTAACTAAAATCCTGGAAAGGGTCAATTATGTGGAATACTACTACATGTTGATTGGTGGCTTGAACTTTGCTAGCCGTTGGATGCTAGTCAACTTTTTTGTCTACACCTATCACCGGTGTCGGAAGGGGGTAGACCACTATTCTTTTTTGCTTGGTTATGTTAAGTTACGCCATAGTTACATGGATAACCCAAATCTAGATCTACTTGTAATATGATTCCCTCTAGTTCTCCTGAAGAAACCATAGCCATGATGGGGGAAAAGACGGAACTGCCATTCTAGACCCTCTACATGAGTCGGAAGGGGGTTGAAAATTGGAACCAATTTCTTGGTTTTGTCAGGTTAGGCACAAGGAACACCCAAGACAATAGTAGCGCCCACCTCTTGGCAAGATTTCCCTAGTTCCGTCAGATCCGGGACTTTTGGGGTCTAAGTAGTCCTCGCACATGCTGAGAGAATCTGACGCCGGTGAAGTGCTCCCTAACACAGACATCGAGGTAATCTTGCGCATCCAATACCCATGACACACTCTAAGACACATGGTATGGCATACGCTGGGATTTGGTGGCATTAGGATGATCCGGAGCCCCCTCTCCGGAGAAACCATAGCCCTGTTGTGAAAAAAAAACGAAATTGCTGTTATGGCCCCTCTACGTGAGCCGGAAGGGGATAGCAAAGTGGAACCAATTGCTTGGTTGTGTTAGGTTAGGCCCAATGAACACCCAAGACAATTGTAGGGCCTACCTCTTGGCAAGATTCCCCCAGTTCCGTCAGATCTGGGAGTTTCGGGCTCTAAGTAGTCCTCGAACTCGCCAGAGAGAATCCGACGCCAGTGAATCCCTAACACTGGGAGCGAGGGAATCTTGGGCATCCAAGACCCATGCCACACTACAACACACGTGGTATGAAATACCATGGGATTTGGTGGCATTGAAACGATCTCAAGCCCCCTCTCCGGAGAAACCATAGCCCCGATGAGGAAAAGGACGGAACTGTTGTTTTGGCCCATCTACGTGAGCCGGAAGGGGGTAGCAAAGTGGAACCAATTGCTTGGTTGTGTTATGTTAGGCCCAAGGAACACCCAAGACAATGGTTGGGCCTACTGTTTTGCAAGATTTCCCCAGTTCCGTTAGTTCCGGGAGTTTCGGGTTAATCCTGGAACCGGTAGAGAGAATATGACGCCGGTGAGCCCTAACACAGAGAGAGATGGAATGTTAGCCATACAAGACCTATGACACCCTCTAACACACATGGTATGGCATAACATGGGATTTGGTGGCATTCAGACGATCCGGAGCCCCCTCTCCGGAGAAACCATAGACCCAATGTAGAAAAAGACGGAACTGACGTTCTAGCCACTCTACATGAGCCGGAAAGGGGTAGAAAAGTGGAACCAATTGCTTGTTTGTGTTAGGTTAGGCCCAAGGAACATGCAATACAATGTTCGGTCCACCTGTTGGCAAGATTCCCCGAGTACTGTCGGTTTCGGGAGTTTCAGGCTCTAAATAGTCCTTGAGCACGCCAGAGAGAATCCGACGCCGGTGAAGCCCTAACAGAGAGAGGGAATCTTGGGACTCCAAGACCCATGACACACTATAACACACATGGTATGGCGTACCTTGGTATTGGCATTCAGACGATCTAGAGGCCCCTCTCCGGAGAAACCATGGCCCCGCTGGGGGAAAATACGAAACTGTTGTTCTGGCCCCTCTACGTTAGGCGGAAGGGGTAGCAAAGTGGAACCAACTGCTTGGTTGTATTAGGTTAGGCCCAAGTAAAACCAAAGAAAAGTGTAGGGCCCACCTCCTAGCAAGATTCCCGCCATTCCGTGAGATCTGGGAGTTTCGGGCTCTGAGTAGTCCCGGAACCCGTGAAAGAGAATGCGGCGCCGGTGAAGCCATAACACAAAGAGTGAGGGAATCTTGGGAATACAATACCCATTCCACAATCTAACACATATGTTTTGGCATACCCTAGGATTGGGTGGGAATTCAGACACTCCGGAGCCCCTCCCCGGAGAAACTCTAGGTCTGCTGTAGAAAAAGAAGAAACAGCCGGTCTGGCCCCTCGACGTGAGCCGGAAAGGGGTAGCAAAGTGGAACTAATTGCTTGTTTGTGTTATTTTAGGCCCAAGTAACACCAAATAAAATGGTAGGACCCACGTCTTGGCAAGATTCCCCATGTTTTGTCAGATTCGGGAGTTTCGAGCTCTAAATAGTTTTGGAACCCTCTAGAGAGAATCCGACGCCGACGAAGGCCTAACACACAAAGAGAGGGAATCTTGGGCATCCAAGACCCATGACACACTATAACACACATGGTATGGCATACCATGGGATTTTGTGGTATTCAGACGATCTAGAGCCCCTCTCCGGAGAAACCCTAGCCCCGCTGGGAAAACAGACGGAACTGTCGTTCTGGCCCCTCTACGTGAGCCGGAAGGGGGTAGAAAAGTGGAACCAACTACTTGGTTGTGTTATTTTAGGCCCAATGAACACCGAAGACAATGGTAGGGCCCACCTCTTGGCAGGATTCCCCCTGTTTCGTCACATCCGGGAGTTTCGGACTCTGAGTAGTCCGTCTCTGAAGAAACCATAGCCCTGCTAGGCAAAAAGACGGAACTGCCGTTCTGGCTCCTCTACGTGAGCCGGATGGGGGTAGCAAAGTGGAACGAACTCCTTGGTTGTGTTAGTTTAGGCCCAATGAACACCCAAGACAATGGTAGGGCCCACCACTTGGTAAGATTCCCCGAGTTCCGTCAATTTCGGGAGTTTCGGGCTCTAAGTAGTCCTGGAACCCGCCAGAGAGAATCCGACGCCGGTGAAGCCCTAACACAGAGAGAGAAGGAATCTTGGGCAGCCAAGACCCACGACACACTCTAACACACATGGTATGGAACGCCATGGGATTTTGTGGCATTCAGACGATCTGGAGGCCCCTCTCCGGAGAAACCATGCATAGCCCCTCTGGGAAAAAAGACAAAACTGCCGTTCTGACCCCTCTACGTTAGGCTGAAGGGGGTAGCAAAGTGGAACCAACTGTTTGGTTGTATGAGGTTAGGCCCAAGGAACACCCAACAAAATGGTAGGGCCCACCTCTTAGCAAGATTCCCCCAGTTCCGTTAGATCCGGGAGTTTCAGGCTCTAAGTAATCCTGGAACCCGCTAGAGAGAATGTGATGCTGGTGAAGCCCTAACGCAGAGAGATCGAGTGAATCTTGGGAATAAAAGACACATGCCACACTCTAACACACATGTTATGCCATACGATGGGATTTGGTGGAATTCAGACGATCCGGAGCTAGCCCCCTCTCCTGACAAACCATAGCCCCGCTGGGAAAAACACGGAACTGCCGTTTTGGCCCCTCTACTTGAGCCGGAAAGGGGTAAAAAAAGTGGAACCAATTGCCTGTTTCTGTTAGGTTAGGCCCAAGGAACACCCAAGAAAATGTTTGGGCCCACCCGTTGGCAAGATTCTCCGAGTTCCATCAGTTTATGGAGTTTCGGGCTCTAATTAGTCCTGGAACCCGCCAGAGAGAATCGGACGCGTCGGTGAAGCCATAACAGAGAGAGAGGGAATGTTGGGCATCTAATACCCATGACACACTATATACACACAAATTTTATGTCATATCATGGTGTATTTGGTGGCATTCAGACGATCTGGAGGCCCCTCTCTAGACAAACCATAGCCCCGTTGGGAAAAAGACGGAACTGTCGTTTTGGCCCCTCTACGTGAGCCGGAAAGGGGCAGCAAAGTGGAACCAATTACTTTTATGTGTTAGGTTATGCCCAAGTAACACCCTATAAAATGTTAGTTCCCACCTCTTGGCAAGATTCCCCCCATTCCGTGAGATCCGGGAGTTTCGGGCTCTAAGTAGAACCCGCGAAAGAGAATCTGACGCCGGTGAAGCCATAACACAGGGAGTAAGGGAATCTTGCGAATCCAATACCCATGCCACACTCTAACACACAAGGTATGGCATACCGTGCGATTTTGTGGCATTCAGACGGTCCGGAGGCCCCTCTCCAGAGAAACCATAGCCCCGCTGGGAAAAAGATGGAACTACCATTCTGGCCCGTCTACGTGAGCCGGAATGGGGTAACAAAGCGGAACCAATTGCTTGGTTGTGTTATGTTAGGCCCAAGTAACACCCAATACAATGGTAGGTCCCACCTCTTGGCAAGATTCCCCCTATTCCGTGAGATCTGGGAGTTTCGGGCTCTGAGTAGTCCTGGAACCCGTGAAAGAGAATGCGGCGCCAGTGAAGCCATAACACAAAGAGTGAGGGAATATTGGGCAAACAAGACCCATGCCACGATATAGAACACATGGTTTTGCATACCCTAGGATTGGGTGGGAATTCAGACGCTCCGGAGCCCCCTCCCCGGAGAAACCCTAGGTCTGCTGGAGAAAAAGAAGAAACTGTCGATCTGGCCCCTCTACGTGAGCCGGCTAATTGCTTGGTTGTTATTTTAGGACCAAGTAACACCAAATAAAATGGTAGGACCCACCTCTTGTCAAGATCCCCCCTGTTTCGTCACATCCGGGAGTTTCGGCTCTAAATTGTTTTGGAACCTGCTAGAGAGAATCCTACGCCGGCAAAGGCCTAACACACAACGAGAGGGAATCTTGGGAATCCAAGACCCATGACACACTATAACAAACATGGTATGGCATACCATGGGATTTGGTGGTATTGAGACGATCCAGACTCCATAGACCCTCTCCGGAGAAACCCTAGCCCCGCTAGGAAAACAGACGGAACTATCGTTCTGGCCCATCTATGTGAGCCGGACGGGGGTAGCAAAGTGGAACCAACTGTTTGGTTGTGTTAGTTTAGGCCCAATTAACACCCAAGACAATGGTAGGGCCCTCCTCTTGGCAGGATTCCCCCTGTTTCGTCAGATCCGGGAGTTTCGGGCTCTGACTAGTCCTTAAACCCAGAGAGAATCCGACGCCGGTGAAGCCATAACACACCGAGTGAGGAAATGTTGGGCATCCAAGACCCATGAAACACTCTAACGCACATGGTATGTCATACCATAGTATTTGGTGGCATTCAGACGATCCGGAGGCCCCTCTCCGAAGAAACCATAGCCTCGCTAGGCAAAAAGACGGAACTGCCGTTCTGGCCCCTCTACGTGAGTCGAAAGGGGGTAGAAAATTGGAACCAACTTCTTGGTTGTGTTAGTTTAGTCCCAATGAACACCAAATACAATGGTAGGGCCCACCTCTTGGCAATATTCCCCGAGTTCCGTCAGTTCCGGGAGTTTCGGGCTCTAAGTAGTCCTGGAACCCGCCGGAAAGAATCCTGACGCTGGTGAAGCCCTAACACAGAGAGAGAAGAGAGGTAATATTGGGAATCCAATACCCATGGAACACTATAACACACATGGTGTGGAATACCATGGGATTTGGTGGCATTCAGACAGTCTGGAGGCCCCTCTCCGGAGAAACCATGCATAGCCCCGCTGGGAAAAAAGACGAAACTGTCGTTCTGGCCCCTCTACGTTAGGCGGAAGGGGGTAGCAAAGTGGAACCAACTGCTTGGTTGTATTAGGTTAGCCCCAAGGAACACCCAACAAAATAGTAGGGCCCACCTCTTGGCAAGATTCCCCTAGTTCCGGCAGATCCGGGAGTTTCAGGCTCTAAGTAATCCTGGAACCCGCGAGAGAGAATCTGACGCCGGTGAAGAATTAACACAGAGAGAGAGAGAGAGTATTGGTAATACAAGACCCATGCTACACTCTAACACACATGGTATGCAATACCATGGGATTTGGTGGCATTCAGACGATCCACAACCCCCTCTCCAGAGAAACCATAGCCCCGCTGGGAAAAAGACAGAACTGCCGTTTTGGCCCCTCTACTTGAGCCGGAAAGGGGTAGCAAAGTGGAACCAATTGCTTGTTTGCGTTAGGTTAGGCTCAAGGAAAACCCAAGAAAATGGTTGGGCCCACCTGTTGGCAAGATTCCCCGAGTTCCATAAGTTTAGGGAGTTTCGGGCTCTAAGTAGTCCTGGAACCCGCTAGAGAGAATCTGCACGCCGGTGAAGCCATAACAGAGAGAGAGAGGTAATTTTGGGCATACAAGAACCATGTCACACTATAAACACACATGGTATGACATACCATGGTGTATTTGGTGGCATTCAGACGATCTGGAGGCCCCTCTCCAGAGAAACCATAGCCCCGCTTGGAAAAAGACGGAATTGCCGTTTTGGCCCCTCTACGTGAGCCGGAAAGGGGTAGCAAAGTGGAACAAATTACTTGGTTGTGTTAGGTTATTCCCAAGTAACACCCAATAAAATAATAGGTCCCACCTCTTGGCAAGATTCCCCCCGTTCCGTGAGATCCGGGAGTTTCAGTCTCTAAGTAGAACCCGTGAAAGAGAATCTGAAGCCGGTGAAGCCATCACACAGGGATTAAGGGAATCTTGGGAACCCAATACCCATGCCACACTCTAACAAACAAGGTATGGCATACCGTAGGATTTGGTGGTATTCAGACGGTCCGGACGCCCCTCTCCAGAGAAACCATCGCCCCGCTGGGAAAAAGACGGAACTGCCGTTCTGGCCCCTCTACATGAGCCGGAATGGGGTAGCAAAGCGGAGCCAATTTCTTGGTTTCGTTAGGTTAGGCCCAAGTAACACCCAAGACAATGGTAGGTCCCACCTCTTGGCAATATTCCCCCCATTCCGTGAGATCTGGGAGTTTCAGGCTCTGAGTAGTCCCGGAACCCGCGAAAGAGAATGCGGCGCCGGTGAAGCCATAACACAAAGAGTGAGGGAATCTTGGGCATAAAATACCCATGCCACAATATAACACACATGGTTTGTCATACCCTAGGATTGGGTGGGAATTCAGACGCTCCGGAGCCCCTCGCCGGAGAAACCCTAGGTGTGCGGGAGAAAAAAAAGAAACTGTCGGTCTGGCCCCTCTACGTGAGCTGGAAATGGGTTGCAGAGTGGAACTAATTGATTGGTTGTGTTATTTTAGGCCCAAGTAACACTAAATAAAATGGTAAGACCCACCTATTGGCAAGACTCCCCCTGTTCTGTCAGATCCGGGAGTTTCGGGCTCTAAATAGTTTTGGAACCCGCTAGAGAGAATTCGACGCCGGCGAAGGCCTAACACACAAAGAGAGGGAATCTTGGGCATACAAGACCCATGAAACTCTATAACACACATGGTATGGCACATACCATGGGATTTGGTGGTATTCAGACGATCCAGAGCCCCTCTCCGGCGAAACCCTAGCCCCGCTGGGGAAAAAGACGGAACTGCTGTTCTGGTCCGTCTACATAGCCGGAAGGGGTAGTAAAGTGGAAGTAATTGCTTGGTTGTGTTAGGTTAGGCCCAAGTAACACCCAAGACAATGGTAGGGCCCACCTCTTGGCAGGATTCCGCCTGTTTCATCACATCTGGGAGTTTCGGGCTCCGAGTAGTCCTTGAACCCACCAGAGAGAATCCGACGTCGGTGAAGCCATAACACACTGACTGAGGGAATGTTGGGCATACAAGACCCATGGAACACTATAACACACATGGTATGTCATACCATGGGATTTGGTGGCATTCAGACGATTCGGAGCCCCTTCTCCGGAGAAACCATAGCCCCGCTAGGTAAAAAGACGGAACTGCAGTTCTGGCCCCTCTACGTGAGCCGGAAGGGGGTAGCAAAGTGAAACAAAAGGATTGGTTTTGTTAGGTTAGGCCCAATGAACAGCCAAGACAATGGTAGGGCTCACCTCTTGGCAAGATTCCCTCGCTTCGCTGGAACATTGATCTGTTGACCAGAAGTCAGCCCTTTGGTCTACCCCTATGACCAGCGTCGAAAGGGGGTAGACCTCAATACTATTTTGCTTGGTTGTGTTAGGTTAGACCTAAGCTACATTAATAACCAAAATGTAGCTATACTTTTAACAATATTCCCTCCGGTTTGCCCGAATGGGGGAGCATCGACGGTTCGAGACCTATAAGTGTAGTGCATAACCTTCCTATGTGATGCCGGTGAAACCAGTCACACCTATGGGTAGTATATTGACCCCTCCCCACCTCGATCCCAGCACAGGTTTATAAGCATTCTTAGTGCCCCACCATGGTTTACGTAAGATTCCGATACTTTAGAGCCCAACGCTTCACTAGAACATTGATCTGTTGACCAGAAGTCAACCTTTTGGTCTACCCCTATGACCGTGTCGGAAGGGGTAGAACATAATACTATTTTGCTTTGTTGTGTTAGGTTAGACCATAACTGTGACGCCCCGGGATCGGGCACTATGCAGATTTCAGAATTCCCGCCAAATCCGCATAATAACCGATTCCAGGTTGCCACTTGTGATAACCATTACAACAGTTCACGAATAATCCACAACCACAACAGAAGAGATATATACAAGAGGACTCAAACGAGTCAAGGATACAACGGATACAATACAAAGATCCAAATAACAGCGGAAGAAACAACATATCGTCCGTCTACGGACAAGGTACAAATTGGACTAAGAGTCCTGAAGATAACCGAGAGCGTCCAATCCCTGCCCAGGCCAAGCCGGAGGAATTCCCAAGCTAACGTCGTCAGACTTCAAACCTGTTGACCGCAATGTTGAATATGCAGCCACAAAAAAGGATTCGTGGGTCAGTACGGTTAAGTACTGGCAAGTGGATAAACCATACTCACAAGATACCGGCGTAACCAGTCATCACAAGATACAAATACTTTGGGTTCAACGGAAAGGAAAGGATTATTGCAAAGAGGCGGCAGCGGGCTGCACTAACCAACTACAGAAACACGCTACAACTTCCGGCTAACAGAAAGAAGATAAGATAGCGTATCGTAACCAACTACAACTACTCACCAAACAATACCCATCCAATGTCACCCCCTACTAAGGAAGCAACCCAAGGATAACTCACACTGTTGGATTAAGTGACATCATTTATATGGTGGAGGTAATCTATATTACTAAATCAAGTTATTATCATTAGGTGTAAGTTGTCTGAGTGCTTGTTAGCCAGTACTTTCACCAAGTCGTCACATAACCGCGGACAACACGGCTTCTCGAGAAGATTCATCCCTGCAGGGTGTGCTCCAGTACCCGTACACACTCGAGCCACCAACTAAAACTCAGGTTGGCTCGACACGACCCAAACCGTCTCTACAACCCATCCTAGGAGCCACGGAGCTATAAGGTCCCAGCCACGCAGCCGAATACTCAGCGCAGGTGTGCAAAACTCCCGCAGGACACAACACCCCGGCACTACAGGCCTCACCCTATATGCATCATCATCATCATCAGTAACCAAGGGGGGCCAACCCATTATGCAAAGGAGCAAATGGAACACCCGAACTAAGTGTGGCTCTTCGGACAAGCTGCAGATCAGGTCTAAGTCGAGGGGGGTCCCATACTACCACCCGGATGCGGTGAGCACGCTCATCATGGATCAGTAGACAAGACTCTTTTCCTAGTTTCGACACCAGCCAGCTCCAAAACCCTAACCCGGGCCTCCTGCCGGTGCCTTATCATCAAATTATTATTACCCAGAACAATAACATGTTGTTGATTGAATTGAAAACCCAACTATCAACTAAACAGGTGATAAGACGGACAACAAGACTTGAGCGCAAACAACACTAAGCATGCAACTACGTCTCGGGGCCAACAAGGTAAACAAGCAACAGTTAATAGGAAGTGGAAGGAAAGGCTATATCATGGCTGCAAGGTAAACATATGATAGGATCGAGACACAAGCATCGAATCAAAAGGCTAGCATAAGAGCAACGGAAAGAATCTGTAACAAGTGATGAAAGGCAGCCATTTGGCAGCAAGTGAGTATACTTGCCTGGAATCCAGCAAGTAGAGGTACATCCACGGAACTTGTCGTTGCTCACATCATCTCAACGTCCTATCCACGAAGAAGCAACGAACCTCGAACAAACACCGGATGCAACAATTACTACTACGGCAAAAGATCCAGCATGATCAAGATATGGATGCATGACAAGTTTAAAGATGCATCAAAGATAAACTAGTTGACATGATAACATAACATAATTAAATGGACCCATATGCAATTTGGGTTGCATATGGAAAGCCCATGAATTAAGGTTGAAATAATTGTTTTACAACTAATCATCATGTGTAAGTGAATTAGCATGATGCATGGATGAGGAAAACAAAAAGAAAACAACAATAACTTCAATTTGAAAAGGTGTTTACCAAGTTTGGAATTTTAGGCATTAAGTTATGAAATTTGGCTTCTTAAGTGAGTTACACAAACATTTGTTGTTTTCACCCATTTTAATTGTTCAAAACAGATAACAAAATTTATATTTGGAAAGAACACAAAATTTTAGATGGAAAACATATTTCATTTGTTGAATTTGGAATTAAGATGAATTAGTTATTAATTTGACAATTTTAAATGCATTAAATAAGAAACAGTTGTTTTCAGCAATTTAAATTATTCAAAACAGCAAACAAAGTTGATATTTGCAAAGTTCATGAAAAATGGGATGGAAAACATATTTTACATGTTGGAATTGGATTTGAATTGCCCAAGTTATGAATTTTGCAATTTAAAAGGTTTAATTAAAGCATTGAATTATTGCACCACTTTTAATTAGGAAAAATATTAAACAAATTGCATTGAAAAGGTTGAAAACATGTAGCAAATGTTTCACTGAACATTTTGAGCTATTAAACATAATTTTTGGGTTATTAATGAATTTATTATGCAAGTTTTTATAATCATTCTTATTCTGCCCCTTTTTGTAAACAGAGGAAAACATGTTCAAAATTAATTCAATTGTGCCCAAATAAAATACCAATGTGTAGAGTTTGTTAAGACAAATTTTTAGAGCCCAAGTTTGCTTAAATTGGATGAGTAGAACTAAAGTTATGAAATTCCAAAGTTTCTACTTTTTATTGCATTTTCAGTAATTAATTATTTAGTGCAGAAATTGTTACAGCAACATATTGCAAACTTGACATTAACAGAAAGGGCTCAAGATTATGAATCCACAGGATTTTGAATCATTCAAATTGGAGTAATATTCGATTTGATATTGATTTTAGAGTTAATGCCTCAGATCTATGTTTCTGAAATTCGGGCAGAAAAAAGAAAAAGGCTTGGAAAAAAGGTGTGGCTTGGGGGGATCGAACCCAGGACCTGGGCATGCGCGCAAAGGGGCCTAACCAGTGCGCTACTGCTGCGGTTGTTGAAAGGTGCAGCTGTGGTTGGGTTTTGAGGTGCTCTTGATCGCGAAACTGAACTGTTATCTTGTACCTCGATCGCCTGTACCTCGATCGGAAGGAAACGGAGACGGCCGGCGGCCTGCTGCACGATGGCGGGGGTCCTCCGCGCGATGGCGTCTCACAGAGCAAGAGGGGAGGAGGAGGAAGCCCTAGGGCTGGGAGGGGGCCCTCACCTTGGGGTGTAGGCGATGGAGGGGAAGGGAGGAGGTCGCTGTAGTCGACCATGGCACAGCCGCGGCGGCAACTTCCCGGCGACGGCGCGGCCTATGCAGGCGTCCTTCGGCCGGGGCCTCTTCGGGAGAAACGGGGATGGAACCCTCCCGGTTCCATTCCCGTTGAAAGCGAGGGCCGGCATCAAGCAGCGAGGCGGCGCCATGGTCGCCAAGGTGCGGCCATGGAAGGGGTTCAGAGAAAAAGTTTCAGGACAGAACGAGAAGAGAGAGGGGATCGTGGGGAATAGAGGGAGGTGGCGGCGCTAGGGAGGAAGAGGGAGAAGGTAGGCTAGGGGAGGAACCCTAGGGACTAGATATATGGAGGAGGGAGCAGGTGAGGTGGGGGGGAGCGCTCGGTGACAGCGACGTCTCCTCCTTCTGTCCGTACGGGGAAGATGACTGTTCGGGAAGGTGGGCTGGGGAGCGAGGGGTTGTAGTTGGGCCTCTTGGGCCGGCCTCCCCCTAGCTCCCTTTTCCTTTTATTCTTTTTCCTTTTTTTTGTATGAGATGAAGGAGAGAGAGAGATAGAAAGAGATTTTTGGGGGTGTTGATTTATGAATAACTTTTATTAATTTGCAAAACAGAAATTAAAAGCAATGTCAACACTATTTCCAAAAATTTGAAATATTGATTTGAGTTTTTGTCGCACCCGGACTTCTAAAGGATACTCGCCGTTCCGTTGAACAGTAGTAGATTGGATTACGGGGCTTACCGGCACTCGCGTCCTCTTACGAGTAGGCCAACACACGTATGTGTGACAACCAACCCCTATCTGTTCAGCGTCGACGTAAACCATCCCATAGAAATCAGGACACTACCATTGACGTACTTCATACCATACACACATGGTACGTCAACGGTTGTAACAGAATGATAGCACAACATATCTCTAAGACACAAAAGATTGAAATAAGTTGCAAATAGCTCTCACTAGAGCAGAGATAGCAAATACAATCATCCAGAGGACACATGTCCCAACATAACATCATCACATCTCAGCGGAAGCATTCAAAGGGTCTGAGTACAGACAAATCCAAATAGGCTTAAGAAGCCGGGAACGGAAAGAAAGACGGAGCCCATCCACGTAGTCTCGGATCCTGCCCGGGTCCGCTACCTACTCGTCAGCAGCCTCGTCAAACTCCACGTAGTAGCCGTCACTGGGATCCTCGTAAGCGTAGTCTGCGGAAACCACAGCCCCAAAGGGGTCAGTACATAAACGTACTGGCAAGCAAGACTCACAATTCACCAACGTGTAGCCCGTCAACACCAAGCACAGATGCCTTGGGTTCAACAGAAGAAAGGGGGATATAAAAGATGCTGCAACTGACTGCGCTAACCAACTACAGAGATTCTACCACTTCCGGCTAACAGAAAGAAGATAAGATATCGTATCGTACCAACTATAATTAACCACCAAACAAAACCATCCTGGATCTCGCCCCTTATCCAAAGAAGCAATCCGAGGATAACTCACACAGTTGGATTAATGAATAATGGATCAAGTTGTTGTGTCAATAAGCATATTACTAGTCAGGTAGCATTAGTTAGATGTAAGTTGTTCTAAGTACTTGTTAGCCAGTACTTTCACCAAGTCAACCATAACCGTGGAAAACACGGCTTCTCGAGAAGATTTATCCCTGCAGGGGTGCACCAATTTGGCCGTACACGTAAGAATAACCCGCCAGATGGGATGCCTCCCACCAAGCGGGGCACTCAACACAACTCAACTCTTCTTCGCATCAAGCCCAAAGAACCTTGGGCGCACGGCTAATCGAGCCCCGAAGAAAGGGGACCCTCATAAGACTCTAAGAACGTGTCCCCCTATATGCCGACTACAAAAGTTCCACCCTGCGCTGGGCTCGCAAAAACATGCATGCGGCAAATGGAAAACACGAACTAAATGAGACGATTTGGACGAGATGCGAATCGAATCAAATTGAGGGGGGCGCCCATGCACGCTTCCCACATGCGGATAGTGCGCTCATCATGGATCAGTAGACAAGACCCTTTTCCTATTAGGGTCGACACTAGCAGGCCTCAAAACCACACAGGGCCTCCTGCCGGTGCCTTATCAGCATATTATTATTAACAGGTTGATTGATTAACATCGAGCCCCAGAACATAATAGAATATAGTAACAGAAAGTAACGGGTAACAGACTCGAGCAACACAACCTAAGCATGCTAGTAAGACACTGGCTCAAACAATGGGGTTGTAGGAGTGGAGGTGAGGCAATATCAGGGTTAAAGGGATTTCATGTGATAGGTTGGTAACAGAAACAAATAGTACTAAGGCTAGCAGAAAAGACAACGGAAAGTATCGGTAGCCAATGTTGAAAGGAACACAGTGGTTCATGTGAGTGATAACTTGCCTGCAAACTCCGCAGCCTGGTACTGAGCTAGATCCTCAGAAGGGGTGTCGTAAGTATCGTCTGTCTCAACGTCGTCGTCTATCCGAGAAGAAGCAAACAGACAATGCAGAAAGATAAACAATCAATATCATGGCATAGTGCACAATCATGGGATGATGCATGTCAAATTAAATGGATGCATCAAAATAACTAGTGGACTTGGTAACTCAATTTAAGTGGAGACATATGCAATTTTTGAGTTGCATATGAAAAAACCATGAATTTTGGTTGAAACAATTGTTTTCCAATTAACCAATAGGTGAAAGTGGATTAGTATGATGCATTGATGAGGAAAGCAACAAAATAACAACAATAGAACCAATTGGAAATAAGGTTTACCCATTTAGAAATTTATTTATTAAATTAGGGAATTTTTTGGTTCCTTTAAGGGATTACACAAATAGTTGGTGTTTTCACCAATTTAAATTGTGCAAAATAAATAACAAAATTCATATTTGAAAGGAATACCAAATTTTAGTTGGATTACATGTTTCAAATATTGAAAAAGGAATTACAATGATTTAATTATGAATTAAACAAGTTTTTTAAATGAGTTTAAAACAAGCATGAATTTTATTTGGATTTTATTTGTTCAAAACATAAATTCAAATTCATATTTGAAAAGTTTATAATTTTCTAGTTTGAAAACATATTTTGCTTGTTCAAAAATAATTTAATTTGAGCAAGTTATGATTTTAGCAAATTTAAGTGATTTAAACAAGGTTTAAATTATTCAAACAATTTAAATTATTCAAAACATGAAACAAAATTTATATTTGAATAGGTGGTTTGAAATAGCATGGAAAACATATTTTATTTTCATTATTTGGATTAGGTATGAATTAGTTATGGATTTTAGCAAATTGCAATTGAATTATTTGAATTCAAATTTGAAATGGATTTGGAAAATTCAAAACAGAAAACAAATGCTATAGATAGATAGACAATTGAATTTGGGGCAGTGCACATATTTTATTTTTGTTATTTGGAATTATAAAACAAAAGTTATTTGCATTTTACTTTCAGGGACCAATCTGTGAAGTTTAGGACCTAAACAGAAAAGGAAAACTTGGAAAAGGGACCTGCACCGCGCAGTGACCTAGCTACGGTCACTGCCAGTGGGCCAAGGGGCAACGTGGCGCTGCGTGGCAGCACAGCTGGCCACCACGACCACCGACAGGTGGGCCACGGGCTCAGGGAATAAATCCCAAAAAGATGGCGTCGCGGGGGCTCGAACCCACGACCAGGCGCGCGATAGGGAGCAGTGCTGCCACTGCGGTGTGCAATTCGCTTCTGTCAGTATACGCTCAGCCGCCAAGGTAAGGTTCAGTTTCGAGCTATGAATTTTTAACCAAATCTTTCTGAACTTTGGACAGTAGGTGCGGTGGCCGGCGGCGTGCCGTGGTGCTGTACTCGTTGCTGCTGCTGGTGGCTCGCGTGGGTTGGTGCTGCGGTGTGCACGTGCTCGTGTTGCGCAAGCAGAGAGGGAGGAGGAGTGCACGGTGTAACACCCTGGGTGTTCCCCTTTAGTAGAGTTGGTTGCTTTTCTTTTTCTTTTTGCATCACATGCATCAGATGCATTGTGTCATGTTTTCAAAACAACTGGAAAACTCAAACCAAATTAAACTTTCAAACATTGTTCAAAATTTCCAATTTAAAAAATTGCAAACTAAAATAACTCAATTGTTTCCAATAGTTTGAAGTTGATTTATTTAAATTGCTTGTTAATTAAAAACTCCCTTTAATCAACACCCTAAATGATAAATTCAAATTCATTTCAAAAATCAATCATAATGGGCATGATCAAATTGTGGTTTAAAAATTAACAACTTGCAAACTTTTAAGCTCACTAAGTTTTCTTAGTGTTTGGGATTATTAAATAAAATTTGTCTATTTTAAAAATCAAATGAAACCCTATATGAATTTCAAATACCAAATTTCAAACTAATTGTCATTTCTTTTAAATTGTTGAAAAATAAGTTAAGCTACCTTAGTGTTGTTGTTTTGAAAATCAAGTAAAAATATTTCGTAAATAAAAACCCTAAAAACCACTCTCTCTTTTTCTCTCTTCCTTCTACAAAAAAAAACTGTGAACAAAAAAAAGAAGAAAAACCCTTTGGGGGCTGGGGAGGCAGGCCAAGCCCACCTACAACCCAGCCCACCACGGACCGTTCCCAAGCCCAGCCCCAAATCGATGTCTTCTTTGTACGGACGCGGGGGGAGAAATCGCTGTCGCTGTCACCAATCCCCCCACCTCAACTGCTCCCCCTTCCCTTTATCTCCCCCTCGAGAGCCTCTCCAACCCTAGTCCTCTCTTCCTTTCCGCCGCCACCAACCCTCCCCTCCCATCTCCTCTGCCTTCCTTTTCCTTCTGCAACCACCAATCTTTGGCCAAGGTGGCGCACGTCGGGGCGTCGGGGTGGAGTCCGTGAAGGCCTCGCGAGCACGGGAATCGCACCACGGGGGCCGTCTCCTTCGTCTACGAGCAAGAGCCATCGCTGGAGCGGCCTGGAGCGACGGCCCTGTCAAGCTCTGTCGGCCACGTTCCCCGATCACCTCGCCTCCTTCTCGAGCCCCTCGGTGCGTTTCCTCCCTTCGGGGCCTCTCCCTCCCCTACTCCGTTGTTATGTGTACCGCCATCGAGCCGCAGTTTCGCGCCTCCCGTGTCTGCACGTCGCCGGTTTCATGTTCCTCTCCGATCGCATGCCTGTAGTTCGCAGAAACGCTTCGTCCGTCAGTTTCGTCAGAAGAAACACCCGGATTCTACACTTCACCTTATTTCGTATGTGTATCCTTACAAAAGCATGCAGTCACCCCAGTGGCTGCGCGCCTGATCCTCTCCCAGGCCGACGCGGGTTCGAATCCCTCCGCGGCGGATTTATTTTGGAGATTTTCCTTCCTTTGGCCGGCCCGCCCGTCATTGACCCCGGAAGCCACTTTGGCTTCCAACCAGCTGCGTCAGCGCCGCGTGGCGCAGGGGCCCGCCTGCCAGCGGCAGTAGCTGGGATCATCCCCGGTGAGAAACGACCCCAGATCCAGATCTTGATCTGGCGGATTGCATCCAGGCCCCTGTCTTTTTCTTTTTTGCACCGGCGCCCCTCAATCTTTTGGTTCCATCACAGTCCAGTCCCTGCACTTTGCAAAATGCACCCCAAACTCCAAATGATCATAACTTTCAAACCACAAATCCAAATGACACATATTTTATATGTATCCCAATCAAAATTTCATGAACTTTTCAAATATGCTTTTTGTTTTCTGTTTTGAATTTTTCAAATGGGTTTAAAACTTCAAATTCAAGTAACTCTTATGAATTTGATTAAATCCATAACAAATTCAAATCTATTTCAAATGGCCCATATAAAATATGTTTTCCAACCAAAATTTCATGCTCTTTGCAAATATAACATTTGTTTTCTGTTTTGAATAATTTAAATTGCTGAAAACAACTGTTTCTTATTTAATGCAATTTAAATTGCCAAATTCATAACTAATTCATTTTAATTCCAAATCCAACAAATAAAATATGTTTTCATACCAGAAAAATGCACTTTATCTGTTCATGCCATCCATGTTCATGTTTGCACCTTGCATGTTGCATTTGTAGTAGTGTTATGTATGTTCACCTAATAAATAAATATGGAATGTGTGGGCTAATTAATTACAACTGTTGCCCCCTTCCATTTAAATTGCCTAGCTCATCTACCTTATTGTTTTCCATGCTAAACAACATTTAACTTGATGGTTAGATAAACAACTTGAACCAATTCCTATTTCTCTGGACTCCGGCTCCGATTAAATTGCTTAAGTTGTTTCCTCTCCGTTGCATCTTGCCATGTCATGCATATAAAATAGGATCATGCTGGATCTTTTGCCGTAGTAGTAATTGTTGCATCCGGTGTTTGTTCGAGGTTCGTTGCTTCTTCGCGGATAGGACGTTGAGATGATGTGAGCAACGACAAGTTCTGCGGATGTACCTCTACTTGCTGGATTCCAGGCAAGTATACTCACTTGCTGCCAAATGGCTGCCTTTCATCACTTGTTACCGATTCTTCCCGTTGTTCTTATTCTAGCCTGTTGATTCGATGCTTGTGTCTCGATCCTATTATATGTTTACCTTGCAGCCATGATATAGCCTTCCTCCCACTTCCTATTAACTGTTGTTTGTTTACCCTGTTGGCCCTCGTGTCGTAGTTGCATGCTTAGTGTTGTTTGCGCTCAAGTCTTGTTGTCCGTCTTATCACCTGTTTAGTTTGGTAGTTGGGTTTCAATTCAATCAACAACATGTTAATGTTTTGGGTAATAATAACTTGATGTTAAGGCACCGGCAGGAGGCCCGGGTTAGGTTTTTGAGGCCTGCTAGTGTCGACCCTAATTAGGAAAAGGGTCTTGTCTACTGATCCATGATGAGCGTGCTCACCGCATCCGGGTGGTGGTATGGAACCCCCCTCGACTTAGACATGATCTGCAGCTTGTCCGAAGAGCCACACTTAGTTCGGGTGTTCCATTTGCTCCTTGCATAATGGGTTGATCCCCCATGGTTACTGATGATGATGATGCATATAGGGTGAGGCCCGTAGTGCCGGGGTGTTGTGTCCTGCGGGAGTTTTGCACACCTGCGCTGAGTATTCGGCTGCGTGGCTGGGACCTTATAGCTCCGTGGCTCCTAGGATGGGTTGTAGAGACGGTTTGGGTCGTGTCGAGCCAACCTGAGTTTTAGTTGGTGGCTTGAGTGTGTACGGGTACTGGAGCACACCCTGCAGGGATAAATCTTCTCGAGAAGCCGTGTTTTCCGCGGTTATGGATTACTTGGTGAAAGTACTGGCTAACAAGTACTCAGAACAACTTACACCTAACTAATGATAACTTGACTAGTAATAGTCTTATTGACACAATAAGTTGAACATCATTAATCCAACAGTGTGTGTTATCCTTGGGTTGCTTCCTTAGTAGGGGGTAACATTGGATGGGTTTGTTTGGTGGTTAGTTGTAGATGGTTACGATACGCTATCTTATCCCCCTCTTTTAGCCGGATGTTGTAGTGAGTCTCTGTAGTTGGTTAGTGCAGCCCGCTGCCGCTTATTTGCAATGATCCTTTCCTTCCCGTTGAACCCAAAGTATTTGTATCTTGTGATGACTGGCTACGCTGGTATCTTGTGAGTATGGTTTATCCACTTGCCAGTACTTAACCGTACTGACCCACGAATCCTTTTTCGTGGCTGCATATTCCAAATTGCAGTCAACAGGTTTGAAGTCTGACGACGTTAGCTTGGGAATCCCTCCGGCTTGGCCTGGGCAGGGATTGGACGCTCTCGGTTATCTTCAGGACTCTTAGTCCACTTTGTATCTTGTCCGTAGTCGGACGCTATGTTGTTTCTTCCGCTGTTATTTGGATCTTTGTATTGTATCAGTTGTATCCTTGGCTCGTTGAGTCTTCTTGTATATATCTTTTCTGTTGTTGTTGTGGATTATTCGTGAACTATTGTAATGTTATCACAAGTGGCAACCTGGAATCGGTTATTATGTGGATTTTGGCGTGTATGCTGAAATCTACATAGTGCCCGATCCCGGGGCGTCACAAATGGTATCAGAGCCTTGGTTCCGATTCCCGAGATTGTTTCGATACGAATGGTTATCGAAGCAACGGTCCGCAAAGCCTGTAGGATAACCTCGCTAACGGTCGTTGTTTCTAGAGTGTCAAAAACTATTTCTGCTAAACTATTTTGGAAAAGCATCTCAATAGGATTCTTGTTTTCTCCTTATCTCTATTCTATTTCCCCTCCCATCTTATTTGTTTTGGAGTCTCCCCTCTTGTCTATCTTTCAAAGTTTTAGGATCCTACGTGGGTGGACGTTTTCTGAGCCTTTAACCTAATAGGTTCGATCATCGGAAGATTCCTGGTGGAAAGACATCGTCGTCACTCCGAGCAAGAATCCCTTGTTAGTGGTGTCGAGAAGATCAGCTGGAAGCATGAAGAATCGATAGTCGAACTTCTTTCCCCTCCCGGGTTAGCAGCTGGATTGCGAGGGCGCAATCCCTTGTTAGTGGTGTCGTCTGTAACACCCTGGGTGTTCCCCTTTAGTAGAATTGGTTGCTTTTCTTTTTCTTTTTGCATCACATGCATCAGATGCATTGCATCATGTTTTCAAAACAATTGGAAAACTCAAACCAAATTAAACTTTCAAACATTGTTCAAAATTTCCAATTTAAAAAATTGCAAACTAAAATAACTCAATTGTTTCCAATAGTTTGAAGTTGATTTATTTAAATTGCTTGTTAATTAAAAACTCCCTTTAATCAACACCCTAAATGATAAATTCAAATTCATTTCAAAAATCAATCATAATGGGCATGATCAAATTGTGGTTTAAAAATTAACAACTTGCAAACTTTTAAGCTCACTAAGTTTTCTTAGTGTTTGGGATTATTAAATAAATATTGTCTATTTTAAAAATCAAATGAAACCCTATATGAATTTCAAATACCAAATTTCAAACTAATTGTCATTTCTTTTAAATTGTTGAAAAATAAGTTAACCTACCTTAGTGTTGCTGTTTTGAAAATCAAGTAAAAATATTTCGTAAATAAAAACCCTAAAAACCACTCTCTCTTTTTCTCTCTTCCTTCTACAAAAAAAAACTGTGAACAAAAAAAGAAGAAAAACCCTTTGGGGGCTGGGGAGGCAGGCCAAGCCCACCTACAACCCAGCCCACCATGGACCGTTCCCAAGCCCAGCCCCAAATCGATGTCTTCTTCGTACGGACGCGGGGGGAGAAATCGCTGTCGCTGTCACCGATCCCCCCCACCTCAACTGCTCCCCCTTCCCTTTATCTCCCCCTCGAGAGCCTCTCCAACCCTAGTCCTCTCTTCCTTTCCGCCGCCACCAACCCTCCCCTCCCATCTCCTCTGCCTTCCTTTTCCTTCTGCAACCACCAATCTTTGGCCAAGGTGGCGCACGTCGGGGCGTCGGGGTGGAGTCCGTGAAGGCCTCGCGAGCACGGGAATCGCACCACGGGGGCCGTCTCCTTCGTCTACGAGCAAGAGCCATCGCTGGAGCGGCCTGGAGCGACGGCCCTGTCAAGCTCTGTCGGCCACGTTCCCCGATCACCTCGCCTCCTTCTCGAGCCCCTCGGTGCGTTTCCTCCCTTCGGGGCCTCTCCCTCCCCTACTCCGTTGTTATGTGTGCCGCCATCGAGCCGCAGTTTCGCGCCTCCCGTGTCTGCACGTCGCCGGTTTCATGTTCCTCTCCGATCGCATGCCCGTAGTTCGCAGAAACGCTTCTTCCGTCAGTTTCGTCAGAAGAAACACCCGGATTCTACACTTCACCTTATTTCCTATGTGTATCCTTACAAAAGCATGCAGTCACCCCAGTGGCTGCGCGCCTGATCCTCTCCCAGGCCGACGCGGGTTCGAATCCCTCCGCGGCGGATTTATTTTGGAGATTTTCCTTCCTTTGGCCGGCCCGCCCGTCATTGACCCCGGAAGCCACTTTGGCTTCCAACCAGCTGCGTCAGCGCCGCGTGGCGCAGGGGCCCTCCTGCCAGCGGCAGTAGCTGGGATCATCCCCGGTGAGAAACGACCCCAGATCCAGATCTTGATCTGGCGGATTGCATCCAGGCCCCTGTCTTTTTCTTTTTTGCACCGGCGCCCCTCAATCTTTTGGTTCCATCACAGTCCAGTCCCTGCACTTTGCAAAATGCACCCCAAACTCCAAATGATCATAACTTTCAAACCACAAATCCAAATGACACATATTTTATATGTATCCCAATCAAAATTTCATGAACTTTTCAAATATGCTTTTTGTTTTCTGTTTTGAATTTTTCAAATGGGTTTAAAACTTCAAATTCAAGTAACTCTTATGAATTTGATTAAATCCATAACAAATTCAAATCTATTTCAAATGGCCCATATAAAATATGTTTTCCAACCAAAATTTCATGCTCTTTGCAAATATAACATTTGTTTTCTGTTTTGAATAATTTAAATTGCTGAAAACAACTGTTTCTTATTTAATGCAATTTAAATTGCCAAATTCATAACTAATTCATTTTAATTCCAAATCCAACAAATAAAATATGTTTTCATACCAGAAAAATGCACTTTATCTGTTCATGCCATCCATGTTCATGTTTGCACCTTGCATGTTGCATTTGTAGTAGTGTTATGTATGTTCACCTAATAAATAAATATGGAATGTGTGGGCTAATTAATTCCAACTGTTGCCCCCTTCCATTTAAATTGCCTAGCTCATCTACCTTATTGTTTGCCATGCTAAACAACATTTAACTTGATGGTTAGATAAACAACTTGAACCAATTCCTATTTCTCTGGACTCCGGCTCCGATTAAATTGCTTAAGTTGTTTCCTCTCCGTTGCATCTTGCCATGTCATGCATATAAAATAGGATCATGCTGGATCTTTTGCCGTAGTAGTAATTGTTGCATCCGGTGTTTGTTCGAGGTTCGTTGCTTCTTCGCGGATAGGACGTTGAGATGATGTGAGCAACGACAAGTTCTGCAGATGTACCTCTACTTGCTGGATTCCAGGCAAGTATACTCACTTGCTGCCAAATGGCTGCCTTTCATCACTTGTTACCGATTCTTCCCGTTGTTCTTATTCTAGCATGTTGATTCGATGCTCGTGTCTCGATCCTATTATATGTTTACCTTGCAGCCATGATATAGCCTTCCTCCCACTTCCTATTAACTGTTGTTTGTTTACCCTGTTGGCCCTCGTGTCGTAGTTGCATGCTTAGTGTTGTTTGCGCTCAAGTCTTGTTGTCCGTCTTATCACCTGTTTAGTTTGGTAGTTGGGTTTCAATTCAATCAACAACATGTTAATGTTTTGGGTAATAATAACTTGATGTTAAGGCACCGGCAGGAGGCCCGGGTTAGGGTTTTGAGGCCTGCTAGTGTCGACCCTAATTAGGAAAAGGGTCTTGTCTACTGATCCATGATGAGCGTGCTCACCGCATCCGGGTGGTGGTATGGAACCCCCCTCGACTTAGACATGATCTGCAGCTTGTCCGAAGAGCCACACTTAGTTCGGGTGTTCCATTTGCTCCTTGCATAATGGGTTGATCCCCCATGGTTACTGATGATGATGATGATGCATATAGGGTGAGGCCCGTAGTGCCGGGGTGTTGTGTCCTGCGGGAGTTTTGCACACCTGCGCTGAGTATTCGGCTGCGTGGCTGGGACCTTATAGCTCCGTGGCTCCTAGGATGGGTTGTAGAGACGGTTTGGGTCGTGTCGAGCCAACCTGAGTTTTAGTTGGTGGCTTGAGTGTGTACGGGTACTGGAGCACACCCTGCAGGGATAAATCTTCTCGAGAAGCCGTGTTTTCCGCGGTTATGGATTACTTGGTGAAAGTACTGGCTAACAAGTACTCAGAACAACTTACACCTAACTAATGATAACTTGACTAGTAATAGTCTTATTGACACAATAAGTTGAACATCATTAATCCAATAGTGTGAGTTATCCTTGGGTTGCTTCCTTAGTAGGGGGTAACATTGGATGGGTTTGTTTGGTGGTTAGTTGTAGATGGTTACGATACGCTATCTTATCCCCCTCTTTTAGCCGGATGTTGTAGTGAGTCTCTGTAGTTGGTTAGTGCAGCCCGCTGCCGCTTATTTGCAATAATCCTTTCCTTCCCGTTGAACCCAAAGTATTTGTATCTTGTGATGACTGGCTACGCTGGTATCTTGTGAGTATGGTTTATCCACTTGCCAGTACTTAACCGTACTGACCCACGAATCCTTTTTCGTGGCTGCATATTCCAAATTGCAGTCAACAGGTTTGAAGTCTGACGATGTTAGCTTGGGAATCCCTCCGGCTTGGCCTGGGCAGGGATTGGACGCTCTCGGTTATCTTCAGGACTCTTAGTCCACTTTGTATCTTGTCCGTAGTCGGACGCTATGTTGTTTCTTCTGCTGTTATTTGGATCTTTGTATTGTATCAGTTGTATCCTTGGCTCATTTGAGTCTTCTTGTATATATCTTTTCTGTTGTTGTTGTGGATTATTCGTGAACTATTGTAATGTTATCACAAGTGGCAACCTGGAATCGGTTATTATGTGGATTTTGGCGGGAATTTTGAAATCTACATAGTGCCCGATCCCGGGGCGTCACACACGGCGACGCTCACCCTCGGCTGGAGTCGAGCAGAGGCTCGGGGCAGACGGCGTGGACGGCAGCGTCGCGGACGGCAGCGTCGCTGTGGTGATCCTTCGCGGCTGCTGAGGTGTAGTCGAGGTAGAGGAAGGAGAGGTGGATCGATTTCGGTGGCTAGGTGGGGTGGTGGTGTGACGAGGTGGCGGTGGAAGCCATGGATTCAGAGGGAGCTCGCCGGGGTGAGTTTCAGAGAGGGGAACCGGGGCGGAGAGAGAGTGAGCGGCGGCGGCGGCGCGAGGGAGGAGTAGGTGGTAGGTAGCTAGGGTAGGGCTGCGGGGCTCCTAGGGGGTAGATATAGAGGCCAGGGGGCGCGGGTGGCCGTCGCTGCGCAACCGCGGCGACGTGGCACCGGTGAGATTGCCGCCGTACAGGAGAAAGAAGAAGGAGGGGGCGCGAAGGGGTACGCGGGCCAGAAGCTGGGCTGGGCCGCGCGGGCTCCCCCCTGGGTAAGTTTTCTCCCTTTTTTTTCTATTTTGTTTTGCTTATATTTTTTTTTGCAGAAACTAGAATAGGAAGAAAAATATGATTTTGGAGTTAGCAAAAATTTCAGAAAAATTTGTGTTAACTCCCTAATGGAAATGTAACCAAATGCCAGTTTGGAATTTCAAAAATATTTGAATTGTGGTGCTGTTTGGAATTGTTTCAAATTTAAATGGATTTTATTATTAAGTAAATATTATTGAAAACAAACTTTTAATAGGGTGAACCCTATGGTTTAAGTAGAACAATGTGATTAGAATTTGTTTGGTACTTTCATAATTTTCAAATTAGGTGTTGTTTGATGATTTGGTTTGAATTTGAATGCAATTTGTGGTTAATTGGTTATTGAAAACAATATTTTAATTAGGGTGATAAATTGATTTTAACTGGAAACAAATGAGCACATTTGTTTTGGTTATTTCATAATTTCAAAAGTGGATACTGTTTGCAATTGAATTTTGAAATAACATTGGAAGTAATTAATTGAAATAAAACCACCATTTTATTAGTTGATCACTATGGGAAATAATTGGAAGCAAAAATGGTTGTCTTTATTTGAACCTTTTATTTAAGAGGTTGTAACATAACAAGTATTACTTAAATGTTTGAACAAAGTTTGAATTTCAAATGTGAAAACAGAGTAAAACAGAAGCAAACAAGTGGAAAACAAAGTAAAACAAATGCAGACAAAGAATAATATGATGACATGATGCAATACTTTAATAAACAATAAATCAAACATTCTAAATGGTAAGTTTTCATACTTGGGATGTTAAAAAACGCCCCCCCCTTGAAGAATCGCGCCCCGAGATTCCTTACTGAGAAGCGAAAAGGTCCGGATACTTCTTTCGAAGATCCTCTTCGGTCTCCCACGTTGCCTCTTTATCGGAATGATGCGACCACTGCACTTTCAAGAACTTGGTGCTCTTGTTGCGAGTCTTACGCTCGGTCTCATCGAGAATTCGAATAGGGTTCTCCTCATAAGAGAGATCATCTTGCAGTTCGATGGAATCATGATCAACTGCATGATCTGGATCTTTGAAACACTTCTTGAGCTGTGACACGTGTAACACATCGTGCACCTTTGATAGTTTTTCTAGAAGTTCAAGACGATAGGCATTTTCCGCACGCCTTGAGAGGATGTTGAAAGGACCAATGTATCTTGGTGCAAGCTTTCCTTTCACACCAAAACGATGAGTGCCTCTGAGGGGAGTTACACGGAGATATGCCTTGTCACCAGGTGCATAGACCATATCCCTGTGCTTGCTGTCATAACAGCTTTTCTGACGAGACTGAGCAATCTTGAGATTGTCACGAATGATACGAACTTTCTCCTCGGCTTCCTTAACAATGTCAGGGCCTAAGAGTGAACGTTCACCAGCTCCAGACCAATTGATTGGACTCGTGCATCTGCGGCCATAGAGTGCTTCAAATGGTGCCATGCCTAGGCTTGCCTGGAAGCTGTTGTTGTAGGAGAATTCAGCATATGGAAGGCAATCCTCCCATTTCATGCCAAAGGAGAGACCACATGCTCTGAGCATATCCTCGAGAATCTGATTGACTCTTTCGACTTGCCCCTGAGACTGAGGGTGATAAGCTGTGCTGAACAAAAGTTTAGTGCCCAATGCTTCTTGAAAACTCTTCCAGAAATGAGAAGTGAAGATACTTCCACGGTCTGAGCTTATTTCCAATGGAACACCATGAAGGGGAACAATCTTTGCTGTGTATAGCTCTGCTAACTGGCTAGCTGAGATTGTTTCTTTGACAGCGAAGAAGTGAGCTACCTTAGTGAGACGATCAATGACAACGAAGATTGCATCGTTGCCCTTCTTGGACTTTGGAAAACCAGTGACAAAGTCCATTTCAATCATGTCCCACTTCCACTCAGGAATTTTCAGAGGTTGGAGTAGACCAGCTGTTTTCTGATGGACTGCCTTAACACGTTGACAAACGTCGCATTCAGAAACGTATTGAGCAATTTCACGTTTCATGCCAGGCCACCAATACAGCGTCTTAAGATCCTGGCACATCTTTGTACTTCCAGGGTGGATGGAGAGAGGAGTTTCATGAGCCTCCTTGAGAATGATATCTTTGAGACTTTGAAACTGAGGAACTGCAATGCGTCCTTCGAAGAACACAATTCCCTTGTCATCAATTGAGAAGGACTTGAATTTATCATTGCCTTCTTTGATGTGCTCTACAATCTTCTTGATTTCAGCATCACGAAGTTGTTCAGAACGAATCTTGTCCTCGAGAGTTGGACTAGCTGTCAAGCTTGCAAGATATCCTTGAGGAACAAGACCAAGGTTCAGCTTCTGGAATTCTTCATGAAGTGGAGGTTGGCTTTCCATGATCATGAGATTATTGCAATAGGACTTGCGACTCAGAGCATCGGCCATAACATTAGCCTTGCCTGGAGTGTAAGAAATGGTGAGATCAAAGTCTTTAATCTTTTCAATCAATCTCCTTTGCCTTAGGTTCAGATCTGGTTGAGTGAAGATGTATTTCAGACTCTTATGATCGGAAAAGATTTCAGTGCGGTTACCCAACAAGTATTGTCTCCATTTCTTGAGGGCAAACACAACTGCTGCAAGTTCAAGATCATGTGTGGGGTAGTTTTGCTCATGTGGGTTCAACTGACGTGAAGCATAAGCCACAACTTGATGTTCTTGCATAAGAACTGCACCTAGACCTTGGAGAGATGCATCGCAGAATATCTGGAAAGGTTTGGTAGTATCTGGGCCAACCAGAACTGGGGTGGAAGTGAGTTTAGTCTTCAAGAGATTGAAACTCTCATCACACTGTGGAGTCCAAACGAACTTCTTGTCCTTATTTGTGAGATCAGTGAGAGGTTTGGCAATCTTGGAAAAGTTTTGGACGAAACGACGGCAATAGCTAGCCAAGCCAAGAAAACTTCTGACTTGCTTCACCGTCTTGGGAGGTTTCCAGTCAACAATTGCTTTAACCTTTTCTGGATCAATGGCTATGCCTTTGGTAGAGATGATATGACCAAGGTAAGCAACTTCTGGAATCCAGAACTCACATTTGGAGAATTTGGCATACAGACGATGCTCGCGAAGTTTCATGAGAGTGAGACGAAGGTGTTCTCCATGCTCTTCCTCGGATTTTGAGTAGACCAGAATGTCATCGAGATATACCACAACGAACTTGTCGAGGTATTCATGGAAGACAGAATTCATGAGTCTAGAGAATGTCGCCGGTGCATTGGTGAGACCAAAGGACATGACAGTGTATTCATATAGACCGTACCGAGTGGTGAAAGCTGTTTTAGGGATATCTTCCTTTCTGATCTTTATTTGATGGTAACCCATCCTCAAGTCCAACTTTGAGAATATTGAGGCTCCAGCAAGTTGATCAAAAAGATCATCGATACGAGGAATTGGATACTTGTTTTTGATGGTTTTCTCGTTGAGAGGACGATAGTCAACCACGAGTCTCTTTTTTTGATCCTTCTTGGCAACGAACAGAGTTGGGCAACCCCAGGCGGAGGAACTAGGCTGAATGTAACCTTTCTCCATGTACATATCGATTTGCTCCTTCAACAATTTCAGTTCAGGAGGAGCTATCTTGTATGGATGCTTAGAGATTGGAGCAGTACCTGGCTCAAGCTCGATCACGAACTCAACTGCTCTGTCCGGAGGCATTCCTGGCAATTCTTCTGGGAAGACGTCAGGGAATTCACAAACCACCAGAACATTTTCGAGTAGAGGTAGAGGTTTTGCATCGACTGTGCATAGCTGAATAAACCTTGATCCATATGGAGAATAGACTATCTGGCCAGAAGGGTGGGAGAGAGTTATTGACTTTTGAGCACAGTGAATTTTAGCTTTGTTGGTCTTCAACCAATCCATGCCCAGAATGACATCAATGTCAGAATTTCCCAGCAACATGAGTGAAGCAAGGAATATGCGGCCTCCAATTAGGATTTGATTGTCCATGCTTATCTTGGAAGTCAACATTTGAGATCCCGGAGAGTGAACAGTGATTTGATTGTTTAGTGGAACCAGAACTAGGTTGTACGTTGTTGCAAAGATCTTTGACACAAAAGAATGCGATGCTCCGGTATCAAACACCACTTTAGCTGGAAAAGAGTTTACGGGTAATATACCGAGAACGACGTCAGCAGCTTCCTCAGCTTTGTCGGCCTTGATATGATTCACCCTCGCGGTCCTCCCGACAGGCCTGTTGTTGGAGTTGAAGGCTTTAGCCGGGGGAGCACGCACCATTGCCTGGTTGGTGTTGGGGCGAGGTGGTGGAGGTAGCTACCTCTGAGTGCACTTATCAGCGTAGTGTCCAGTCTCCTTGCACTTGAAGCAAGTGACCACACGGGGAGGACCTGGCCTTGGCTGCCCCATTGGAACCCTCTGACCATGCATCTGAGATGGGTTGGGTGGGCGGGGAGCAAAGCCTAGAGAAGCTTGGGCATATGGAGCCCGAGTGACAGCACCATTTGGCACCCAGATGCGGCGCTTCTGCGGAGGGGTGGTCATGTTGGAGGAGGAACCACCCTCACGCGAGTGCTTGCGAGACTCCTCGAACGCCTTGCGCCCATTTTCCTCATTGAGCGTGATGTTCACGAGCTCCTCGAAGTCTTTGCACTTGACGTTGGTGAGTGCGTACTTCAGTTCCGGGTTAAAACCTCGGCGGAACCTTGCCATCTTCTTAGCCTCAGTGGACACCTCATCACCAGCGTAACGAGCGAGGTGATTGAACTCGTTCTGATAGCCGATGACGTCCAGCTTGCCTTGCTTAAGAGAGTAAAACTCTTCACGCATCCTTTCCATGAGACCATCTGGGATGTGGTGCTTCAGGAAGGCATCCTTGAAACAACCCCAGGTGATTGGGTATCCAGCCCTCATGGTCTGGTAGTTCTCCCACCAAGTAGCTGCCTGAGCCTTCAGTAGGTAGGTGGCATACTTGACTTTGTCTTCCTCAGCAACGTGAGCAATGTCCAGAGCCCTGGCCATCTCCCGGATCCAGTCATCAGCATCCAGAGGCTCGCGTGTTGCCACGAAAGCTCTCGGACCCAGACTCAGAAACCCCTTGATGCTGACTCGTGGAGCATTCTGGTTGTTGTGCTGATTTGCCTGGAACTGGGCCATCTGCGTCACGACCTGAGTCATCTGAGTCAACAGCTCCGTGATTGGCGGTGGCTCAGGCGGGTTGTTCCTTGTTGGCGGCATCCTGAATAGACATGCATTTTAGCACAACAACAGAAAAGGACAGACTTGGTAACCGAAAACGAGATTGTTCCGACGCATGAATAGATAACCAACAGGTACATCATCACATGTTCAAATACATTAGAATATCCAACACACCAATACATGGTTCGAAAGCCAAAGGATAACTAAACATAGCTAGGAATGGATACATCGGTACTCCCATGCTCATCACGCAGGACGGCGGTGAGTAGTACGACGAGGGGTACGGTGAGGAGCACGCCCACGAAAGTAGGTAGAACGACGATCCACATAGATCTGTCGTGGCCCGAGAGCGACTCTAGGTGTGGTGAAGTACATAGCGTCGACTCCCTGTGCTCCAAAGCGTGGAATCCCGGTGTAACCAGCACCGAGGTTGAGGAGTGGACCTCTGATCGGCTCGTAACCGCCAGCATCTGGTAGACGACGACCAACTGGCTGATCGAAACGTGCAAAGCGCTCATCTCCAACAAAGTCTGTGGTGTACGTCGCCAGACGAGTCAAAGCAAGGTAGAGCTGCTCTCTGACTGAGGCCAACTCTTGAGAAAGTGTGGTGGCAACTGCGTCACTATGCCTCACAAACTGAGTGGTGGTGTGCAGCCTGGTGTTATCATGCTCGTAGACATCCAAGTTGTCGTAGAGAGTGAAGTGAGCTCCCTCCGAAGTGATGTAACCACGGGGGATGTGGCGATAGATAGAATCGTCAAACCCCCAGTAGTCAGCACGAAGGACGGTGAGACTCACGTAAGCTGCCTGCTGCACGGCCATATCCACTGAGGAACCTACTGCCTCGTAGCGGTGGACAACGCTCATGCCATCATCTGACAGAATGTAGACGATAGCCTGGTAGTAGGTCTGGTCAAACTCTCGCTGCTGCTCGTAGACCTGGTACTCTGGTGCCCAACGGAACCCCAGATAAGTGACCATGTCTCTCAGCATCTCCGGATAACCGGCGGTGCTCTCACAACGAGTCATCCGAACCACCTGCGGGTAGAACCTGAGATCCATCTGCAGATGATTGGGGAAGTTTTGATTAGACGCCGGTAGAAGAACTGAAGTGGAAAGCAACAACAAGATTTCAACGGACGATAAGGATATTGAGAAGAACAGGATATTGAAGCAACATCGGGAAACACAAGACCAAAAATCCTGAGGTACTACGGAGAACCCAAAACACGTGAAAACCTAACTTGAAAGTTTGGGTGAGAGGAGAAAACAACGTTGCACTCCTTACCAGAAAAGGGTGGGTGGGTGGGGAAAGAAGAAAAATGGCAGAATTCCTACTCTCACGTTTCATTTTTCCTATATAGCTACAAAATAGTTTCTAGACTCAAACTGCGACCAGTAAAAGGGACCCTATAGGCAGACAGGCTCTGATACCATTTGTCGCACCCGGACTTCTAAAGGATACTCGCCGTTCCGTTGAACAGTAGTAGATTGGATTACGGGGCTTACCGGCACCCACGTCCTCTTACGAGTAGGCCAACACACGTATGTGTGACAACCAACCCCTATCTGTTCAGCGTCGACGTAAACCATCCCATAGAAATCAGGACACTACCATTGACGTACTTCATACCATACACACATGGTACGTCAACGGTTGTAACAGAATGATAGCACAACATATCTCTAAGACACAAAAGATTGAAATAAGTTGCAAATAGCTCTCACTAGAGCAGAGATAGAAAATACAATCATCCAGAGGACACATGTCCCAACATAACATCATCACATCTCAGCGGAAGCATTCAAAGGGTCTGAGTACAGACAAATCCAAATAGGCTTAAGAAGCCGGGAACGGAAAGAAAGACGGAGCCCATCCACGTAGTCTCGGATCCTGCCCGGGTCCGCTACCTACTCGTCAGCAGCCTCGTCAAACTCCACGTAGTAGCCGTCACTGGGATCCTCGTAAGCGTAGTCTACGGAAACCACAGCCCCAAAGGGGTCAGTACATAAACGTACTGGCAAGCAAGACTCACAATTCACCAACGTGTAGCCCGTCAACACCAAGCACAGATGCCTTGGGTTCAACGGAAGAAAGGGGGATATAAAAGATGCTGCAACTGACTGCGCTAACCAACTACAGAGATTCTACCACTTCCGGCTAACAGAAAGAAGATAAGATATCGTATCGTACCAACTATAATTAACCACCAAACAAACCCATCCTGGATCTCGCCCCTTATCCAAAGAAGCAATCCGAGGATAACTCACACAGTTGGATTAATGAATAATGGATCAAGTTGTTGTGTCAATAAGCCTATTACTAGTCAGGTAGCATTAGTTAGATGTAAGTTGTTCTGAGTACTTGTTAGCCAGTACTTTCACCAAGTCAACCATAACCGCGGAAAACACGGCTTCTCGAGAAGATTTATCCCTGCAGGGGTGCACCAATTTGGCCGTACACGTAAGAATAACCCGCCAGATGGGATGCCTCCCACCAAGCGGGGCACTCAACACAACTCAACTCTTCTTCGCATCAAGCCCAAAGCACCTTGGGCGCACGGCTAATCGAGCACCGAAGAAAGGGGACCCTCATAGCACTCTAAGAACGTGTCCCCCTATATGCCGACTACAAAAGTTCCACCCTGCGCTGGGCTCGCAAAAACATGCATGCGGCAAATGGAAAACACGAACTAAATGAGACGATTTGGACGAGATGCGAATCAAATCAAATTGAGGGGGGCGCCCATACACGCTTCCCACATGTGGATAGTGCGCTCATCATGGATCAGTAGACAAGACCCTTTTCCTATTAGGGTCGACACTAGCAGGCCTCAAAACCACACAGGGCCTCCTGCCGGTGCCTTATCAGCATATTATTATTAACAGGTTGATTGATTAACATCGAGCCCCAGAACATAATAGAATATAGTAACAGAAAGTAACGGGTAACAGACTCGAGCAACACAACCTAAGCATGCTAGTAAGACACTGGCTCAAACAATGGGGTTGTAGGAGTGGAGGTGAGGCAATATCAGGGTTAAGGGATTTCATGTGATAGGTTGGTAACAGAAACAACTAGTACTAAGGCTAGCAGAAAAGACAACGGAAAGTATCGGTAGCCAATGTTGAAAGGAACACAGTGGTTCATGTGAGTGATAACTTGCCTGCAAACTCCGCAGCCTGGTACTGAGCTAGATCCTCAGAAGGGGTGTCGTAAGTATCGTTTGTCTCAACGTCGTCGTCTATCCGAGAAGAAGCAAACAGACAATGCAGAAAGATAAACAATCAATATCATGGCATAGTGCACAATCATGGGATGATGCATGTCAAATTAAATGGATGCATCAAAATAACTAGTGGACTTGGTAACTCAATTTAAGTGGACACATATGCAATTTTTGAGTTGCATATGAAAAACCCATGAATTTTGGTTGAAACAATTGTTTTCCAATTAACCAATAGGTGAAAGTGGATTAGTATGATGCATGGATGAGGAAAGCAACAAAATAACAACAATAGAACCAATTGGAAATAAGGTTTACCCATTTAGAAATTTATTTATTAAATTAGGGAATTTTTTGGTTCCTTTAAGGGATTACACAAATAGTTGGTGTTTTCACCAATTTAAATTGTGCAAAATAAATAACAAAATTCATATTTGAAAGGAATACCAAATTTTAGTTGGATTACATGTTTCAAATATTGAAAAAGGAATTACAATGATTTAATTATGAATTAAACAAGATTAAACAAGTTTTAAATGAGTTTAAAACAAGCATGAATTTTATTTGGATTTTATTTGTTCAAAACATAAATTCAAATTCATATTTGAAAAGTTTATAATTTTCTAGTTTGAAAACATATTTTGCTTGTTCAAAAATAATTTAATTTGAGCAAGTTATGATTTTAGCAAATTTAAGTGATTTAAACAAGGTTTAAATTATTCAAACAATTTAAATTATTCAAAACATGAAACAAAATTTATATTTGAATAGGTGGTTTGAAATAGCATGGAAAACATATTTTATTTGCATTATTTGGATTAGGTATGAATTAGTTATGGATTTTAGCAAATTGCAATTGAATTATTTGAATTCAAATTTGAAATGCATTTGGAAAATTCAAAACAGAAAACAAATGCTATAGATAGATAGACAATTGAATTTGGGGCAGTGCACATATTTTATTTTTGTTATTTGGAATTATAAAACAAAACTTATTTGCATTTTACTTTCAGGGACCAATCTGTGAAGTTTAGGACCTAAACAGAAAACGAAAACTTGGAAAAGGGACCTGCACCGCGCAGTGACCTAGCTACGGTCACTGCCAGTGGGCCAAGGGGGCAACGTGGCGCTGCGTGGCAGCACAGCTGGCCACCACGGCCACCGACAGGTGGGCCACGGGCTCAGGGAATAAATCCCAAAAAGATGGCGTCGCGGGGGCTCGAACCCACGACCAGGCGCGCGATAGGGAGCAGTGCTGCCACTGAGGTGTGCAATTCCCTTCTATCAGTATACGCTCAGTCGCCAAGGTAAGGTTCAGTTTCGAGCTATGAATTTTTAACTGAATCTTTCTGAACTTTGGACAGCAGGTGCGGTGGCCGGCGGCGTGCCGTGGTGCTGTGCTCGTTGCTGCTGTTGGTGGCTCGCGTGGGTTGGTGCTGCGGTGTGCACGTGCTCGTGTTGCGCAAGCAGAGAGGGAGGAGGAGTGCACGGCGACGCTCACCCTCGGCTGGAGTCGAGCAGAGGCTCGGGACAGACGGCGTGGACGGCGGCGTCGCGGACGGCGGCGTCGCTGTGGTGATCCTTCGCGGCTGCTGAGGTGTAGTCGAGGTAGAGGAAGGAGAGGTGGATCGATTTCGGTGGCTAGGTGGGGTGGTGGTGTGACGAGGTGGCGGTGGAAGCCATGGATTCAGAGGGAGCTCGCAGGGGTGAGTTTCAGAGAGGGGAACCGGGGCGGAGAGAGAGTGAGCGGCGGCGGCGCGAGGGAGGAGTAGGTGGTAGGTAGCTAGGGTAGGGCTGCGGGGCTCCTAGGGGGTAGATATAGAGGCCAGGGGGCGCGGGTGGCCGTCGCTGCGCAACCGCGGCGACGTGGCACCAGTGAGATTGCCGCCGTACAGGAGAAAGAAGAAGGAGGGGGCGCGAAGGGGTACGCGGGCCAGAAGCTGGGCTGGGCCGCGCGGGCTCCCCTCCCTGGGTAAGTTTTCTCCCTTTTTTTTCTATTTTGTTTTGCTTATATTTTTTTTTGCAGAAACTAGAATAGGAAGAAAAATATGATTTTGGAGTTAGCAAAAATTTCAGAAAAAATTGTGTTAACTCCCTAATGGAAATGTAACCAAATTCCAGTTTGGAATTTCAAAAATATTTGAATTGTGGTGCTGTTTGGAATTGTTTCAAATTTAAATGGATTTTATTATTAAGTAAATATTATTGAAAACAAACTTTTAATAGGGTGAACCCTATGGTTTAAGTAGAACAATGTGATTAGAATTTGTTTGGTACTTTCATAATTTTCAAATTAGGTGTTGTTTGATGATTTGGTTTGAATTTGAATGCAATTTGTGGTTAATTGGTTATTGAAAACAATATTTTAATTAGGGTGATAAATTGATTTTAATTGGAAACAAATGAGCACATTTGTTTTGGTTATTTCATAATTTAAAAAGTGGATACTGTTTGCAATTGAATTTTGAAATAACATTGGAAGTAATTAATTGAAATAAAACCACCATTTTATTAGTTGATCACTATGGGAAATAATTGGAAGCAAAAATGGTTGTTTTTATTTGAACCTTTTATTTAAGAGGTTGTAACATAACAAGTATGACTTAAATGTTTGAACAAAGTTTGAATTTCAAATGTGAAAACAGAGTAAAACAGAAGCAAACAAGTGGAAAACAAAGTAAAACAAATGCAGACAAAGAATAATATGATGACATGATGCAATACTTTAATAAACAAGAAATCAAACATTCTAAATGGTAAGTTTTCATACTTGGGATGTTACAGTTTTAGGTTGCTATTTTTAATTATAAATTTTGGACATGTTTTAAAAGTTTGAATTGGTTTGAATTTTTGAGTTGTTTTGAAAACAGGATGCAATGCTCATGTGATGCATGTGATGCAATGCAAAAAGAAGAGAAACCAACTTTCTAACTTAGGGTAACACCCCAGGTGTTACAATAACTACATTAGTAACCAAAAATCTAGCTATACTTTCAACAGTATTCCCTCCGTTTTCCCCGAAAGGGGGGCATCGAATGTTTATAACTAAACTGGAGTAGTACATATATATTAGTAAGTATAGATCATTATATTCTAATTAAAAATACGGCGGGAAATATAAATTAAGCCTAAACTATCCTAGACGCCGGTCTGGCCGTCCTCCTCATCGTCGCTCGCTGCCATGCTGGCCTGGTCATCGTTCGGCGCCATGGACGGTGCACGCGTCCCGTCGGAGTAAATGACGGAGACATTCAAAACGCAATGACCCTGACGCCGCTTGGGGAGCCGGGAAGGCTGCATACCGCGTTAATGCTAGGCGTGCGGCAGAGGCGAAGCACCGTCCCGCCGCCTGGTGCAGGTCGCGTCCCATCGTCACCATTACGCGCGGCAGGCTAACCACCACCTGCACGACGTCGTGTGCATGTCTAAGGCGTGTGAATGCGAGGCGTGTTGGCACGTAACCACATGTTCGTCACCTAGGCTGCATGCACATGGTAGTGAACTTGGCAAAGGTGGGTACAACGTTTCGCAAGCAAACACGTGCCATATCGTTTTGTACGCATACACGTATAAAATGGTATCCTCTTTTCTACACGTACGATAGAGGCTTTGATATTCGCTGACTTGGTGGGGTGAGCTTTGTGGTGAATTTGGGTCACTGATTGGTGGCCCCGCGGCGTCCCGGGCCCCACTTTCCAGTGGCTAAATGTCACATTATTCTATGTTGACTAAGTCAGCCGGCGCGTTCCCACCATGCATGCATGCGCACACGACATGGCGACCAGTCGAAACGGGGCGGCCTCGAAACGGCACTCCTTATATAAAGCTCTTGCCGCATCGCCTCTCTCCCTCATCCATTCTCCCCCCCTCCATTTCTAGCAAAAAAAAACCACTCCGCGTCGTCTCCCAGCCCTCCTTCTCTCCCAACTCCCGAGCGCACAACCGCGAGGCAGTTCCGCAGAATGGAAGGTTCGTAGCAGGAGAACGACGGCGTCGTCCCTTCTGTTGTCGTTGCTGCAGGAGCCGCCCATGGTGGTTCCAGTTTGTCGCAGCCGCAGGATGTCGTCCCCGCCGCAGGTTCGTCGGTCGGCCATGGCGCTTTGAGTGCACCGCCTGCTCCTGCCGCGGTGGAGGCGCCTGCTGCTTTCCCTCTCCTGGCAGATCTGGGTGATCCCTATGGGGATTACCCGGCGTTCGACGAGGACGTCGACGACCAGGACTCTGAGGTATCTATGTCCAGGCCGACTTAGTTTATTGTCAAAGATCCAGGGTTTGTGCATGACCTGCACGCAAGTTCGGGCTTCTAGTGTTTGTAGTTGCATGTATACTTTGTTTTTTTTTGTAAAGTTTGGGCTTCTGGTGTTTGTGGTTGCATCTGTTCTTTAGGGGTTCGAGGTTTTTTGTATTCGGGATTAAAAGGTTTGTAGTTGGATCTGTACCTAGGGGTTCGAGGGTTTTTTATACACACAAGTTCAACATTCAGAGGTCTGCTTGCATCTGTACTTAGAGACCAAAGGGAAAAAAATTGTAGAAAAATAGACATGTACTAGACACTAAATTGACAATATAGATGTCCTGCTGTGAAACTAATAACATCTATGCATGAATCTTTTTAAATGATCTTCTATATAGAGTTATGGATGATCAAATATAGATGAGAGTTGATTCAGAGGCTGTAGTTGCATCTGTACTTAGGGGTTCGCAGGTTTTTTGTATTCTATGGATTCAGAGGTTGTAGTTGCATCTGTTCTTATGGCTTCTAGTTTTGTGTGTGCATGTTAGCATGCATGTAAGTTAGAGATTCTACATTTTTTGGAGACATTTTCAATTTTTGTAGTTATTTTGGCTCACAGACACTCTTGACACATTATGAATTTGTTGCAAAATCACATATTGTACCCCCATGCATGATAATTACTTGATCCAGTTTATGCATATAATTAAAGAACGATTCTTGTATGGTATTTTTGATCTGGTAAGATATAATAACATGTCCTGATTAGAATATTAGTCTGTTGAATGTTATCTTAGATCATCAATGAATTCCTGATGTGTTATTATCTGTTTTTGTGCATTAGTTCACCAAATATATATAGTGGAAACTGTAATGTTGTGTAAAATTCGACACATTTTTCTCAACATTGATGTCCTCTTTAGGGCGCATCTGCTAAATAAGTTAATTGATGAAGTGTATGCAAATAAATGAAGAACTACTATTTCTTTAAGATGTGACTGAATAAAAATGTAGTTTCACTAGAAGTGACCTGATAAATTGTTGATGAAGAAGGGGATGCCTTGGGCATCACCAATATTAGATGCTTAAGTATTCTTGGAATTCACACTCTTGATCACGTCATATCATCCTCTTCTCTTGACCCTTGAAAACTTCCTTCACACCAAACTTCTCACAATCTTCATTAGCAATGTTAGTGCAATCGAAACAATAAATTCACATGGTTCAGTTTCTACACAAGCCTAACACTCATAAACACATTATCTACTGTCACAGCTTCTTTTAAAACTCTATTTCTCAAAAGAACACCAAAAGAAAGAGATTAAGATGCAAATGCAATTATTGGCAGAAATCTGTCAAAACAGAACAGCAGGTAAAGATGATTTTTTTAAGAATCTTCTGTTGCTCAAATCAAAAAGTGGTCAACTAAGAAAAGTTGCGTATATAGCCCAGGATTACGGAAAAAAAAAACTCAGGTCATTTTGAATTTTCTGTGATTTTATACGAATTTAACAGTGGACAGCAGAAATCTGTTTCCTACGCAGAAATCCGAAATATAGTCTCAACTTTCCACTAGAGGCTTTACTTGGCTCAACTAATACATGAAATAAAGATACAGACGAGTTTCTACAGAAGTATGCAACCCCTTTACTCAAAGAAAACAGGAAAAACAATGCAAAAATAAAAACATGGGTTATCTCCTAAGAAGTGCTTTTCTTTAAAGCCTTTTGGCTAGGCATGATAATTTGAGAAGATGATCACATGAGAAATAAGAGTTGAAGCACAATAAGTGAGCATCAAGAAGAAAATGTAAAACAAATTTAAGTCTAACCCACTTCCTATGAAAAAGAATCTTGTAGAAAAACAAGTCAACAAAGCACAAAGTGACTAGCATAGGAAGACAAAATAAGTGCAACTTCAAAAATTTCAACATAAAGAGGGGAAACTTAATATTGTTGAGATGCATAAAACCATGTTTCCCTCTCTCATAATAACTTTCAGTAGTATCATGAATAAAATTACAATATAACCATCACATAAAACATTCTTATCATGAGCCAGATGCATAAAAGAACCATTACTCTCCACATAAGCATAGTCATTCTCATTAATAATAGTGGGAGCAAATTCAACGAAATAGATATCATTATAATTCTCATCACCATAATCAACAAATATAGGAGGCATAGTATCATCAAAATAAATTTTCTCCTCAACAGTAGGTGGAATGTAAATATCATATTCATCATTGTAATCATCATATATAGGAAGAATAATATCATCATAAGCAATAGAATAGTTATCCTCCAAAATGTGTTCATTTGTGAACATATCATCATGTTTACTAGGAGGAGATGTATCAAGCATATAATCATCAGTAGCAAAAGGGTTTTCAAACACATCATCCACAAGTTTAGAGGTTTCTATATCATCATTTTCAATATCAAAAGTAGTGTGCTTTTCCCAATCATGATCACTACTATATGTAACAGGCATAGGCTCATCATCAAAGAAAATTTTATCCTTCGTGCTTGGGGAACTAAAAAGATCATTTTCATATAAACTAGCTTCCCCAAGCTTAGACTTTTCCATAGAATTATCAATAATGGTGATAACATTGCTATTAGCATGCAAATAAAGCTCCATAGGTTTTTTAATTTTCACTTCAAACACTTCATGTCGTAACTCAAGATAAATACTATAAAGCTCCCTCATTTTTTTGTTGTTTTACATTAAGATTACTAGTAAAAAATAAAAACTAGAAGAGAGTAAAAATAAGCCTAACTAGTGAAAACAAGAAACAAAAACATAAAATTGCAGAATCTAAAGGAAATAACTCTGAGCACTAACACCCGAGGATGTGAGTACCTTTTCCCTTACCTCCCCGGCAATAGCGCCAGAAAAGAGCTTGATGTCTATGCACGTTTCTATTCTTGTAGACAGTGTTGGGCCTCCAAGTGCATAGGTTTGTAGAACAGCAGCAAGTTTCCCTTAAGTGGATCACCCAAGGTTTATCGAAATCAGGGAGGTAGAGGCCAAATATATCCCTCTCAAGCAACCCTGCAATTAAGATACAAGAAGTCTCTTGTGTCCCCAACACACCTAATACAATTTTCAGTTGTATAGGTGCACTAGTTCGCCGAATAGAGAGTAAAATGCAAGTAATATGGCTGCAAGCAAACATGTAGCAGAACAGGTGGAAAACGGTGTTTCAATGCTTGGAAATAAGGCCTAGGGATCCTACTTTCACTAGAGGACACTCTCAACAATGATCACATAATTGAATAACTAAATATCTTCTCTTCACTATTCTACTCTTAACCCTCTCCGGTTGGATAACGAACACTAATCATTGCGTAGGGCTACAAAAAAGCATTCCTTAAAGTAAGCATTCCCATGTCTAGTTAACCCCACGCTGTCACTATGAGCGCCCTAGAAGGTACTAGACAAACACCACAATTCATAGAGGATACACACACGATGTGCACACTGTCACCTTCACACCGCGGGACAAGGTGACTCCAAAGTTCATATTAATAAAGCACTTGAGTAGCAAAAGATGAAGAGCCAGGGGGCCACGCCACCTTATGGTGTGGCCACCCTGTGGCCCTCCTTCGAGGCTCTTCGGGACTTCTAGAAGCCTCCGGAACTTCTAAGAATTCTAGCTTTTGAATTTTCCAATTCTGAGAATATTTCCAGAACAACTTTTATCTTGTCAATAGGTTTGTCCGGAAATTCGATAAAAATGACATAAAGTGGACGGAAAACATGTAGAAATTGGCATAATATCAACATGGAACATTAGAAATTATAGATATGTTGGAGACGTATCACGCATCACCCTATGGTGTGGGCCCCCTGAGGCCCCCTCCGGGTCTCTTCAGGACTCTGTGGAACCTTCAGGAATTCTAAGACTCCCGGGCTTCAAATTTTCCAATTCCGAGAATATTTCTAGAACAACTTTTCTGAAACAAAAACAGCAGAAAACAGAGAACTAGCTCAGTGGCATCTTGTCAATAGGTTAGTCCGGAAAATCGATAAAAATGACATAAAGTGTATAGCAAACATGTGGGAAAAAAAAAAGAAAACAACATGGAACATCAGAAATTAAGGATACGTTTATGACGTATCAACATCCCCAAGCTTAGTTCCTACTCGTCCTTGTGTAGGTAAACAATAAAAACACAATAATTTCTGAGGTGACATGCTACCAACATAAACTTGATCATCATAATGTAAAAGCATAAGTAAGCTGACATCATAGAACTTCAACAGAAGCATGATAAATAAAACTTTAATAATAAAGCATAGCAATCACTTTGCATCATGAGAAGTAACACAAATAAAATATTATGAATAACAATGCAAAGAAAGATATACGTTTGTTTCAAGTATAGAGAGAACATGTCAAAGTGATATTTCGCTGGTCCTTAAGAGTGGGGCAAAACATAAATGCTAGTACACCTTCAAAGTTCATGAGGAAGACTAGAACAAATAATTAGAGAACAAGCAATAACACCTCATGAATCAATTATAATGTTTCTCGAACAAATGCACATAAAACTCAGAATGGCAAAAATGCTCTCTCAACTGTGCATAAAGTTAGAAGATGGAGACTCAACATAAAAGTAAAAGAAAGGCCCTTCGCAGAGGGAAGCATGGATCACTCATGTGCTAGAGCTTTTATTTTATTAAACAAAGGTATAAAAACTTGACACTCCTCCCAACCATCTTTCACAAACCATGGCTAACTGAATCCTCGGGTGCCTGCCAACAATCACATACGGGGGAGGAGTGTCTATATTCTAAGAGAGGTGTATGCTTATGTCAACGAATGGTAAACAGAAAATACAGTACGTCACAAGCCAACTATACTTCACAAGAGCGGCTCCCATAGTAGGATGCATCTGGGTAGAAGGTCATCCCCCTTTCTCTTTTGTTTACGCAATTATGCTTTGACTGATAAATCAGGGGCAAAAATAGTGAACAGAATTTGTGTTATTAATTTAGGGTTGGGCACCCCGCTGCCAGCTCTTCTATCATTGGATAAGCGGATGAAGCCACTAGTCCAAGGTGTGAAATTCCAATCAACAAGTGAGATAAAGATTCTCTATTTACGTCCTCATGAGCTAAAACAGGAGCACAAAACAGGAGTCATTTTGAAAGTTTTAAAGGTAACACATGAGAAATTTTCTTGGAGTGGCAGTCAAATACCACATGTAGGTAGGTAAGGTGGACACAATGGGAAAATTTTGGTTTTTGGGAGTTGGATGCACGAGTAGAGCTCATACTCAGTACAGGTGGAGGCTAGCAAAAGACTGGGAGCGACAAATCAAGAGAGCATAAGACCCATAATCATGCATAGCGACATAAACATCATTAATCAAAGCATAAGTGGTACCACAAATTCAAAAACTAAATGATCATGGAGGCTATTCATAACTGGTTCATAGTCATAAACATGGTGTGATCATGCGCCAAGTCAACCAAATAAAACATTCAAAGGAGAACACCACAAATTTATGCTTCAATATGACAAGAACAACGCATGATTCTTTCAATGGCACATTAAACACTCTCAGCTATTTGAGGTTAATCATTCTACTCAATAACCACAAGGATTTAAAACTAAAATAACATATAGCATGATATGAAAAGGTTCTAGCCACAATCTATACAAGCTTCTACTTGCACCGTTAAAAATACTACCTCAAGCAGCAGTTTCTTTTCCCAACAAGCACCATACAAATCATGCTTTAACAAAAATGATCTACATGTTACATCAAGCAAACATGAGAGTACTCACATAACACTACTAGAACTAACAGCTCTGAATAAGAGATGCAATGAAAACAAGAGCTAAACAGGAATTTTTGCAGCAGCTAGAAGAAAGACTAAAAATACTAGCATAGCAAGTATTCAAATCAAAAGGTGGAGCGTGTCTCTCTCCACACAAGTATGCTAGGTACAATGATATTATTGCAGGAAGTAAAATAAAAGAAAACAAAGGAAAACAAAAGAAAACAAAATAAAAGCAAACAGACGCTCCAAGTGAACTTCATATGATGTGACCGAATAAAAATATAGTTTCACGAGAAGTGACCGGATAGATAGTTGATGAAGAAGGGGATGCCTTGGGAATCCCCAAGGTTAGATGCTTGAGTCTTATAAAAATATTCTTGGATGAACCACGGGGGCATCCCAAGCTTTGAACTTGCACTCTTCTTGATCACATATATCACCTCTTCACTTGACACTTGAAAACTTCCTTCACACCATACTCAAACAGTAATTCCCATTAGAGGGTTAGTGCAACAAATAAAAATACATGGGTTCTATATGACATAAGTTATATTGATACTTTTAACCATTATCTATAGCCACTGATGTTTTGTGAAGCAAAGAAATCCACTTGATATCGCAAAAGAGCAAATGCAAGAAAAATGGCAGAATCTGTCAAAACTAGAATAGTCTATAAAGACGAATTTTTTTGAAGCACTTATGTTGCTCAGATAGAAAAACTTAACGAACTAAAAAGTTGTGGAATTAGCTGAGGAATAAGAACAAAAAATTTCAGATCATGCTGATATTCCTGGATTTTATATGATTTTTTACGGTGGACAGCAGAAATCTGCTTTCTGCGCAGAAATCCGAAAACCAACTCCACCTCTCGTCGGAAACCTTACTTGGCACTAATAAAACATAAAAAGAAACATACAAAGGAGTTGCTACAGAAGTATACAACCCCTTGACTCAAAGAAAACAGAGAAAAACGAAGCAAAAATAAAACCATGGGTTATCTCCCAAGAAGTGCTTTTCCTTAACGCCTTTTAGCTAGGCCCAGAAAAGAGGAATCAAGTATTTTCAAAAGGAGGGGAATTAAAATCAAGATTTGGCAATTACTTAATAATTCATTGTATTTTATCTAAGTGAGTTTCAGAGGCTCCTCTCTTAGAACTTTTAGGCTTACTATCTTCATCAAATAAATTCTAAGGAACAGTCCAATCAAAATTATTTTCTTGGGCTTCATGCAGTGCTATCAATTTAAAGGGGATTGATATTTTATTCTCCTTTTCATCATTGGATTCAGTGTTTTCTAGAGCACCAACAATATCTACACATGAGCCAAGCATATTGAAACGATCATAGACTTTTCTAGCTTCTATAGCAACACCTCCAAATTCTTTAAGCATAGTTTTTAAGATAAAGTTTATATTCTCAACATCTTCAATATTATTAAAGTTGAGGAACATATGTTGTAATATGGGGTGGAGGTTCGCAAACCTAGCTTCTGACATGTGAACTAAAGAAGTTGCAGCAGTCTCATAATTGGGAGCAAGTTCTACTATGGATTTTTCCTCAAAATTATCATGCTTACTAACATGATCAAATAATTCTTTAATAGTGTCCTTTCCAAGTATAGAACCACTTCCTACCGTCAAATCTTTCAGGGTAAACTTAGGGTACAACATGATGGAAAATAACAACAAAAAGACAAAAATAACGACTAGAATAAGAACTAAATTTTTTGTGTTTCGATAAAGAGAAGCAAACAAGACAAAATAAAATAAACTAAGCAAAACAAAAACAAAGTAAAGATATTGGAAGTGAGAGACTCCCCTTGCAGAAATTCTCTTCCTCCCCGGCAACTGCGCCAGAAAACTTGTTGATGGCGTGTAGTTGACGCCCTCGTTGGTAAACCCCAGGAGAAAGGTTGTGAAGAGCGTAGCAGCAAGTTTTCCCTCAGAAAAGAAACCAAGGTTGAATCGACTAGTAGGAGGACAAGCAATCTCTGAAGGTTGATGCAGCTAAGGTGGCAGGGCGCACTACCGGTTTAGCAGCAATGTGGAACCTACACAACACAATCAAATCACTCTGTCCCAACGAAGCAGTGAGGTTGTCAATCTCACCGGTTTTGCTGAACACAAAGAGGCTAAACGTATGGTGTGGAAAAAAGTAGGAAAACAGTAGGAACGGTATGAGAGCGGTATGAAAGTAGTAGTAGAGCAGTATGAAAGCAGTAGATGTTTTATAAGTATGAGGAAAATGGACCGGGGTCCACAGTTTACTAGTGGTGTCTCTCCGAGAAAGATAAATAACATGTGTAGTGAACAAATTACAGCTGAGCAATTGACGGAAATGAAGGCTGCATTGTAGTGCATACGCAAGACATAAAGATTACTATGTGATTCATGCGGGCATTACAACAATATACACAGACCGTTATCCAACTACATCTATGACTAAAAATCCACCCTCCGAATATCATCCGAACAAACGTTGGGTATTAAGTTGCAAGCAACAGATAATCGCAGTAAGCAAAGTGTGTAATGTAAACAATAACATCATCCTTAGACAAGGCATTGTTGTTTTCTCCCTAATGGCAATAGGACATCCTCCATCCGTCACGTTTCTGTCACTCGAGCACAGATGAAAAGGAGGCATGAACCCACTATCGAGCATAAATACTCCCTCTTGGAGTTACTAGTATCTACTTGGCCAGAGCATCTACTAATAATGGAGAGCATGCAAGATCAATAAATAACATAAGCATGAAGATAACATGATAGATTGATAATCAGAAGACATAGCATTCAACATTCATCAGATCCTAGCAAACACAACATGCAGCATTACATAAAGATGATCTTGATCATGATAGGAAGCTCACAAGATCTAAACATGAGGTACAAAGTGGAGAAGACAACCATCTAGCTACTGCTATGGATCCATAGTCTAGGGATGAACTACTCACGCATCACTTCGGAGGAGGGCATGGCGGTGTAGACCCCTCCGGTGATGATTTCCCCCTACGGCAGGGTGCCGGTGAGAGCTCCAGAACCCTCCCGGTCTCGGGATGACGGTGACGGCGGCCTCGGGTGTTTCTCGGGAAAAAGTTGGATCTATTTAGGGTTCACGTCTCGGGGGGATTATATAGGCGAAAGGGCAAAGGCGGAGGAGGCCTAGGGTCCCCACACCACCCCATGGCGCGGCCAAGGGGGGACCGTGCCACCCTATGGTGTGGGCCCCCTGAGGCCCCCCTCTGGGTCTCTTCTGGACTCCGTGGAACCTTCGAGAATTCTAAGACTTCTGGGCTTTGAATTTTCCAATTCCGAGAATATTTTCAGAACAACTTTTCTGAAACTAAAAACAGGGAACTGGCTCTGTGGCATCTTGTCAATAGGTTAGTCCGGAAAATCGACAAAAATGACATAAAGTGTATTGAAAACATGTGGGAAACAATAAGAAAACAACATGGAACATCAGAAATTAAGGATATGTTTATGACGTATCAGATGCCCGGGGGGCCCACACCCCCGCCAGGCATGGCCAGGGGCACACCTCCCTATGGTGTGGCCCCCCTCCGGGCCTCTTTGAGACTTCGTGGAACCTTCGGGAATTCTAAGACTTCCGGGCTTCGAATTTTCCAATTCCGAGAATATTTCCAGAACAACTTTTCTGAAACTAAAAACAGCAGAAAACAGGGAACTAGCTCTTTGGCATCTTGTAAATAGGTTAGTCTCGGGAAATCGATAAAAATGACATAAAGTGTAAGGAAAACATGTAGCATAAGGCATGAAAACAACATGGAACATCAGAAATTATAGATACTTTTATGACGTATCAACATCCCCAAGCTTAGTTCCTACTCGTCCTCGAGTAGGTAAACGACAAAACAAATAATTTCTGATGTGACATGCTACCAACATAAACTTGATCATCATAGTAATGTAAAGCATGTAAACTAGGATCAAATGAATAAAAGTTGTGGTTTATAGTTGATATACAATAATAATGTATAAACCATTAGGAATAACAAAGTAAAACCTTTCAATGAATCAATACTAAAAGAAATTCCAGTATGCAAAGTATATTAAAGATGATTTCAGCTTTAAGAACAACACTATAATCATCCAAGGCATCAAACTCTCACAACAAATCTTGTTAGGATCAGGTCAAGTGAAAAAAATATGCACATAGGAAAATCATTCAAATAATTGTGCACTCAAAACAAGCAAGCGTTATGTATTGATTCCTGGCACCAGGATATTATGGCTAAAAGAACATTATGGGGGGTGATACGTCCAACACGTATCTCCTTTTACGAATACTTTTCTTATTGTTTGCCTCTAAACTTGTGAGTTTTAGATACCACTAATACGGACTAACATTGTTTTCAGTAGAATTACCCTAGTGTCTTATTTTTGTGCATAAAAAACAACTTTCGGGAAATTTCCCGAAAAAATCCCATTGAGCTTATATCAACAGGAGACCCCGGGAGCCAGAAGGACACCTGGAGGGGGCAAGGAGTAGCCCAGACCACCCCTGGGCGCCCCCCTAGGCCGCGCCGCCTGGTGGTGTGGGGGGGGGGGGGACATTGTAACATCCCTGTTTTTTTTTGGAAAGTCCAAAAATCACAAAAAATTGAAACTTTTTGTTTTCATGTTATGCAAGTCACCAAAAACCAAATTAGATGCAAGAAAAAAGGAAACAATACATTTTTCAATGATATTGGAATTAAGAATCCATTAGGCATCTATTTTCCTAAAACCCTAAAAGCCCATTCAAACTTTTCATTATTCAAAGAAGTTGTTTCTCTTAGGAGTCCTTATTTTATAACATGTTTTCAAATCAACTATTACTTTGAGAATGTATTATGGCAACAAAAATCAAATATTTAAAACCCTTAATAAAGTTCTAAGCCTCAAAAATATTTGACGAGAATAAAATATTTTAATAATAACTTTTATTTGTTATTCCAAGTTTTAAACATAAAGGTGTGAAAATAAAATGCATTGCTTTGAAAATAACATAAAAAAGGGGCATTGAAAACAATATTATGACTTGTGGTTTTATTCCAAATTTTATTAAGTCACTTTAATAATAATTATTTTTTTCCATTTTAAAAATGGCATTAAGTTACTATTAGTGATCACTCATATTTTAAAAAAAATATATAAAATGTGTTGAAAACACTTTCAAAAATATTATTTGACAAGTGGAAGGTATCTGAAATTTTATAGAAACCAATTTTCATTTATTTACCTTTTCTATTTTAAAACTGGTATTAAGTATTATTAAGGAGTTAATCATATTTCCAAATTAAAAATTTGAAATGTGTCAAAAGTTGCCCACAAACATTCTTAGTTGAAAGATATTTTTATTTTAAGAATTTACAAAAAAAATTCGTGTTATTTGGATGTTTAAAACAGAAGTTATTAAAGAAAAGAGAAAACAGAAAAAAAAAATGATGACGTCATGAGTGACGTCATCCTTCTTCTTCCTCCGTTTGGAAACTGCGAGGTTTTCGGCCGAATTCAATCCCGGTGATTTCTCACCATTAAGACCACGATTTGCTTGCCCTCCTGGCCTCTATAAAACGCCCACGAATCCCTCTCCATTTCCCCTCTCCTCCCCCTTTGTTCGTGCCCCCACGATAGAGAAATTCGTCGCCGGAGTACGCACGAGCCGCCGCGGCATTTCTCCGTCTCAGGCCCCCACGGTGAGCCACAGCCGCTCTTATTGGTCCCGTTCGAACCCCCGAGCCCGTGCGCGCCTCCGTGACCCTTCCCCTATCATCTTCCATGCAGGAATCATCGCCGCCGTGAACTTCCGAGGGCGCCGCACCCGTGTCTTCTCCAACAGGATAATGCATTTCTCATTCCTCGATTAAGCAAGAAGTGTTGCATGGAGTGCTATTAAAGAACTTACAGAGAGACTCAAGTGGATACTTCACGACACTAAGAAGGGTCTCAAGAAAGCCGAAGAAGAGATCAACACTCTTGAGAAAGAGATTACAATGTACAAGAACGCGGAGATCATCGTGAAGACTGAGTATTGAAGACCTCTCGTGAGGAATAAAGCAAGAAAGTGGTTACCCTACCTTGAATATTAGACCACCATGAGATGTAATAAAGTTGTGAGGCACGAAACACGATCAGAATATTGATCATACCAATGAGTGTGGTATGACAATACTAGATGTTTTTGAAAACTTTATTGACTGGTGTGATGAATGTATTGCTTTGTGTTTGGATAGGAACCTTCTTAGATCCTTTCTAACCTCTACTCATCTTTCCTAAAACCTCAAAACAGATGCCTAGCCAGAATGCCAACAAACCTGAGAACTCAATAGCAATGCAGATGCTACTAGAAGCTCAAACTCAGCTGATACAACTGATGACCCAGAACCAAGCCAGCAACCCCAGTATGGAGTTAACACCAGGAATGCAACAAGTGTTGGATACCAAATCACAGATAGTGAAGATGATGTCCCAAAACTTGGCCAATAGTGAAAACAATCCGCCTTTGATAGCTAGAAATAACCAGGAGATAGAAGAAGAAATGTTGTCAACACTCAAAGCCTGCAAAGCTTGTGGAGAGATAGGACACTATTCCAGATTGTCTAGATGAGTGGCCCCATGGTGGTGCAAACAAATCAATTGAACGATACTTCACTCAAGTTACTTGTTTTCTATGTGAAGGAACAACACATGTTCCAACACAATGTCCACTTTACCCCATGGTACAACAAGTTGGACAACAAGCCAAAGTGGGAATGCTTAGTGCAATCCAAGAGAACTTAGGAAAACCAGAAGTGATGGGAAAACGCAAGCTGGATGCTATTCAGATGGACCATGTCAAGATGAATACAGGAGCCAAGACTACACCACACCCATATTCATTCAAACCCACCACCAAGAATTGTTATTCTTGTGAAGAAGATGGACATTTATCTAGGAATTGTCCCAACAAGAAACCCAGACCTTCAACCAACATAGTTGAGTATACTGGGCAGCAGTATGAAGATATGATGACCAAGACCATACCAATGAAAGTGGAAAGGGACATGTCTAAGGTATTTTTCCATCGCTGTAGAGAGACTGGACACTTCACAGATGATTGCCGTGAAAAGAAGGACCTCAGCCATATACAATGTTATAAGTGCAGAAACATGGGACATTATTCCAGCAAATGCCCAGAAAGGAAGAACATGCCACCAAAACCCAAAGTTAGAATAGTCTGAGAAGCATGAAGCTATAAGGAGGCCAATACTTCAAGAAGACATGATAAGCATCAAGAAGTTTATTCTAAAAATAAATGTTAGTTTCTTCCAGTGTAATAAACTACAATAAATGTTTGAGAAATGTGTTCCCATTTTAATGAGATGATGTTGTGAAACCCTCTCAACTTGGTCTTTTGATTGACCCAAAGAGTGACCCATCATTGTCAAGGTAGTTCAACATACCTATGTTGGTCTACAGCTCTACCGCGAAGGAAAGTTCTACTCAAGCCAATCTCAAATCAATCTACACTCCAATCTAATGATAATAGACTACCCACAAAAGTTTCTTTTAAGGGTGGTAGCCCACCCAGTTGTTTTGGAACCCAGTCACCCAGACCTATCTTTCTTTCTACCCTTCCCAAATCTCGGGACGAGATTTCTTTTAAGGGTGGTAGTCTGTAACATCCCTGTTTTTTTTTGGAAAGTCCAAAAAACACAAAATATTGAAACCTTTTGTTTTCATGTTATGCAAGTCACCAAAAACCAAATTAGATGCAAGAAACAAAAGGAAACAATACATTTTTCAATGATATTGGAATTAAGAATCCATTAGGCCTCTATTTTCCTAAAACCCTAAAAGCCCATTCAAACTTTTCATTATTCCAAGAAGTTGTTTTCTCTTAGGAGTCCTTATTTTATAACATGTTTTCAAATAAACTATTACTTCGGGAATGTATTATGGCAACAAAAATCAAATATTTATAACCCTTAATAAATTTCTAAGCCTCAAAAATATTTGACGAGAATAAAATATTTTAATAATAACTTTTATTTGTTATTCCAAGTTTTAAACATAAAGGTGTGAAAATAAAATGCATTTCTTTGAAAATAACATAAAAAAAGGGGCATTGAAAACAATATTATGACTTGTGGTTTTATTCCAAATTTTATTAAGTCACTTTAATAATAATTATTTTTTCCATTTTAAAAATGGCATTAAGTTACTATTAGTGATCACTCATATTTAAAAAATAAAAAATGTGTTGAAAACACTTTCAAAAATATTATTTGACAAGTGGAAGGTATCTAAAATTTTATAGAAACCAATTTTCATTTATTTACCTTTTCTATTTTAAAACTGGTATTAAGTATTATTAAGGAGTTAATCATATTTCCAAATTTAAAAATTTGAAATGTGTCCAAAGTTGCCCACAAACATTCTTAGTTGAAAGATATTTTTATTTTAAGAATTTACAAATTTGTTTCATGTTATTTGGATGTTTAAAACAGAAGTTATTAAAGAAAAGAGAAAACAGAAAAAAAATGATGACGTCATGAGTGACGTCATCCTTCTTCTTCCTCCGTTTGAAAACTGCGAGGTTTTTGGCCGAATTCAATCCCGGTGATTTCTCCCCATTAAGACCATGATTTGCTTCCCTCCTGGCCTCTATAAAACACCCACGAATCCCTCTCCATTTCCCCTCTCCTCCCCCTTCGTTTCGTGCCCCCACGGTAGAGAAATTCGTCGCCGGAGTACGCACGAGCCGCCGCGGCATTTCTCTGTCTCCGGCCACCACGGTGAGCCACGGCCGCCCTTATTGGTCCCGTTCGAACCCCCGAGCCCTGTGCGCGCCTGCGTGACCCTTCCCCTATCATCTTCCATGCAGGAATCATCGCCGCCGTAAACTTCCGAGGGCGCCGCACCCGTGTCTTCTCCGGCCGCCCACCGTCGCTGTTCCCGGAAGCGAGGGACGCCGCCACCGTCACCAATCGCCTCAACATGTCGAGGTGATCCTCCTCGTCACCTCCAGGAGCCCGGAGGCCGTCTGCATCGCCGCCAGCGTCGAAACTACTTCGTCTCCGGCCACCGCGTCAACATATTCCGGCGGAAAACTCCGGTAAGCCCCCTCCTCTTTCCGGTGACCGTTGGATCTATTTTTGACGCGTAGGATTAGGTCCACTTAGTGAACCGTTATGCCACCGTTAGATCCAGATCCAGTGGCCCAGATCTGGTCACTTAAACACGTCAGCGCCCAGTCAGCACGCCACGCCAGCATCCAGTCAGCACAAGCAACCAATCAGGAGCTCCCACGTGTCCTAGCCTTTATTTGAAAGTTTCTCCCGCTGGAACGAATTAGCAGTTTTGCAGAAAAGTCCCTGAATCTTAGATCTATCATATCTTTTGATCCATGAGGCAAAATTTAGCAATGTTGGACTTTTTGAAAAGCCCTTGACATTTACAAACTTATGGATCTGGCCAAATTCAAATTTGACAAACTTAAATTTGTTCAAATTCAAATATGCTTGTTTGATGAATTTTGGCATAATTCAAATAATACAAATCCAAAAATTGCAAATAAAATATATTTGGAAACCTTAAGATGTGTAATTTCATAACCTCTGCCCCAAAATAATATTTGAACAAATTAAAATTGAATTTGGAACTAAGTTGTCTATTTGAGTATTTTTTGACATAGATTTAATTCTATAAATATTTTTAATATAGTTCCTTTTGAAAAATTGCTCCATTTGATAACCTTGAAGCAGAAACAACCTTGACCAAACATTTTGGACATCCTTGGACTATGGCCATGAGTATTTGACCAAAACCCAACATAGTGATACATCCATTTTTCACCATGTCTTAGGAATTGTTTTCAACTGTTATTCCTTGATGTTATGTCTATTTGGAGCCAAGCCAAGTCCTTAGAATGTGTCAATCACATATAGTACCAAGTAGTGAACCTCAAAACACTAGTACCATAGTTTCTATCTATTTCTCCACTTCCCTTTCATGCTTCAAGAAATCATCAAGTTAGCAAAATGGAGATCAAGACTCGAGCACAAGAAGAGAACTTCATTTTCAACTTGGTGGCAACAAGTAGAGCTACAAGGAAGATCATCGAAGAAATTGAAGTGAGGAAGACTCCACATCAACTAGAAGCAACTCAATGAAGTACACGTGTATGAGGAAATGAAGAAGAAGACATCTTACTCTCTCTTTCTATCCTTTCTATTTTCTTTATTTTCAAATTGACTTAGTGGTGTTTGTGCCATCCCATACCTAAACCAATTAGTGAAGTGAAAGCCATGAAGAATCTATCAATATCAAGAGGAGAATGCATCCAAGGAAACAAGACTACAATAGAATCATGGAGAGGATCTTCAAGAAGACAAGCTTGTGAAGACTTGGAGAAATCCATACAAGTTGAAGAATAACAAGTTGTTTTTGCCCAACCATTGACCCAAATAGAAAATCCCAAGACTTTATATTGTTTTCTCTATTGTTAGTAAGTTAGTTGAACAAGACCTACCCTAAACCAAAATGGAAAGACTAACTTAGAGTACTCAAATGTTTGATGAAAAACAACTAAGTGTTAAACATTGTTATGTGTTACAATAGTTGAGATAGTTAGATCACCTTGGTGAACTCTTGGAACTTCCTCGACAAGTATGGTTATAATAAAGTTAGTTTTCTACAAACTCAACCTAGTCCTTCCCAATGTATTGAACCATTATAGAATGAATCTTTCAAAACTCAAACCTTGACCTTGTCCTAGCCAACTTGGTTACATCCCTTTTTCCATGATTGTTGCTTTGTATGATTGTTTGGTAGAATGTTTGTTTATTTCTGTTATTGTGTTTTCAATGAATAGATTGTACGGAGAGCAACGATCTTTTGTGAAGAGAGTGTGAATTCTTCACCAACTTCAACAAGCCAAGTAACACACCATCAACTACCCATTATTTTCTATATGCATTAGTTGGTTTTTGAGTAGTATGCATGATAGGAAATTTTACTAAGTTATATTATGCTATGCTATTATCCTAGTAGTGTGTAGTTATCTCTTTGCCCCTGTTAGTTTGATAGTCTTAGAACTTGGCATATGCTATGCAATGTTACAAAGTGTTTTCTTGATGTTGTGGAAAATTCTAAGTATAACATTCAATGAAACACCTGGGTGGATTTTGGATGTGATTGGTTTATGTTGAGTGTTTCCCCGGGGCCCTTATCTAAGGGCTATTCCACTTGAGGTTGTCACTTGCGGATGGCCACCCAGGAACAAAGAGATTACTATGTCCTTCTAAGTTTAGTAGCTTCCCGTGCAGCCTTTAGTCATATGGGCTCTGTCTTGATCAACTAAGTTGAATGAACTCACTAGGCTTACCAGCAGATGTAGCATAATTATAGGTGGAACGGGTAAGCCAAACGATGGTGGAATTTCTTCTGAAAGATCTCGTCTCAATCTTCTCCTTTCCTTAATGCACTCAGGGTGTATAGGATGTTTGGGATGATTTGAGTCTGAAGGTGAAAGTGCACAAACTCTGCAGAGTCAACAAACTAAGATCTTAGTCGTGTCCCCGGTTATGGACAACTATGAGCAGCTGGACAAGGAATGACGGAAGAATCTCATCATCAATTTCAATAAGTAAAATTTGACCAAGTGAACAGTAGTAGTGGTGCTTGGATCTTAATCCAATGTTGCCACCCTTTTGAAAAGAAAAGTTTGTTTTACAAAAGTGATAGGAGAAAACTGGCTTTATGCAAACTTAGCCAAAACTCCACTCAGCCAAATAAGCATGTAGTATTCGTCTTGCCATTTATATCCACCATAGTGTTACTTGCCAATACATTAAATTGTATTGACTCCCTTGTGGCTGCATATTCCATATTGCAGATATGTGTGAAGACGAGTGAGGATTTCGTTTAGGATCTCGAGACTATCGCCAACATGATTTGCCTATGGCACATGAAGAAGATGGGCTCAATGTTATTCTATGTTTCTGCTGCATTTCTTTGTTTTCTGCTAGTCTTCTAAGACTATGCAAGTTGTAATACTATTTTGTAAAGACTGGATCATGCGATGTAATAGAATTTGATGCATTTGCATGATATTTCTTTTTGTACTGTGGTGTTAGCAATTAATCCAGGGACTAGCACAATAACACAGGTGTCCTTACACTATTTAAATGTGGGAACGCTACAGACATCCACCCCCTCGGGCTCCCCTTTCGACTACATATACCCCCATAAACCTAAAACGCGAGGGGGTTCGTCATATTCCACAGAAACACAACAGAGCGCCGCCGCCACCTCGAAACTCAATTCGGGATCAAAAGTTCCTGTTCTGGCGCCCTGTCGGAATGTGGATTCGGAGGAGATCATCATCATCGTCACCGCCACCTCTTCTGCATCAACCATCCATGATTCCCCCGTCCATGTGTGAGTAAACACCGTTGTAGGCTAAGAAGGATGGAAGGGATTTAATGAGATTGATCATCTAATAATGCCAGATTGTTAGGGCATAGTGCCTAGTATCCATTGTTAGTGTTTTATACCGTTGGTGCAACTTGTTATGCTTAATGCTTGTCACTAGGGCCCGAGTGCCATGATCTCAGATCTGAAAATGTTATTGTTTCATGAGTATAATTATGTTTCTTGATCATATCAGCAAGTTGTTTACACACATTATTGTCGAGAACCCGAGGCCCCGAAGTGACAGAAATTGGGATAACCAGAGGGGATGCCTATGATGTGAGGATCACATGTGTTCACAGAGTGTTAATGCTTTGCTCTGGTGCTTTATTAAAAGGAGCAACTTAATTACCAGTAGTTTCCCTTGAGGCCCCGCTGCAACGGGCTGGTAGGACAAAATATGTTGTGCAAGTTTCTCATTGCGAGCACGTATGACTATATTGGAACACATGTCTATGGTTTTCCTAGAACTTGGATGATTTCTTATTATTATCTGCAATGCCCATGTTTAGATTATTACATGACCTATTTTATCCATGCAACGCCCGTTCATCCATTCCCTCTATGCCTATGGTACTTTCAACCTGCTGTTTTCCGCGATTGCTACTGTTCTTACTATTTTACTCATGCTGTTTTTTTACTACTACTGCTGCTATAAAAGTGTTACCACTAATAAATTGTTGCGAGCAAGTCTTACAGGTGCAGCTGAATTGACAACTCAGTTTTTGAGGCATAGAAATATTCTTTGGCTCCCCTTGTGTCCAATCAATAAATTTGGGTTTTACTTCCCTCGAAGACTGTTGCGATCTCCTACACTTGTGGGTCATCAAGACTATTTTCATGCGCGGTTGCCGGGGACCATAGCTTTATTTATTTGCTCACTTGAATGTGATATTGTTCGCTGCAAACCTTTCATCATGGGCAAGACTCGTGATGCAAAAAGCCCCTATATTACCATCCACTGCAAGGAGAGGTACAACTCTGAACCTCTGTTGCTCTTGATTCACCATCTATTATGAGTACGATTCTTAGAACACCACATGCTACACATAATATTACTTCTGTTGAGTCTGAAAATGCTTCTGATACTTTTGATGATGATTCTAGTGTGCTTGATGATACTGGTTCACTAGGTCCTTTCCTAGATGCTACAATTGCTAAATCCAAACAAATTGAAAGTGTTGAAATTCTTGTTGAAAATATTGGTACGTCTGTTAATTCACCTGAATCTATTGATGATCTTCATAAAACCTATATTGAACTTAATGATGACTTTATTAAAGAAGCTCAAATTACTACTGGTGCAAGTGCTCTTAAGAGTCCCCTTGCAAGACATGTTGTTAAATATAGATCTTCTCTAGATGCTAAGTTTGCCACAACTCCCATGTACATTAGATACAAGGATTGTGATTTCTCTCTAGATTTATCTTACATATCTATTATTGTTAAGGAACCTTTTTGTGGAACTGAAAGTAAAAGTGCTATGGAACACATGAATGAGCTTTCATTTTTGAGTAGTTTATTTTCTGATGATACTAAGTTGCGTACTTATTTTGTTACCAAGATCTTATCTTTCTCATTGAAAGATGAAGTTAAAACTTGGTTTAACAATCTATCCCCTGGATCTATTACTAGTTCTATGTATTTGGTTAATGCTTTCTTTCAAAAATATTTTCCTACTAGTGCCCAACATGTTGCTGTGGAGGACATCTTTAACTTTGAGCAAATTGAAGGAGAGAAATTGCCAGAATCTTGGACAATGTTTTCTTCTTTGATAAGAGCTAGCCATGGCTATCCATTACCTAAAAATGAGCTCCTAGATATATTTTATAATGGACTAACTGTTGAATCTAGGACATACCTGGATAGTTGTGTTGGTTGTGTTTTAAGGAAAATAACTCCAGAAGAAGCTGAGGAATTAATGGCTAAAATAGCCAAAAATAATGATGATTAGAATATACCTCAGCCTACACCTACACCAGGACCAAAACTAATACCAACACCCAAGAATAAAGGGATGATTGAATTAAATGATGAAGTGATGAAGGAAGCCAAGAAATCTCTTAAAGAGAGAGGTATTAAATCTGAAGATGTAAAGAATTTACCTTCTATAGAAGAATTATGTAAGCCTATTACTCATCCATCAACAGTTGAGGTACACTCTCTCCGATACTTTGATAATATCGATATTCCCTACTCTAAACCACATGATCAATGCTTAGATGAATTTCATAATTATGTTGTTAAGCAAGACATCTTTAATATGAGAGTGCAAAATCATCTTATGGAAAACTCTAGAGCTATTGATAATTTGCGTGGTATTATTGAGAGAACCTCTAATGATGTTAAAGTGCTTGTTAAACATTTTCATATGGTTCAAACTCAAATTGATCAACTCACTAAACGGCAAAAATATATGCTAGCTAATGCTTCGAGAGAAAAACATGTTTGTGAAATAATTACTAGAAGTGGTGTTTCTACTCAGGACCCCTTGTATCCTGTACATCCTAAAAGAATTGAACAAGATTCTCAACAACCTAAAAACAATAGTTCTCCTTCTAAGAAAAAGAAGAAGAGACATAAAATTGTTGTCTCCTGGACCTGCTAAAGATCCTAATAGTATATCTATTTCGGATGCTGAAACTGAAAGTGGTAATGATAAAAGTGATGCTTCTGATAAAGAAGAAACTATAGTTAAACCTAAAAAGCAAACTAAAACTGCAAAGTATACTAAGGAGGATTTCATTGCTAATAAACATGGTAATGAAAGAGAGCCTTGGGTACAAAAAGCAATGCCTTTTCCTAATAAGAAACACAAATCAAAGTAAGAAGAACATTATAACAAATATGTGAGTGGATGAAACCTTTTTTTTTGCAAATCCCTTTGACTGATGTTATTAAATTGCCTCCTTATTTTATGTATATGAAAGATATTGTCTCTAACAAAAGGAAAATTCCTAATGAGGAAATTTCCACTATGCTTGCTAATTACTCTTTCAATGGCAAGGTTCCAAAGAAGCTTGGAGATCCTGGTATTCCTACTATCCCTTGTTCTATTAAAAATAATTATGTTAGAATTGCTTTATGTGACTTGGGAGTTGGAGTTAGTGTTATGCCTTTATCTCTTTATAAGAGACTCTATCTGGAAAAATTGATACACAATGATATATCTTTGCAAATGGCTGATAAGTCTACTGCTATTCCTGTTGGTATATGTGAGAATGTCCATGTTCAAGTTGCTACTAGTTGTTTGATATTAACTGACTTTATTGTGTTGGAAATGCCTGAAGATGATAATATGTGTATTATTCTTGGGAGACCTTTTCTTAATACTGCAGGGGCTGTTATTGATTGCAATCAAGGAAAGGTAACTTTTAATGTTAATGATAAAGAGCATACTATTTATTTTCCCAAGAATATTGACAGAAGATATGGTTTAAATTCAATAGAAAATATTGAGACCATCAAGATTGGAGAATTTTATTGTCCCATTCCAAGGCCACCAAAAGAATATGAAATTATTATGATTGGGACTATGTCTATCAAGGTTGAGGTAACATAATTATTTAGTGATATGCAAAGTTTTTCTTCAAATAAAAATTGTTCTGGTAATAAGACTTGATCACCCTTGTTAACAAAATGATTTGGAATGAAGAGGACTATGTTTTCACCTTCCCCATTATGTTTTCACCATGTTTACTTCTGTTATCAGCTTGCTACTTAAGTGTAATCATGTTTTCCATCTTCCATATTCATGTTTTCCTCGTGTTTTCACCCTGATTACTATGGTATGTATGTTTTCACCATCCACATTTTTGTTTTCACCACTTCCACCTTTGTTTTCTTTGGTTATTTGCCTTTTGTAGTGTCGTAGAACCTCGGTAGTTCTAGTTTTGGTTTTGTTTTCCACCTTTCCACATTTGTTTATCTTGGTTTTAATTAACTATTAAATTCTAAAAATACCTCAAAAATAAAGTTTCTCGAAAAATTACAGAAAAATTATAATAATTTTTACATCAAAAAATGAGGCAGAGAGCCACCTCGGAGACCCCAAGCGGGCCACCAGTCAGGCGCACCATAGAGGGGCGCGGCCTGCCCCCTGATGGTGCCTAGTCATGGTGTGGTGGTGCCTAGTCATGGTGTGGGCCCCCTGTCCCTCCACTAACTCTCTCCCTGCCAAAGATTCCTCTCTCACCCCACAAACTCAAAAAAATTCTTGGAACCCGTGGTCTTGTTGTTCTTCCTTGGGATTTTTTGATCTCTTTGCTCAACCCACCATTGTTGCTGAAATTTGGTGAATTTGCTCTCTAATATGTGACTCTTCCGATTATCCAAGTATAATTTTGTTTGGTGGAGTATTTCTTGTACATCTTATGTGAGTTTGCATGCTTGATTTGAGTGGAAATAATATAGTCTTGATGCATGTTTAGTTCTCCTATAAGTCTCTATGGTAGTTTCCACCTTATAGTTGCTTGAAATCAATTTGTGTGTTGATTGTTAAAAAATTAGAGATGGAGCACAATGTGCATCAACTAAACCAGCATGAGTTGGAGTTTCATGAGGTCATGCTTGTGCACCGTGAGGAAAGAGTGTTTCCATCAAACTATCCATGCCTGGAATTCATGCGTGTTAAGGGAATTCTGCAGGATTTCTATACTCTTATGCATAATGTAGGATTGGACCGCTTCATTGAGGATGAACCTACCCAACATGTTAAACTAACTATGTCTATGGTGGAGGACTTTCGCTTTAGATGATCTTTGACTAACCCTATGGTCCATTACAAAATTTATAATAAAGCTGTAGACTTTCCTTTCAGTGATTTTTTTGCAGCTATCAAGGTGCCACGGTGGGGTTCATGTGAGAAAATAAGAGGGCAGCCCAAACCACTTCTGGATTTTTATATGGGAGATTTTCCAAGGCAAAAGCTTCACGGGGGAGAGTGGTAAAATACGAGAAATTCAACTCCCAAGCATTCGATATTTTGCTTATTTTATTTCTAAATGTGTGTTAGCTAGAAAAACTGCCAACAAGCTATATATTTATGATCTAGCTTTTATCTCAGCTGCCTTAAGAAGTGATAGGTCTTATAACTTTGGTTTTTTAATTGCTTACCGTCTGTCACTTAACCGTGAGAAGGGTGGAATTTGTGGAGGTCTTATTGCCTCACGCTTGATAACTTTGCATGGTGTGGAGCCACACCCTCTAGAGATGCATTTTCCTTTAGAGAGGCTGGACCTTTGCAGTAGTACAACCCAACACAGTCTATACTGTTGTGTGTAGTACTGGCCCCTGGACCATTCACCAGCACACACAACTACATAGATATCCAAGAAGCAAATGTATCTCATATCTAGCGAATAATTCAGAGTACAAAATTCTTTACAAGTTGCATAGTGGAAGCTAGCACAAATATACAAGTACCATAAAACAAGTAGTAGGGCTCCCATCTTCAATTTGTGCCACAGGCGAACAAACATGTCGAGTGGAGTCACGAGACCTACGTCGATCACTCAGAATCCGAACAACCTGCACGATTGGGATATGCAGCCCCCGAAAGAGGTAAGTACAATTTATTGTACTAGCAAGTGACACTATGGTGGTATAATAATGGCAAGTTACTAATCTACATGCATATTTGGCTGGTGGAGCTTGAGGCTATTTTGCATAACAAAATTTTATCCTATCATTTTACAAAACCTTTTTTTTCATCTAACTAAAACAATAGCACTGATTAACATCAGTATCTCGCTATCCTTATGATCCCATAAAATCTCATTCAAGAATGTGGGATAAATAAGAAACTTTAAAGCCTTCTAGATCCAGTCTTTCCAAGTTATGCTCCAGTTGCACTCTAATCCAGTTGCTCAATGGTGTCCATGAATAATGTCATGGCTAAATACCCATACTAGTGTGATCAAGCATACAATATGTCATACCAAAGTCCCATATTATACCGTCGGAAAACCTAATGTGAACATATCAATAGGTCGGGAAAACCAGCCCCTACCATGTCACTCGCCGCAAAGTCTAATGTGAACATATCAATAGGTCAGGCAAACCAGCCCCTACTATGTCACTCGCCGCAAAGTCTAATGTGAACATATCAATAGGTCAGGCAAACCAACCCCTACTATGTCACTCGCCGCAAAGTCTAATGTGAACATATCAATAGGTCAGGCAAACCAGCCCCTACTATGTCACTACAACACAAAAATTTAAGATGAACATATCAATAGTTCAGGTCATAGACCACCTACTATGTCACCATCCTTAAAATTCACCTTATTTAACTTAGTCAACTCATTGATCTTAAGTTGTCCTCACCAAAAACAGAATATACCTTTCAATTATAATATCTTCGTCTAATCAAACATAGCTAAGCAATTCTACCTATACGATGGCGTCTATCATATGGATGTCATTTTCTAAAGGTAACATATGATTATTCCACTTGGTTTTTAGTGAAACAATCTAGCATAGCTATATAACTCGGTTACTACACACGCATTACTACAATAAAACACTAATTTATAATACAAAAATAGTGGGATCATGTGCATCACTTGCCTTTATTTGTATTTGTAGTTGTTCATGCGGTCCTCACACAAACAGTAATTGCACTCCCCGTAATCTATACGTTGCAAAGTAGCAAAATAAATAACAAGCAAGAAATATGCACACATGCATGCATGGCAATTTAATTATGCACTAACATGAGGTTATACGTTCTCTGGTTGTATGACGCATGAAAAAAATAATTTGTATACAGGAGAAAACAATTATGCACTAACATGAGGTTATATGTTCTCTGGTTGTATAACACATGTATGACGCATGAAAAAATAATTTTTATACAAGAGAAAACAATTAAAACAGTTTAAGTATAAAATAAAGCTCTAAATAAATGTTTGCAATTTTAAATTCGAATTCGACATGATAAATTTGTGGTTGCTATATCTTGACAGGACATAGCTATACTAAGCCAACGCAAAAAGATTTGGTCAATTTAGACTTACACATATTTTATTATGAATTAAATACTACCAAAAGTGTTTTGATAAACAGAAAAATAATACTTTGGTAAAACATAGATTTGAAAATAGATCTGAGTAGATATGAATTTTCTGAATCCGTAGACACTAAGTTTGTCCAAATCGGACTAACGGTTGAATTACTATGATTTTTACAATATCTGCAAGTTTTCTGTGATTTTAATTAATTAAAAATCAAAAATTGACCAGAGTTGACTGCTGACTGCAGTATGTTGACTAGGCGTGACGTGGCGTGCTGTGAGTGGTTGATACCACTTCGCTGGTGGATCTAATCCTTGCCGTGAAGACGAGATCGGACGGCCAGGAACAAGCACACCTGGGACGGTGGTTTGACTCACCGGAGTTTGAGAAGGACGACGACTCCGGTGGCACGTTTGACGATGGCGGCGATGTTCCCACCGGTCCCTGACGGCGTTTACTCTTTCTGGTTCTCCTCGTGTCCTCGGCTTCGTCTAGGAAGGCGCACGACATGGGCAGCGAGTGGCTCCCGCGGCGGTCGGTAATGGCGTATGTGGTATGGCGTGGATGGCAACGCCGATTCCGAGTTTCCCCGTAGATGGAGACGGTTTCAAACTACGGAGGAGATTCTCTCGGTGCTTCTCCTCCCCTCCGGTTGTCTCTTTGTCGCTCCGTTCGTCCACGGCATCGAGCTCCCGAAGTTTCTGTGAATGGTGGCGGTTGTGTGAGATCGATTTTGGAGTCAAACTCGGCTAGGGTTCCAAGAAAAAAATTCGAGGTAAACGGTGGAGGACGAGGTGTGATATTTATAGGCAATTTGTTTCGTGGCCAAGGGGCCAGGAACGAAGGGAATCAGGAGAGTTTTGTGGTTCCGGCTGAGTACAGGATGAACTCGTACGTGTCCAGGAAACGATTCTAGATTGAAGACGCTGAGCTGGCTGTGGGCTCCGGGAGGAAAAAGGAAATAAAATAAAAGAAAAGGAGTAGGTTACATGGGGAGAGAGAGAAATAGAAAGGCCACGTACGGTTGGATGTTGGCCGATGTAGCCATGTGCGTGCGTGTGCAATTTTCTTCTTCTTTTTCTTCTCTTTGTTATGTACGGATGAGCTGGGCAGTAGCTAACTCACGTTTTTTTTATTCTTTTCTTTTTATAACTTTTGAAACTGAATTTCAAATTGAACCAAAATACTTTTGTAAAATGTGAAATAATTTTCCTTATAGTTATAGACTATTAGGGATTATTTATTTTTAGTCAATATCTCTACTATATAGTTTTGCTAAACGACCGTAGGTACGTCAAATAAACCAGCACAACGCGATTAAAACCATCGCTAACAAAACCCGGTTCGTCCACCCATCAAACAAAAAAAAGCACTCCTGCTGTCCTGCATCCATGGAGATCGATCTGGACTCTGGACGACGATCGGCTCACAGATTACAGAGCACTAACCAGAGATACACCGCGTATCTAGGACGCCGCCGCATGCTCCCTGCCGACCTCGGCCTCTCCTCTACCACTGCGGCGGCGATGAAGTCCACATCTCGTCGCCAGGGGAGTCCGCTGGCCGGGGAGTGCCCCGTGTAGCACGCCTGCGCTTGGCTCCATCGTGGATCGTGATCGACCAGCCGGTTGATTGGTCATCAAATGCCATGACCAAGCTGGTGACGGCCGGTGTAGCTACGCGCACACAGCCGGTGCACCCCCATCTCGAGTTTCTCCGGTGGCGGAAGTGAGGCGGCGGTGCCGTACGATCTGACCATGGAGAGGCCGAGTTTGGCTGTGGAGGGCCGGATTCCAGGTCCCAATCGCCCAAGCTAAGCTTAGGAAAAAAATCTCCCAATCAAGATCCACACGCGTCGGTGTCCCTACGTGCCTCCAGTTCCCCACCGTCGGAAGCTGCCCGCGCCGCTCCGGGTTCCCCTTGCTGCTGGTCGGTGACTGTGGTATTTCACATGCGCCTCCAGGTTCTGCTGGCCCTAACAAATTCATAAATCAACATGTTCTCCTCTCTAAACTTCCTTCTCCGCCATGCACCTGGGAGAGCCAAGCGTGCTCTGCTCTGCCCAGCATGTGGTCATGGCGGTCTCCGTCCACCATCATTCCCACCGCATTCTCCTTCTCTGTCAATCTCTCCAACCCAATGTCTCCTCGCGACGCTCCATCCCACCTACCCGGCTCCGCTCCACCCTCCCGCCCCCCACATGCCACCTCTTTGTCGCCGTCCAAACTGCAGTTGCAGATCAGTGCATTAATTTCTGAATTGGTATTGCCTGACACTACTTTGATCTGAACTCTCCTCGAGCACTCGCCTGACATGGTACTATTTGCCAGTTCGGAGAGCCGAAGCCAGGACTCGAGTCCCTTGCACGATACTTCAGCTCTTGACATTGCCACACCCGAATCTTCCAATCTTTTCGTTCCGCCAGTGATCGACATTGTCGTCACGGTTCTGCCGACATCCTATGCTCCACCAAACGTATAGGTTCAACTCCTATTGGTCTGCCATGACGATTTTATGTTTTGTTTTGCTTATTTAATTAGATACCACGAGGCCCTAGAATTGTTCAGTTCTTGTTGACACAAAGTTTAGTTGGAAGGTTAGACCACCACAGAATACAACGGCCGCGGATCCTAATATTTTGTTTCATGAATGAATATTCAGGTGGCGATCATTTTTTTCTGTGCTACACTCAGTCCATGAGTACTTTGGGACTGCTTTGGGGGGCTCCAGTATTGTAGGTCTAGGCTGGGTGTAGGGATGTGTGGCCATTGGACTTTTCTTGTCGGAATGATATGGAACTGAAATATCTGAGACTTGAGGCACTACTATGGCATTCCCCCCCAGTGTACCACTGATAATAAGCAGTTATATATAGTTTCCTTGACTTGTACGGTTGCTACCAGTCCGCCTCAGTTATTAAGTCTACAACATTCTCTTGTGAAAAATCATTAGCATCAAATTTCCTGTTAGCAACATCTTGTGAAAATGTCTTAATTCAACTTAGACCATTGGCTTCAAGATCTACACAGGTTGCATATTTATATCATCCCCTTAGGAACCCCCTGAACCAGAATAGAGGCTTGTGATGGCAATGACAGAGTCGTATCACAGACGATTATCAGAGGAGCCTCTAAAACAACATAGAAAAACTGGTCAACAATTAAAAAAAGATACATGGTTGTGGTTTTGTTCGCAATAGTACTTGTTTATTAGTAATTTGAACCACAAGAAGAAATAATTCTTTTACTCCCTCCAGTGACAATTAGTTTGGAACGGAGGATGTAGTGATTTATGACCAATAGAATGTGCTTCAGGTTCATTACAAAAGTAGGCTGAAAAGACTGGCTCTGCTATGTTATGCGTCAGTCTTAACAGAAAATTCAGAGAGTGTTTGATTTGCTAATTTTTAGCATGCTCACCGTTTTTATTCATGCTTCCTGTCTAGCATGTTATTGTTCTTTAGCTTCAGTTTTTATTGAAAGGATATGCGTCAAAGGTCTTGGTTCATTGCTCAAGTAGTTGCAGGATATATTTTTTCGAGTGATTCATTACTGAAAGATGAGCTGAGTTTCAGGTTTCATTACAAGGGTAGGCTGAAAAACGAGCTATGTTATGCAAGTATGCCTCAGTAAAAATCGAATTGTATTACCAGGGACTATATACAAATGGAAGTATGAGTGACCTGATGCCATTAGTGGTACCGAGTTGATTTTGGAACTTTCTTTGAGACTGTCACTCTCACTATCTCTGAAAACTTTGCATGCCCACCCAGTTTGGGTTTTGACTTTTTAGTTTGCTATGTTTATCATTTGAGAACAACTCAAGACTGACTTTTACTTGCTCTTCTGGTGCGCAGTGCCATCGTCATCTCTACCTATCTTCTTCTAGAAATGTGTTGGTGAAAGTAGTAGACGGTTGTTGTCGTGAAACTTGCTCGTGAGGTTGCTCGCAGGGCAGCGCACTTAATTCATGTTACTCTTGTGAAGAGGCAATATTATGAAATTAGGTTTAATTCAAGTTGCACTTCACACATGTGAATGTGCAGAGTTAAGTTGTCACTTAGCACTTGGTAACTCTATCATTTATTATCTTACCTGAAACTAATGATAGTAACAACATGTTTCCCTCACAAAACTATTGTCATTGGAGGGACCTACATGACTAGCTTATGGTGTTTAATTTTTCGCTCGTGTATAAAGATAAATTGCCTATTTATTTATTACCCGCAAGAGCAGGCAGCAGCAGCAGACCGCCGAGTTACCTCACACCCTTTTATTCAAAGGTAGTCTACGTGGATTCTGAAGGTTTTATGTTGTTAATGAAGTTGTTGGTTGTGTGGGTCAGTCCATCACCATGTAATTGTATCACTTGGCTTTGTGATTTTAAATTTATTTCCAATCGCGAGTACTTTGTTTGGTTTTTGGATGTGGTGTAATGAAGTCATAATTGTGTTACCAGATACAAAATGATAAAGTTTAGATGCATAATATGACATTTTGTTGGTGGAAGTCACTCTACTTTATCTTCCTTTGTTGTAAGATTTTCTATTTGGTATTCAGATCGATATTTTAGAGAAATTTTCTTAGCATAGTATATCAAGAAAAAATGAACATATTTTGTGTAAGAAAATGAGTGGACTGCATGATTAAGCATGGGCAGATTTTCTGTTAACAAATTAGAACGTTTTTAAGATTGTGAACACCGTATTGATTGGTTTAAAACCCGTTGCAACGCACGGGAATTTTGCTAGTATATATAATAATCCCTAATAGCATATATATATTGACTAAAAATAAATAATCCCTAATAGTCTATAACTAAGGGGTATTATATATATATATATATATCCCTTAGCATTTATATTTCTTTATAGAGGGTTTTCAGAATATTGTATTTGAACCCCAAATTGGTTCAAACCAATTTTTATAAAACTTCAAGTGTTCAAAATAATAATTTTCTAATACTATAAAAAATAATTGTGTGCTATATTGCACCTAGGGATTGATTTCCATTAATGGTTTGAGGATTTTGTTTTTCAAGTAATTTTAAATGCAAGCAAGCAAATGCAATTTTTTGAAAAGATGCCAACAATGCATATGAACTAATGCAACCATTCCAATCCTAAAAATTGGAATGTTACAGACTAACCCCCTTAAGATGAATCTCGTCCTCGAGATTCGCAATGGGTAGCAAATATGTGTGGCTGGTTCCCGTATGGTTAATGTCTAGGCTAACCCCTTGAGAGAACTGAACTTGATATCTTCTCCCAGCCGCATACAACCTGTATGACTCCATGAAATATCATACTTCACCAATTGGTTTCCTCCTATCGAACTGATTCTTCAAGTTTGATAGACTCGGTGTTAAATCGAAATATTTATCATTACTCTCCTAGTGGTCCTCGGGTTAACCTTCTTGGGGTTGCTTTAGTAAGGTTCTTGGTTCAAAACTCACCGTGCCTCCTACATTTGGCAGCAGCTGCCTTCTACCAGGGTCAAAGTCGTACCATTATAATGGCTTGACATCGTCGTCTCATGCTATAGGTAAGTCTCTCATGATTTACCACCCCGCATAGCAATACAGAATAATAAGAGTAGTCGTCACGGGGGCCAATCCATGTCGTACCCAAATTATTACTTTGCATATGGTTTAGCGAATCCCGCATTCTAGCACTCGGTCATCCTTACAGACTTGCGGAACTCTCTTTTTCAGGAACTCCATTGAATAATCCCATTTGTTCCACAAGTCAATAAAAAATCTAGAGATCACTCACAACTCTCAGGTCTGCTTATCCCCAATAAAATGTTAGTTCACAAGGTATTTATTCCCTAACGGTTCCTCTCCCTGGTGAACTATGCTCCATTCTGTCCTTGATCTACATCACTTTTGTCCATCGAATTTACATGCTTTTCCTTAGGTAGATCAAGTATGATTTGCTGAAAATTTTCAGGTCTATGGGTTATGTACCAATATTCATATTTGTGAAACTTCAATTCTGGTGTAGCTCTTTCACGATATTCTAATTTATCAACATAATTTGAAATAGATATCAACATAACAGGTTTTATTCTTTCTCATACACCTTGTCCCTACATATGCTTCTCTTACATCTTACTTGCTGCCTCTACAACTTATTTTCTAATAGAACACTCTTAAATAGTTTTCGCTCAATCTTCCTAAGAGTTACACACTCATCAGTACGTGTCTTGTCTCCCTGCGGTGCTCAAAAAATGATGTAGAAATATCTCAAGGCTTCTTCTTTTTCTGAACAATCCAATACCTCCTCTGGTTCCTCAAACTTTTCCTCCACGTTGACTTGGTTCACGTTCCCCTTTTGGAACTTGTTTGCTTCCCATTGGACTTCCTAGATCCATTATTCCTTTCAGGGCAATCCCATTTATAGTGTCCTAGATTCTTACAGTTGAAACACTCCACTTGGCTGATGTTACACTTCACTGAGTGCTTGTGGTGCTCCTTCTTCTCTGGGCAGTCCCATGAATAGTGTCTGATCTCATTACATTTGAAACATTCCACTTGATGGATATCTCTCTTGACAGAGTGATTGTGGCGGTTCTGGATATTCTTCCCTCCATCATGTCGATGTTCGCTGCCTCCAGTGTGATTGTGTTCATTGCCTCCACTTTGGGTACGGGTCCTCTGATGTGATCCATAACTGTGGTTGTCACTACCGTTCTTCCTCTTGCGTCTCTCATCTTGCTTGTGCTTTCCCTCTAAAACAACAGCCTTGTCGATGAGCTCCTGGAAGTTGGTAATGTGCACTACTGATAGTTGAATTGCCATATCATCGTTTAGTCCATCTAGAAACTTCTCACGCCTCTTAGCATCGGTATCCACATCTTTAGGAGCATAGCATGCTAAGTTGTTGACCTCATCAATGTATTCAGTGACAGAGCACTGATACTGACATAGGTTATGGAACTCCCTCCGCTTCAGACTCATCACTCCAGGTGAGATATGTGCACTCTTAAATCTTCCTCGAACATCGTCCAGGTAACATCAGCAATAGGATGGGTTATCTAATAGTTGTCCCACCAAGAAGCAGTTTGTCCTTCTAGCAAGTGAGCAGCAAACCTCACCTTCTCAGCATTGGTGCATCCCACTGTCACTAGGTCTTTGTTCACATAGCGCAACCAGTCAAGAGCAATCATAGGTTCTGGTGCACTAGAGATTTTTTCTATCCTCAACCTAAGAAAACGAGTGAGCATATCCACCTGTGGTAGTGGTGGTGGTGGATTGTTGTTGTGGGTGATAAACTGTGCCATCAGTTGTGCAAGTTGGGTCACTGCATTATGCATGTTGTTGTTGTTCCCTTCAACCTCGTTGTTGCGGTTGGGCTCGCGACGGGGAGGCATCTATTGGTTAGCATATACAAGTTTAGATGGGCATGACTACAAAAAATAGCTATCTATTATATATGGACAAAACAACACTTAGCAATCAATGTATAAGCAAACCAAACACTTTAAAATAGTTTTCAAAAATAGGGTATAAATTCCTGCGAAAATACCAATAAAGGTTTGAAAACAAAACATTTGAAAATACTCGAACTAGCATTGCCATATAATAATATGGTCAACACCTAACATGATAACAAAACTAGGGAAGACTATATGGTGGGCAACCTAGCATCTTCATATAGCTCCAATAGCATGTATCGTGTTTCCTTCTTGTAGTAAGAATTCTTCTCTATCTTGAAGTTAATCTCCTTTATATTGAATTGAATCTTCTTCTCTATGGGAATATCCACTATAATTTGAACAAGAAGACATGAAAGTATGAGATAAAGATAGGAAGATTACAAGAATAGAGTCAAAGGAAGAATATATAAAGGATGTGGAAAAATAAGTTTTCATCATATGGCCTTTTCTAATCCATTTTCTAAGGTCTCGCTCCTACAGTCAACACATTGCTCTGATACCATATGTAGTAGTACAGCCCAACACAGGCTATACTGTTGCGTGTAGTACTGGCGCCTGGACCATTCACCAACACACACAACTAGATAGATATCCAAGAAGCAAATGTATCTTATATCTAGCGAATAATTCAGAGTACAAAATTCTTTACAAGTTGCATAGTGGAAGCTAGCACAAATACACAAGTACCATAAAACAAGTAGTAGGCCTCCAATCTTCAATTTATGCCACAGGCGAACAAACATGTCGACTGGAGTCACGAGACCTATGTCAATCATTCTGAATCCGAACAACCTGCACGATTGGAATATGCAGCCCCCGAAAGAGGTCAGTATAATTTATTGTACTAGCAAGTGACACTATGGTGGTATAATAATAGGAAGTTACTAATCTACATGCATATTTGGCTGGTGGAGCTTGAGGCTATTTTGCATAACCAAATTTTATCCTATCATTTTACAAAACTTATTTTTTCATCTAGCTAAAACAATAGCATTGATTAACATCAGTATCTCGCTATCCTTATGCTCCCATAAAATCTCATTCAAGAATGTGGGATAAGTACGAAATTTCAAAGCCTTCTAGGTCCAGTCTTTCCAAGTTATGCTCCAGTTGCACTCTAATCCAGTTGCTCAATGGTGTCCATGAATAATTTCATAGCTAAATACCCATACTAGTGTGATCAAGGATATCAATAGGTCATACCAAAGGCCCATATTATATCGTCGCAAAACGTAATGTGAACATATCAATAGGTGAGGTAAACCAGCCCCTACTATGTCACTCGCCGCGAAGTCTAATATAAACATATAAATAGGTCATGCAAACCAGCCCCTACTATGTCACTCGCCGCAAAGTCTAATGTGAACATATCAATAGGTCAGGCAAACCAGCCCCTACTATGTCACTCGCCGCAAAGTCTAATGTGAACATATCAATAGGTCAGGCAAACCAGCCCCTACTATGTCACTACCACACAAAAATCTAAGATGAACATATCAATAGTTCAGGTCATAGACCACCTACTATGTCACCATCCTTAAAATTCAAGTTATTTAACTTAGTCAACTCATTGATCTTAAGTTATCCTCGCCGAAAACAGAATATTCCTTTCAATTATAATATCTTCGTCTAATTAAATATAGCTAAGCAATTCTACCAATACGATGGCGTCTATCATATGGATGTCATTGTCTAAAGGTAATATATGATTATTCCACTTGGGTTTTAGTGAAACAATCTAGCATAGCTATATAACTCGATTCCTACACATGCATTACTACAATAAAACACTAATGAATAATATGAAAATAGTGGCATCATGTGCATCACTTGCCTTTATTTGTATTTGTAGTTGTTCATGCGGTCCTCACACAAACAGTAATTGTACTCCCTGTAATCTATACGTTGCAAAGTAACACAATAAATAACAAGCAAGAAATATGCACACATGCATGCATGACAATTTAATTATGCACTAACATGAGGTTATATGTTCTCTGGTTGTATAACACATGTATGACCCATGAAAAAAATAATTTTTATACAAGAGAAAACAATTATGCACTAACATGAGGTTATATGTTCTCTGGTTGTATAACACATGTATGACGCATGAAAAAGTAATTTTTATACAAGAGAAAACAATTAAAACAGTTTAAGTACAAAATAAAGCTGTAAATAAATGTTTGCAATTTTAAATTCAAATTAGACATCATAAAATTGTGTGGTTGCTATATCTTGACAGGAAATAGCTATACTAAGCCAACGCAAAAAGATTTGGTCAATTTAGACTTACAGATATTTTATTATGAATTAAATACTACCAAAAGTGTTTTGATAAACAGAAAATAATACTTTGGTAAAACATAGATTTGAAAATAGACTTGCGTAGATATGAATTTTCTGAATCCGTAGACACCAAGTTTGTCCAAATCGGACTAACGGTTGAATTACTATGATTTTTACAATATCTGCAAATTTTCTGTGATTTTAATCGATTAAAAATCGAAAATTGACCAAAGTTGACTGCTGACTGCGGTATGTTCACTAGGCGCGACGTGGCGTGCTGTGAGTGGTTGATACCACTTTGCTGGTGGATCTAATTCTGACCGTGAAGACGAGATCGGACGTCCAGGAACAAGCACACCTGGGACGGTGGTTTGAGTCACCGGAGTTGGAGAAGGACGACGACTCCGGTGGCATGGTTGACGAAGGCGGCGATGTTCCCACCGGTCCCTGACGGTGTCTACTCTTTCTGATTCTCCTCGTGTCCTCGGCTTCGTCTAGGAAGGCGCACGACGGGGGCAGCGAGTGGCTCCCGTGGCGGTCGGTAATGGCGTCAGCGGTCTGGCTTGGATGGCAACACCGATTCCGAGTTTCCCCGTAGATGGAGACGGTTTCAAACTACGGAGGAGATGCTCTCGGTGCTTCTCCTCCCCTCTGGTTGTCTCCTTGTCGCTCCGTGCGTCCACGACGTCGAGCTCCCGAAATTTCTGTCAATGGCGGCGGCTCTGTGAGATCGATTTTGGGGTCAAACTCGGCTAGGGTACCAAGAAAAATATTCGAGGTAAACGGTGGAGGACGAGGTGTGATATTTATAGGCAATTGTTTCGTTGCCAAGGAGCCAGGAAGAAAGGGAATCGGGAGATTTTTGTGGTTCCGGCTGAGTACAGGATGAACTCGTACGCGTCCAGGAACGATTCCAGATTGAAGACCCTGAGCTGGCCTGTGGGCCCCGGGAGGAAAAGGGAAATAAAATAAAATAAAAGGGAGTAGGTTACGTTAAGGATGGCAATTTTAACCGTGGGTACGGGTATTCGCGGGTATTCGACCCGTATGGGCAGGATATGGGTACTCTATTATACCCATGGGCAGTACCCGTACCATACCCGTCAAGTCATGGGTAGGTCATGGGTATCGTGTTGTACCCGTGGGTATACCCGTACCCTACCCATTTATACTGACATGTGGGCCACTTTGACCATATGTAGCCCAGCAGGAAGCAGCCCACAAGGCCATGACTTCAGGTTCCAGGCGAAGGGTCGGTCAAAGCGTTCCCGTAATTTCCTTGTGTCCCAAATCTCCGCAAACTACAATCACTCATCGATCCTCTCATCTTCCAAGTATTCAAATTAAGGAGATAAATTCCCAGCGATGAGGCATACAATGGATCGAACTGGTATTTTTGTCAAATGTGCTATCAATGTATATAATAGCTTGCGTACCCGCTGGGTATTCAATGGGTACGGGTATCCGTCGGGTATGGGTAGAGTTTCATACCCGTGGATACGGGTATGGGTAGGGTTTTCTACCCGTTGGCTATACGGGTATGCGTATGGTATTTCTCTACCCGCCTCATACCCTACCCATTTCCATCCTTAGGTTACGTGGGGGAGAGAGAGAAATAGAAAGGCCTGATATGATTGGATTTTGGCCTATGTAGCCATGTGAGTGCGTGTGCAATTTTTTTTTCTTCTTTTTCTTCTCTTTGTTATGTATGTATGAGTTAGGCAGTAGCTAACTCACATTTTTTTATATTCTTTTCTTTTTATAACTTTTGAAACTGAATTTCAAATTGGACCAAAATACTTTTGTAAAATGTGAAATAATTTTCCTTATAGTTATAGACTATTAGGGATTATTTTTAGTCTATATATATATATATATGGAAAATGGTTTCTACTCCCGGCTGTAGCTACACCCACGTGTCATATACTGCCGGACGGAGGTTTGTGTTATACTTTTTTGGTCTAAGTACGTTCATATACTATATCTAAGATACTTCAAAACAAGTTTCGTGAAAATTATAAAATTGAGCATGTATTTTTGCACTATATATTTAAAATACTTGTATATATGTACGTATAAAAGGAGTATGTAGAAAAATTACACATATTACATAAAAAGTAGTATATATACTCCCGAAATAGTAATATATACTGCATACTACATGTACATACTCTCCGGTATGATAGATACTACATACATTTTCCATTAATGGTTTGAGGATTTTCTCTTTCAAGTAATTTTAAATGCAAGCAAGCAAATGCAATTTTTTAAATATGCCAACAATGCATATGAACTAATGCAAACATTTCAATCCTAAAAATTGGAATGTTACAACCCTGTTTCCATGATTCAGCATAAGTTTCTCTCTACCCATGCTCACCTGAACAATTTATCTTACGGAATATCTTTCTCCAAACAATCCTGGTGGAGAGTGACTAAAACTGATAGAGTAGTACTTTTGCCTGCACCTCTTTTGTTTAATCTTAATGACAGGCAATGATGGCGCTTTCTAAGAGTGAGCTGGACGCATACATTGAGCACCAACCCCATCATGGGCAGGACGCTGGAGAGGGGGACAATAGTGATTTCATCTAGCCCTTCGACACTGCAGGGTTTCCTTATCTGCACCTCGGTCATGACTATGCGCCCGCTGCTTCATCCTCTTCTTGGGCGCACGAGTACGACCATGTGAGGGACGACCCACCATAGTGGGGATACTTCCGGCGCCATGATTGATCTCCACTTAGGCCAAAAGCCTAAGCTTGTGGGAGGTATACCGACATCACACTCATCTATATATCATGTTTCAGTCGGTTCTTTGTATATCCATGCTTTCATTTCTTTTTGTTTTTATTGTTTTGTTCTTGCTTTCCAAAACACAAAAATACCAAAAATATTTCGGTTGTTTCTCTTTATTTGCTTCTTTAGTTTCTTTTGTTGGTTTGCTTTGTTTTTTCGTTTTGGTTTAATATTCAAAAATCCAAAAATATTTTGCTTTGTTTGCTTGTTTCCTTCTGTTCTTGTCTTAAATTTGAAAACTAAAATATTTGTTGTTCTTCTTTGGTTTTGTAAAGTTTGTTGCAGAGTTCACCGTACTTCTGTATCTCCTTTGGAGCTTGGTTATCATTCTATATTATTCAATTCACAAGTGAGCAATAATGACGATTTACGACGATTCAAGTTATGGTGAGAGGCTGGTATGAACTCTGTTTGTTTTATTTTTGTACATATACTCATCCATGTGAACATGCTAAGTTCGTTCGTGTAAGGTGTATGTTATTTAATTGATGCTTAGTAGTTCGTGCTCTCACGTGTTTAATTCCAACTTATTAATATAAGATAGCATGTCGTATGAATGTTTGCATGCATTGTTTTATTCATAGAAGGGTATGACATTGTGGTATCTCCCTCTGATTGGTTCGCTTGAATCGACGTGGCACATGCTCACGCATGCATATGACTGAAAACAAAAGGTCAATTAAGCCTTGATGATTTATTTTGCTGCAGAGTATTTGTATCATTTTTATGCCCCTGTTAATTTTGTTTTGTCGCAAGCATGATTATGACAGTTATTGCTCTCTTGATTTGTCGCTCCCGTCTATTGCTAGCCTTCACATGTACTGAGTATGAGCTCTACTCGTGCATCCAAATACCAAAAAACGAAGTTTGCCAAATGTGTCCACCATACCTACCTACATGTGGTATTTATCCGCCACTCCAAGTAAACTTCTCATGTGCTACCTTTAAAACCTTCAAAAAATGATTCCTGTTTTGTGCCCCTGTTTTAGCTCATGAGCACGTAAATAGAGAATATTTATCTCACTTGTTGATTGGATTTCACACCATGGACTAGTGGCTTCATCCGCTTATCCAAATGAAAGAAGAGCCGGTAGCGGGGTGCCCAGCCCCAAATTAATACAACAAATTCTCTTCACTATTTTTGCCCCTGATTTATCAGTCAAAGCATAATTGAGTAAACAAAAGATAAAGAGGGATGACCTTCTACCCAGATGTGTACTTCTATGGGAGTCGCTCTTCTTAAGTCTGGTTGGCTTGTGACGTATTGTATTGTCTGTTTACCATTTGTTGACATTAGCATACACCTTTCTAAAAAATGTTTTGAATACCTCTGTTTAATAAAATGAAAAGCTCTAGCACATGAGTTAATCACTGCTTCCCTCTGCGAAGGGCCTTTCTTTTATTTTTATGTTGAGTCTTCACCTTCTCACTTTATGCACCTTCTTGAGAGCATGGCTGTCATTCTTAGTGTAATGTGTTTGTCCCAAAACACGGTTGATTGTGGTATAACTTTGATGCTTGTATCTTTGATATCTTTAATTCTAGTCTTCATTTGAACTTCAGAGGTGCCCTAGCATTTATGTTTTGCTCCATTATTAAGGGCAAGCGAGTACACTTTATTATACCCTATTATGAGCATTGCAATCCTGCAGATTGATATACTTCATGTTGTTTATTATTAGTTTGTTGGCATCTCTTCATGGTTTGCATAACTGCTAGGTGACTTTTATCTTATATACATCTTATTATGAATTTCCTCAGCACTTGATCATATAGTGAGTATATTTACATCATATGAAAGAAATGTGTTCGTAAAAGTCTTTTATCGCACTCAGTTGTCACTGAATTGCTTGAGGACAAGCAATAAGCTAAGCTTGGGGGGAGTTGATACGTTTTTTCGAACACTTTTCTTATTTTTTTGCCTCTAAACTTATGAGTTTTTGATACCACTAAAACAGACTAACGCTGTTTTCAGCAGAATTACCCCGGTATCTTGTTTTTGTGCAGAAAAATCGACTTTCGGGAAATTGCCCGAAAAAGATCCCATTGAGCTTATATCACCAGAAAACCCCGGGAGCCAGAAGGACACCTGGAGGGGGGCAAGGAGTGACCCATAACACCCCTGGGCGCGCCCCCTAGGTCGCGTCGTATGGTGGTGTGGGGGGCACATCCACCCCCTCGGGCTCCCCTTTCGACTATATATGCCCCGTAAACCTAAAACACGAGGGGGTTCGGCATATTCCACAGAAACACAATAGAGCGCCACCGCCACCTCGAAACTCAATTCGGGGATCAGAAGTTCCTATTCTGGCGCCCTGCCGAGATGGAGATTCGGAGGAGATCATCGCCATCATCACCGCCACCTATTCTCCATCAACCATCCATGATTCCCCCGTCCATGTGTGAGTAAACACCATTGTAGGCTGAGAGGGATGAAAGGGATTGGATGAGATCGATCCTGTAATAATGCCAGAATGTTAGGGCATAGTGCCCAGTATCCATTGTTAGTGTTTTCTACCGTTGTTGCAACATGTTATGCTTAATGCTTGTCACTAGGTCCCGAGTGCCATGATCTCAGATCTGACATGTTATTGTTTTATGAGTATAATTATGTTTCTTGATCATATATGCAAGTTGTTTACACACATTATTGTCCGGAACCGAGGCCCCGAAGTGACAGAAATTGGGACAACCAGAGGGGATGGCTGTGATGTGAGGATCACATGTGTTCACGGAGTGTTAATGCTTTGCTCCGGTGCTTTATTAAAAGGATCACCTTAATTACAAGTAGTTTCCCTTGAGGCCCCGCTGCAACGGGCTGGTAGGACAAAAGATGTTGTGCAAGTTTCTCACTGCGAGCATGTATGACTATATTGGAACACATGTCTATGGTTTTCCTAGAACTTGGATGCTTTCTTATTATTATCTGCAATGCCCATGTTTAGATTATTACATGACCTATTTTATCAATGCAACGACCGTTCATCCATTCCCTCTATGCCTACGGTACTTTCATCCTACTATTTTCCGTGATTTGTACTTCTGTTACTATTTTACTCCTGTTGTGATTTTACTACTACTGCTGCTATAAAACTGTTACCACTGATAAATTGTTGCGAGCAAGTCTACTTTCAGGTGCAGCTGAATTGACAACTCAGCTGTTAAGGCATATAAATATTCTTTGGCTCCCCTTGTGTCGAATCAATAAATTTGGGTTTTACTTCCCTCGAAGACTGTTGTGATCCCCTATACTTGTGGGTCATCAGGGGGTTTGGATGGTCAATGCCAGAAAGTCTCACACAACTGAAAGTGATCATTAGACAAGAGGAAGTCTTGTAATCGAAGTTATGCAAGGAGTAGTGATTGCCACAGAACGGATGCACATAGAGCTATAAGTGTATGAAAGATCTCCAATGGAACTAGTGGGGGTGCATCCAACTTGCTTGCTTACAAAGACCTAGAGTTCTTTAGTTTTTTATTTTTCTCTTTTGGGGTTTTTCTCTTTTATTTTTATTTTTTTGATATATAACCTCACTGGTAGGGGCAACACTCTATTTTACAATGAAGCAAAACACTTTTATTACTCATAACTCAAACTGAAATATCTTTGATGTAGATCAAACTAAATGCTCCTGTCAGTGTAGCAGTATGCAAAATAACAATGAAGCATGAAAAGTAACATAATGATGATGGATGTTGTATGCCAATATATCTCGGAATGGCTATGGAAATGCCATGGTAGGTAGGTATGGTGTCTATTTTGAGGAAGATAAATTTAGGATTATGTGTAGAAGAACAAAGTTCTCCCACGGGGTTTGGATGCACTGGCAAAGTTTGCACCAACTCTCAATGTGAGAATGAACAATGCACAGTACCGAAGAGGCTAGCAAATATGGATGGTGGAAGTGCCAGAAAACCGCAACATAGAACTCACAAGTTAAAAGATTCCAAATAAAATCATGATCTCATAAGGCATAATGAAAATTACTCTAAGAGGGTTCGTGGCAGTGACAAGTCACTGTTAGCTACCCCGACCGTAGCACGTAAAAAAAGCCATTACGATTGTTATCAGCAAAGGAAGTCATATACCATTATCCTATCAACTGGTTATTTGAGTGTGGCACAGTTTCAAGCTTTTAGACCAACCATTAATTTTTTTTACTCTACTAAACCAGCAAGTTTACCATTAAGCAAATTAATATCTCAAAACAACAGCAAATGATCAAGTGAAATAGTTTAATGATCTACAAGAATGTGCAAGCTTTTTTGTTATACCATCTACCACACGTAGCATTTTCCACCAAACAAAAAAACATCTCCAAGAGATATAGCAACGGAACAAGAGAGTACTAACACAACTCTACTAAAACTAACAGCTCTGAATAAGAGATGCAAGAAAAACAGGAGCTAAACAGGAACTTTGCAGCAGCTAGAAGAAAAACTAAGAATACGAGCATAACAAGTACTCAAATGAAAAGGCGGAGTGTGTATCTCTCCCACACAAAGAATGCTAGGGTCCAACTATATTACTGCATAAAATAAAATAAAAACAAAGGAAAACAAAAGAAAAACAAACAGACGCTCCAAGTAAACTTCATATGATGTTTCCGAATAAAAATATAGTTTCACTAGAAATGACCTGATAAATTGTTGATGAAGAAGGGGATGCCTTGGTCATTCCTAAGCTTAGATGCTTGAGACTTCTTATAATTTTCTGGTATGAACCACGGGGGAATCCCCAAGCTTTTACCTTGCACTCTTCTTGATCACATTATATCACCCTCTTCTCTTGACCCTTGAAAACTTCCTTCACACCATACTCAAAGAGTAATTCACATTAGAGGGTTAGTGAAACAATCAAAAATTCATGGTTTCTGCATGATCACAAGTGCTATTGATACTTTTAAACATTAGCTACAGCCACTGACATTTCGTGAAGCAAAGAAATCCACTTGACATCATAAAAGAGCAAATTCAAGAAAAATGCCATAATCTGCCAAAACCAGAACGGTCTGTAAAGACGAATTTTTTCGGAGCACTTACGTTGCTCATATTGAAAAACTTTAAGAGCAAAACAGTTTCGGAATTAGGTGAGGAATAAGCACACAGAAAATCAGATTATTCTGATCTTTCTGGATTTTATACGATTTCTTATGGTGCACAACAAAAATCTGTTTTCAGCGCAGAAATCCAAAACCAACTCCAACTTTTGCCAGAAACTTTACTTGACACAACTAAAACATGAAAATAAAGATATAAAGGAGTTGCTACAGAAGTATACAACCTCTTGACTCAAAGAAAACAGATAAAAACAAAGCAAAAATAAAAACATGGGTTATCTCCCAAGAAGTGCTTTTCTTTAACGCCTTTTAGCTAGGCCCAGAAAAGTGGAATCAAGTGTTTTCAAGTGGAGAGGCATTCGAATCAAGGCAAGTCAATTCCTTAGCAATGAATTGTATTTTATCTAAGTGAGTTTCAGAGGCTCCTCTTTTATAACTTTTAGACTTTACTCTCATCAAATAAATTCTCAGGAACAATCCAATCAAAAAAAATCTTGGGCTTCATGCAGTGCTACCAATTTAAAGGGGATTGGTATTTTCCCCTCCTTTTCATTTTTAGATTCAGTTCATTCAAGAGCACCAACAATATCTACACATGAGTCTGGCATATTGAAACGATCAAAAACTTTTCTAGCTTCTATAGCAACATCTCCAAATTCTTTAAGCGTGGTTTCTAAGATAAAATTTATTTTTTCAATATCTTCAATATTATTCAAGTTGAGGAACATATGCTGTGGTATGGGATGAAGGTTAACAAACATAGCTTCTAACATGTGAATTAAAGAAGTTGCAGCAGTTTCATAATTTGGAGCAAGTTCTACTATGGATTTTTCCTCAAAATTATCATGCTTACTAACATGATTAAAGAATTCTTTATTGGTATCCTTTCCAAGTATAGAACCACTACCAACTGGAAGATCTTTCAGGGTAAACTTGGGTAACAACATGATGAAAAATAATAACGAGGTAACAAAAGTTACAGCTAGAATAAGAACTAATTTTTTTGTGTTTTTGATAAAGAGAAGCAAACACGACAAAATAAAATAAACTAAGCAAAAAAAAGTAAAGAGATTGGAAGTGAGAGACCCCCCTTGCAGAAATTCTCTTCCTCCCCGGCAACGGCGCCATAAAATTTGCTGATGGCTGACGTTGGCAAACCCGAAGAGAAAGGTTGTGAAGAGTGCAGCGGCAAGTTTTCCCTCAGAAAAGAAACCAAGGATGAATCGACCAGTAGGAGGACAAGCAATCTCTCAAAGTTAATGCAGCTGAGATGGCAGGGCGCACTACCGGTTCTGCAGCAACGTGGAACCTACACAACACAATCAAATCACTTTGCCCCAGTGAAGCAATGAGGTTGTCAATCTCACCGGTTTTGCTGAACACAAAGAGGTTAGAAGTATGGTGTGGAAAACAGTATGAGAACAATATGAAAACAGTAGCAGTGTGAAAATAGTGGAAGCAGTGTGAAAGCAGTGTGTGTATTATCAGTATGAGAAAATAGACCGGGGTCCACAGTTCACTAGAGGTGTCTCTCCATTAAAGATAGCTAACATGCGTGGTGAATAAATTACAGCTGGGCAATTGACAGGTAAAGAAACATGCATGACATAAATATTATTATGAGATTCATGCGGGCATTACAAAAAAATACATAGATCGTCATCCAACTGCATCTATGACTAATAATCCACCCTTCGAATATCATCCGAAAAAACCTGGGTATTAAGTTGCAAGCAACGGATAATCGCAGTAACCAAAGTGTGTAATGTAAACAATGTAAACGAACTAAACATCGTTGTTTTCTCCCTAATGGCAACAACACATCCTCCATTTGTCACGTTTCTGTCACTCGAGCACATATGCAAAGGAGGCATGAACCCACTATCGAGCATAAATACTCTCTCTTGGGGTCACTAGCATCTACTTGGTCAGAGCATCTACTAACAACAGAGAGCATGCAAGATCATACATAACATACACATGAAGATAACATGATAGATTGATAATCAACAGACATAACATTCAATAATCATCGGATCCCAGCACACACAACATGTAGCATTACAAATAGATGATCTCGATGGTCCCCCCATGGTGTGGCCCCCCTGTGGCCCCTCTTCGGGCCTCTTCGGGACTCCATGGAACCTTCGGGAATTCTAAGATTTTCGGGCTTCGAATTTCCAATTCTGAGAATATTTCCAGAACAACTTTTCTGAAACTATAACAACATAAAACAGGGAACTGGCTCTGTGGCATCTTGTCAATAGGTTAGTCCCGGGAAATCGATAAAAATGACATAAAGTGTAAGGAAAACATGTAGCATAAGGCATGAAAACAACATGGAATATCAGAAATTATAGATACTTTTATGACGTATCAGGAGGTTATCCTATAGTATGGTCGTTTGCAAGTTGGGCTATCACTGCATTATAAGTGAAGCTTTGTATCCGTTGGTGTGAGTTTTCCTATGATGAAATATTGATATGAAGTCTTCTTCTTACTTAGTTGCACTATATGTTCTATTCATGGCAATTATTCTCGCATACTTGTCTTATGTTTAGTAGTGATCTTATGTTGAGTATAGTAGCAGAAATTTATTGAATATTAGCAAACATAGCATTGGTCATAGCAACAACACTTAGAGACTTGGAACAAATAAGAGAGGTTTCATATGCAGATATATTACCCCATAGGTCTTTTATGCCTGCAAAACCGTCGTGTTTATGCTCTTATGATTGATGTGTTATGCTGACAAGGAAGAAAATTGCAATACCTCATGTTTTATATCATTACATGGTTTTATATATTTGTTTGCATCTCTCAACTTCGTTTGTTTGCTACAAAGCCTTTGCTAGCCAAAAACCTTGTACTAAGTATGATCACTACTCGTGCATCCAAATACCTGAACCAAAAACCTTCCACAAGTGTCCACCATACCTTCCTATATGTTGTATTTCACTGCCTCTCCAAGTGAATTTCTCGTCTGCCACCTTTAAAACCTTCAAAATATCAAACATGTTTTGTGTTCCAGTTTTAGCTCATGAGGAATTAGTTTAAAGTTTATCATGTCTTATGTCAAGCAAGGTTCTTCTTTCTTATTTCACCCGATGAGTTTGAAATCGGTGCTCGTCTAAAATTGCAAGGGAGCTGGTGCCAAATAATAAAATATAAAAAGGCACTTCGCCATGGATTGATGAAAGCTGGTGGGTACCCGTGGATACGGCTAGCCCTGGTTTGTGAAAGGCATGGTGGGGGAAAGTGCCAACCTAAATAAAGAAACGAAAACCGCTCTAAAAAGTATAAACACCTTGCTTGACATGGGTTATGACAAGTTTTTCATTACCATTCGTTGACTAGACATACATATCTCTAAAAATTACATTTTCAATGCCTCTGTTTTTTTAAAAATAAAAAGCTCTAGCACATGAATAATCCCTGTTGCCCTCTACGAAGGGCCTTTCTTTACTAGCGGGATTGAGTTAGTTTACCTATTGCTTCTATTCTCTACTAACAAACTTATGATGTTGAACTGATATACATTCTTTTATATGCCCACGATGATGTTTAACCATGTTTTATTGCAGCTGAAATTACCATCATGGTAAAAAATTTGAAAGTTGAGCTTTTCTAACTAGCATCATCCTTTGTGTCAGTTGTTTTCACCTCCTTTATTAAGAAATAATCTCTCGAAGTTATCTATTCATGAAAAGACTTTGTGATAATTGAAGTATGTGTTATTTTCTTAATAGCTCTGACATAGACTCTTCTAGAAAGATAAGATTGATATGATAGTTGTTCTCGACCAAGAACAAAGTTTGCCATAGCTGAATGAATTTGCACTTACTATACCTTTATATGATTGAACCGTTGCTTATCTTTGAGAAGCATTATGGGAAAGATTGATGTATAGAACTGGTAGTGTTTATTGTGTAATTGTTGATGCTTCATGTTCGTATTCTTTATTGTTGACACCTCACATCATAAAACTTGTGGTCATGTTTTTCGAGTTCAGTTTTCGCTTGTCTAAGCTTGGGGGAGTTGATACGTCCATTTTGCATCACTGTTTATATGATAATTTTCCCTTATTCGTTGATATTTTCTCTATTAGAGCACTATACTTATGTTATTTCATTGTTTTTCCAGTGTTTCACGGTTTGACAGAATTATTTATCAGGGTCAGAAAACAGTTGGAAAAAGCACCTGTCAGAAGGGATATTTTCTAGACGTCAGAAAAATCGGGAATATCAGGAAACAAGGTTTTTTCAAAAATCATAGATGGAGACCGAAGGGCTTCCAGAGGGGAGCTAGGGGCACCCAGGCGCCTACCAAGCATGGGCCTTCTCTTGGTCGCGCCTAGTGGGCCCCTGGGGGCCTCAGCCCCCCATCCGGCTCTCCTTCGGGGTACTTACCCCCATGACCTAAAAACACAAAGGAGGCACTTTGTAGAATTTTTCTGCCGCCTCTTCACAATGGAAAGGATAGAGAGAAGAAAACCCCTACCCGGCGGGGAGATTCTGTAGGGGAAATTTCCTCCCGGATGGGGAAATCGTCACCAGCGTAACCGTCATCGCACCGGGCATCATCAAGATCATCATCGTCATCGTTGTCACCATCAGCATCATCATCACCACCATCCACCTCCATCCCATTGTAACAACTATGGTTCTATATCTTTGTTTTCCACTTGATCTCTCTCCTAGTGTGAATTACTTGGTTGTAGTTGATGCTTATGAGATTTATCGGTGTTTGCACTTTATGACCATATTGTTATTCATCCATTTATCACCTCTGATCATGTACCTATTATGTGTTGTGAGTAGATCGTTTATTTATTGAGGACATGGGAAAAATCTAGTTGTTAGTAGTCATGTTTCATTGAGTAATATTTACCGGTTTGATATTTAAGTTATGTTGTTATTTCTCTAGTGGTGTTATGTGAACGTCGACTACATAACACTTCACCTTTTAAGGGCCTAGAGGAATTCATTGTGTGTTGGATTTCCTGTGGCGGGTTGCCGGAGTGACAGAAACCTAAAACCTAGCTTGCAATACTTCACATAAGGGAGTAGTAGATACCACGAGTTTATTTCTACGGTTAGTTTTATTTCTTAATTACATTCTTGTGTTTGCGGACGCTTGCAAGTAATGTAATCGTAAGTGTGCATTAGTCTTGGATAGGACGGTGCACTAGCATAGGTCTACCCACATAACGCTTACCAGAACGATAAAGATTAATCAACGACGTCTGATAAAAATAACTAGATGAAACCTCCCGTGTGTCCTCGGGAATGTTTTACCTTTATAATAAGTACCACCAGCTTGTTGATACGTTGCAAACGTATCTATATTTTTTGATGCTCCATGCTTGTTTTCTACCCAATACCTTTTTGTTTTCCACATTTTTCTTTCATTTTGTGGATGTTTTTACAGACTAACCATTACCAAGATGCCCCAGGCGAGTTGTTGTTTTCTGATGTTGTTCCATTTCAGAAAAGTTCCTCGGGAAATATTCTTGGAAAGGCTAGAAATCCATAGAGATCATTTTTACTCGGAAAGAAGATGGAGTCAAAAGGGGAGCTAGAGGGGGGCACCAGGTGCGGCCTCCCCCTAGGCCGCACCTAGTGGCCCCCTAAGGGACATGGCCACCGCCTCAAGTCCCCCCTTTGCCTATAAATTGCATTTTACCCTAAAAACGTTGGGGATGGAGTTATTTTCCATGAAACATACAGAGAGGCATCGTCACATTGAAAGTCTAATCTAGGGCTTCTGGAGTCCTGCTCCGGCACCCTTTCGGGGAGGGGGGTCATCACTAGAGGCCTCTACATCGCCATGATCGCCTCCAGACAAATGCGTGAGTAGTTCATCTTGGGACTACGGGTCCATAGCAGTATCCAGATGGTTGTTCCCTCCCTGATTGCATCCTTGTTGCATGCGCTCGAGTGACAGAAACATGAGGGGGGAGGATGTGTGATACGTTGCAAACGTATCAATGATTTTTGATGCTCCATGCTTGTTTTCTACCCAATACCTTTTTTCACATGTTTTCTTTTGTTTTCCTTTGTTTTTTGGATGTTTTGACAAACTAATCTATTAAAAGATGCCCCAGGGGCAGTTACTGTTTTCTATTTCAGAAAAATTCTGAAGGAAATATTCTCGGAAAGGGCTGAAAATCCACGGAGATCAATTTTTACCCGGAACAAAGTCGGAGTCCAAAGGGGAGCCAGAGGGGGGCCAGGGCGCCACCAGGGGGCACCACAAGCGGCCTTCCCCTAAGCCATGGCCAGCGGGCCCCTAGGGGCCCGGAGCACCGCCTCAAGTCCCCCATTCGCCTATAAATTGCCTTTTACCCTAAAAATCACAGGGACGGAGTTATTTTTTCATGAAACATACATAGAGGTGCTGTCACCTCGAAAGTCCAATCTAGGGCTTCTGGAGTCCTGCTCCGGCACCCTACCGGAGAGGGGTATCATCACCGGAGGTCTCTATGTCGCCATGATCGCCTCCGGACATACGTGTGAGTAGTTCATATTGGGACTATGTGTCCATGGCAGTAGCTAGATGGTTGTTCTCTTCCCTATGCCTCCATGTTTAGAGTCTTGTGAGATGTTCACATGATCGAGACCACCGTTATGTAATTGGTGCATGTTGTGTTTGCTCGGATCCGATGAACCATGAGATTATGATTATTTTTTCCTCTCAATCTGAGATGCTTCACTTATATTTATAGAGAGTTTTAATCTTGTGTTTCAATGCTCTCCGTTGTTTATGACTACCTTAGCCACGTAGTTGTTTTCACCTTCAAGAGAGGGTTTATATGCTAGATAGTGGGTTCATGCCTCCTTGTTCCTGCATTCCAGTGACAGAAACGTGTATGGGGAGGATGTGTGATACGTTGCAAACGTATCTATAATTTTGATGCTCCATGCTTGTTTTCTACCCAATACCTTTTGTTTTCCACATGTTTTGTTTCGTTTCCCTTTGTTTTCTGGATGTTTTCACAGACTAATATATTAAAACATTCCCTAGGCCAGTTGTTGTTTTCTATTTTAGAAAAGTTCTTAAGGAAATATTCTCGAAAAGGGCTGAAAATCCACAGAGATCGATTTTTACCCGGAACTAAGATGGTGTCCAAAGGGGAGCGAAAGGGGGGCCAGGGTGCCACCAGGGGGCACCACGCGTGGCCTCCCCCTATGCCATGGCCAGTGGGCCCCTAGGGGCCCGGAGCATCGCCTCAAGTCCCCCCTTCTCCTATAAATTTCCTTTTACCCTAAAAATCATCGTGATAGAGTTATTTTTTCACGAAACATACAGAGAGGCGTCGTCACCGCGAAAGTCCAATCTAGGGCTTCTAGAGTCCTGCTCTGGCACCCACCTGGAGAAAGGGGTCATCATCGGAGGCCTGTACATCGCCTCTAGACATATGCGCGAGTAGTTCATCTCGAGACTACGGGTCCATAGAAGTAGCTAGATGGTTGTTCTCTCCCCTATGCCTCCATATTTAGAGTATTGTGAGCTGCCTCACATGATCGAGACCACCGTTATGTAATTGTGCATGTTGTGTTTGCTGGGATCCGATGAACCATGATATTATGATTATTTTGTTCATGTCAATCTGAGATGCTTCACTTATATTTATACAAAGTTTTAATCTTGTCTTGCAATTCTCTCCGGTCTTTATGATTACCTTGGCCACGTAGTTATTTCCACCTCCAAGAGAGGGTTTATATGCTAGAAAGTGGGTTCATGCCTCCTTGCTGCCTGCGCTCGACTGACAGAAATGTGTGGGGGAGGATGTGATATTGCCACTACGGAGAAAACATCAATGCTCTTGTCTACAAATGAGAACCACTGCTTACATTATGTATTGATCTTAATGCAATTGTTTGTTGCACACATAGCAATCACCACCTTGCTGCAACTTAATACCAAGGGATTTGCTGAATAGCTTTCTTGAGGTGGACTTTAGATATGGATACATGCTGGATACCAGTCCATATGCCTTGACATAATGCATACAATGTTAGAACCCGTGAAGTTTATCTCGTCATAATATTATTGTTATATGTTCATGGTTTGTCGATTTCCTAGCTGTAATTTGTTCACCCAGCATGTTTGTTTTCTTTGGAGAGACACCACTAGTGAACCTATGGCCCCTGGTCCTATTTCCTTCATACGGCAAACCTTCTTTTGAGCACTTTCATAATTGTTTCCTTGTTGTTTACTTTTATTGTTTTCCAAGACTCTATACGTTTAATTCTCCTGTTTTCAGCAAGACCGGAAGATTGACAACCTTCTGGAAACTTGGGCCAAGAGAGACTTTGTGTTTGTGTGCAGGTTCCGCGCTCCCGTCAACTACACGTCAGTATTTTGTGATGACGTTGATAAAGCAACCTTCTTCAAGACTACGAAGTCCTATTGGTTCAATTACTCTGGTTCTTTACTAGGGGAAAACTTACTATAGACTGCAGCATACCTTCCAGTTGGGGTATCCCAACGAGTGTGTGATCATGTCCACATCAGGTATATTTTTTGGCGCCATTGCCTCAGATTTTGAAGTCATCAAGAAGCAAGCAGTCCCCCGTCAACGCTAGTATATTTTCTGGAGCCGTTGTCGGGGACTTCTAGCTTGCTGCAAGGGGAATCTCACACTTCCACACTCTTTCTTTTGTTTTGTTCTTGCTTAGTTTACTCTTGTTTATTCTTGTTTTCTCTTTATCACCCCCCTCCCACCCGCCAAAATAGTTCTCTAGTTTATAATCTTTTATTTGCCTCCTTATTTAGTTTTCGTGTTAGTTTTTGTTATTGTTTTGCCAAGATGTATTTTCCTAAATTTGCTATGAAAGATCTGAAAGTAGGAAGTGAATTTATTATTGGGAGAAATAATATTGAAGAATTTTTCAACCATGTTCATGGGCTTCGTGATTTTAGTGATAAACCTGTAGTCAAACTTGCCCATAACTACGAGACCGCTATAGACTCTTTGTGTCACATCCCAATTTTGGAATACCTGATAACACTATTGTTTTGCTAATTGCTTGACAATTAAACTTTGGTTATGTTTGTTTGAGTGCAACTAAACAAACTAATTATATAAACTTACATGGCTAAGAAATTGAAAACAAAATATTCAACATATTGTTCCAATGACCTTGGCAATATTTTCTAAAGTAAATATTGATCAAAGAGTTTTCCAAAAACATCTTATGAATCTCATACTTGTTGAATATTATTCCAAGACCTAAATTAAGAAAGAGGAAACACTTAATAAAATTTCCCTAAAAGATTATCAGAAAAAGAGGCATTCTTAAATGCTTCACCAAAATATTATCAAATGTTTTTTCAACCTTGCAAGATTAAAAACAAAGGTATTGGAGAGCATTGACTTGCTATCTCTAGTCACATAAATATTTTGGCAAAGCATTGTTAAAGAAAAGCCAAGTGCCTTATTAAATAGAAATTCCAATATTTCCAGAAACAGAAAACTAAAAAAGTTACTATTGGAAACTTTCTTAAAATGATTTGAAATTCATACCATTGCTTCCTTATATCAAATAAGGAACACACACAAGAGGAGACCAAAAATTGAATCCATTAAAGTCCTGAAAACATGGTTTTTCTCCACAGCAACAATTGGGATTTTGAACAAGTTTGTTCTACAAACTTTTTCCAAATGCCATGAAATAAATACCACATGCTCTATATCATAAATAAGGATGAAAACCAAAAGGGCACAAGTTTTTGAATAATTTAAGTTGCCAAAAACCCCTGTTTTCTTGACAGCACCTTTTATAAAATTGAACAAGTTTGTTCTATGAAGTAACTCAAAATGAGTTGAATTTTCTACCACTTAAGGAACACATCCAATAAGGAATGTGTGCCAAAAATTATCATTTTTGGAAGCTCCTAAGTAGTCTAATAAATTCAATGTCCATTTATGTAAGAATTCAAATTTGAACAACTTTGAATTATCAAGTTTAGGCAAATGAGCCAATTTTCACATATGTTGTGTGTATCAACTAATTAGAATTTTGGGAAAAAGGAATTTAAATTTTGATGTTGGTTGCTTGGTGAAAACACCCTTTTTCAGAGAGGACAGGGACCTTCTTGTAAATACCCAGGGACCAAAATGTAATCCTAGTCACATGTCCTTCTTCTTCCTGTAGCAAGCAGTAGAGGGCATGGCTGCCCATGCCCCATTGCTTCGACTAGAAGCTTGCTAGATGGTTTTAAAGCCCCCATGTGCACCTCTGTGCCTCTCTACCTGCTCCCTCTCTCTCCCCTAGAGTTTCTCTCTCTCTCTCAAGATATTTTGCAAACCTAACCCTAGCCCGAAAATGGCCGCCGTCGAATCGGCAGTTGCAGGCCTCGCCGCCGGCCACCGAGTGGCTCATCTCCTCCGCCTCGTTGTGGTGATGCTCGGTGCGAACGGAATCGAGCCGAATCGCCTCGAGGTAGCCGCGCCATCCCGTTCTTCACCGAGCCCGTCGGAACTCCGGCGACGAATCGGCGTCGCCTCGCTCCTTCTTCGACCTTGCCGTGTGCTCCGTAGCGTTCAGGGTGAGGATGCGTGTCTCCCCGTGCATTTTTCCATCTCACTTTCGTTCTTAAACCTCGCCGCGCCGCGTTCGCTTCCGGCCGCCGCGCGCGCGTCGTCGCCGCCGCGCTCCGGTCGCCTCCCTGGAAACGAAACTGGCCCTAGATAATTCCCCGTGTCATTAGCAACGTGTAGGTACTTTTGATTTGTGAAATGATGTTTGTTTCCGCCGGATCCGAGTTCGCCGGAGCAGTCCCGCCGGCGGATGACGTCGCTTTGACGTCATGATGACGAAGCCCCCTTCACCCCGCGCTAGGAGAGTCAAACCGGCAAGTGGGGCCTGCTCTGCCGCGTGGCTGCCCGCGTGGACGGCCTGGCCCGCGGATCAGTGACTGTTGGCTAGATCCCGCCGCGGTGAGGGTAGATCTGGCCGGCCCGTTGGTGGATCTGGCCCAACAACCTTGTTTTTCCAATTTTATTTTTCACAGAAACATCCATGTTTGCTTTTGGCTCTAAAAGGCAACCTAAAAGATGAATTTGACCAAGGTAAAATTCACAGTTGTACACCAACAAAATATAAACCACATCCAACTTGTAGATCTACATTTGGATGGATATTTGTGCAATGAAAAATGATTTGGCAACAGGTACCAGAAACACCAAAATGAGCACCACTTTAATTTCACAACTCAAAATGAAGTGAGGCCAATTGCATTGGAAAGCCCTTGAAATTTCCTAACAGGAGAAATTAACATTGCTTCCAAATTCATTGTATTTTTGAAATGGCATGCAATTTGGTAAAACACCAGAGAGCACTTTGGTGATTTTTATAAAATTATTAAAAATTATTTTTGATGCAACCTCAATTGTATGGTCTTGTATATGTTAAGGGCTATCAAAACCTAGAAGGGTTTAATTTTTAGATCATCCTAGAAAATTTGGTGGACAGATATTTGTTTCACATGTTTCTGCCATTTTGGCATTTTTAGTCAATTAATTTGTGTGATGATATTTTTGTGTTGCAATATTGTTTTCTAGCATGTATAAGTTGTGTGAACTTGTTTTCTAATATGTGCTTAGCTATTTTAGCATGTTGGATTGTGTGGGCTTGAGTGGAGAAGAAATATGATTTATATTAGTAGCATATGTTTATTCTCTAGTTTGATACTTACATATAATTTTGAGTGTTAACTTTATGTGCAAACACTTGGATTTTTGAGTGTATCCAGTAACATGTTGGTACTTAGTTTGGGTTGTTATAACCTCTGCTAGATTGCATTTGAGTTGGTAGAAAAGCATGAGTAGCTTTGTGATCACTATGAAATTGTTATGGAAAAATTCCCTCATGTGTGGAATTTTTGACATGAACATTTGTGATTGTGTAGCCACATATTTTTGGGTTGTATTCATAGGACCAGTAGAATTTTGAGGATGTTTTTATGAGTACTTGAACCCTAGATTTTTCACTTGTGTGAAAATGATAGCATGAGTAGCATTGCCTTGCTTATTTGTGCACCCTATTATTTTCTACTAGTATGGTTATTGCACTAGATGCTAGTTTAGTCTTTTGTTAATTTTTAACAAGTGGACCAGAGGCTTTGTGACCTCTTAATGCTTTGATATGCTAGTGGAACACCCACTGGTGTCATTGCATTTTTGGTGGAAACATTATTTCCCCCACACTAGATGTGTTTCTTTTATATAGTTCTATAACTAATGAGTGCCTAGTATTTTTGCTTTGGAATTTTTAGTGCTAAATGAAAATGAGTATGCTTCTGTTTGTAAGTGGTTATAATCATGTGTGGCTTGCTAGGAAAAATCCATCTTTGGAGTGTTGTTTGATTCCTCTAGTAATGCCCTTTTTATTACTACTAGTATGTAGGAGTTGCCCTGCAAATTGAAGCATTGTTTTGCTAAATGGGATATTTTTGTTATAGCAAGTATAGATGTTTTTCACTCCTGTTTTTATGAAATGAACCCTCTGGTTGTATTTCAATTACTTGATTGAAATGCATCCATTGATTCTTCATGTTTAAGTAGTACTAGTTTCCTTAGCAGTTTTTGTAGTGAATTATTTTTCCTGCCAACATGTGTTTGGTGGATAATTGTGTACCCTTGCATGAGGACATGTTTTCATTCCCATTATGATAACATGGTTCCTTGTTTGAATTTTAGTACTTTACTTATTATGCTTGCTTGCATAGCAAACTTTTAGTAGAAAACATGTCTATAGGATTCCTCCTTTTTAGTCATTGTTTCTATTGTTCTCACTATGAGAAATTGTGTGTTTTGTGATGAGTCTATTACCTTGTTACACTTGTGTAGGCTCACTGATTTGTAAAAGTAACTTTTGCAAATCATGTGTCTTATTTATTCTTGAGGAGAATTTAGGCTTAGCAGATTAGCTACCTTGTTCTTTTTGTGGTGTGGTTGATAGACCCATTGCCATGATTATTTTTTTGCATGTTTTATATAATTTTAGTAGTCTCACCCTTGTGAAAACTAAGTTTATTTTGGGTTTACTAATATCTTGGTATGAGAGTGGCACACCCACTGAATCCATGATATTAAGGTTGTGAAATATGTTCCTCCAACCTTAAGCTGTCTTATTAAATGGCATTTCTGCCAAGTAGTTTTGTTTGATTGTTTGCCTCCATTAATAATGGTGTGATTAGTTATTTTTAGTTTCCTTGCTGTATGTATTGTTATGTATGGTTGCTTGCCTTGATTGGTTCTGAATGTGTGTCCTTTAGTCCTTTTACGGCGTTAGAAAACGAAGAGGAAGGAAGTGTCGGGAAGCTCTGTTTCAAGTTCCAGTCACTCCAAAACCAGGGACACGAGAAGATACCAGGCAAGCCATCCTGATGCTTGCTGATACAATACTTATCATTACCTATCATGCATGTTTTACCTCTGAAGTTTTACAAAAACTTGATTATCAAAACTATTTTTGATGTGGCTATTACTACTATACTATTATATAGGTTACTATTATGCCAGTAGTTAAACTTGGTAATACCAAGCCCATAAGCCACCACATGGTATTTATTACCATCAAATATACTAGTCCCTAAGTGGACACCCTAAAATTGTGATTCTACAAAACAAAGGCTTTACGGAAAAACCCGGAGAAAAGGCGGATCCTTGTTCTCTAGAGGAATGTGGAAGTGGTCATTTTTGAGAAAGTGGTGTTTTCAAAAATGACACATAACCTAGTCTTCGCCGGACAACCTTTACCGTACTGCCACCCTACGCCAACATGGGCAAGGGGCTTAACTTGAAGTTTGTTCTTATTAGTGTGTGCTATCTCACTTGCTATAAGGGGCGTCGTACCCTCGAACCGAATGTCGTCAAAACTCCCAATGTTGAGGCATATAAAGTGTGGGATTAATTTTCCCTCCGGATGCATTCATTGAGGCTCCCGGCTAGGCAGGGTGGGACTTGGTGCCGGGGAGAACAAAACTCAATCGAGAGATAGACATATACTAGCTTGAACATAGTGAATGGTTATGATCAGATACCTGATGTTTACATACCGTTGTTACAGTCCGTGGTGTTTCACGGGAGGTGTACTGGATCTGGTGGATGTGTACACCTCTGCAGAGTATAACTTTTTCGAAGAAGCCGCGTCCTCGGATATGGACAGTTGAATGGCCATGTAGCTAGCATTGTGTCAATGTTTTCAAAAAAGGAAGTCTTTGAAAAGGAATTTTGGAAAGGAAGTGTTGAACTTGTGAAGTTCGGAAAGGAATGGAAACTTATACCGTGGAGGTATCATTGATGATGAAAAGCCAGATGATGTTATACAAAACAAAATGTTTTGCAAAGAAAACCTTTTCTACTCTAAGCAAGAATTCTGGAAACTGATTCCAAGAAGTTTTGCAAAGAGAAAATATTCTTTAAACAAAGTTTTACAAAACCTCTTGTACATGTGATATCTACAAGAGAAATAAAACTATATTATTTTGTTTTCTTCTGAAGTATCTTCTTCAACGAAGATACAGATAAACTTGACTGCAACTTTGGTGTCATCATATATGAACACCATTGGTAGTGAACCCTATTTATAGCCTACCTATTCCACCATATAAGCATACTTGCATGTTGGTAAGTGATATGATGGATGTCTTGCTGAGTACATTCAAATGTACTCATTATGGTTTCGCCCCTGGTATCTACTTGCCAGACTTTGAGAAGGAGCCTCCGAAGGAGATCTATGAAGAGAAGTACGGAGTTGACGGCTTTGCGAACTAGGATCGTCTCCGGGTCAGCAGCCTGTAGGTTAAGGCGTGACTTGGGCTCAACTACGTTGTGTTTTATTTGTCTTCCGCTGTGTTTGATAAGTTGCCTGCCCCATGTGGCAGTTGCGTTAAACTTGATCATGTGATCTTTTATGTAATACCTTTATGGATTCGTGTAATGGGTGATGTATTTCTGTGTGCCAACTGTGTATGTTGTTCACGACTGATCTTTCTGGGATCGTTAATGTATGCATACGGAGGGTTTCAGACTGCCGGTCTGGGGTCCTTACAGAGTTGGTATCAGAGCCAGGTTGACCTTAGGAGACCTTAGTTAGCATGGACGTCAGATAGGAAAGAAAAGTATTTTTGAGTAAAAACCTATTTACTATCTACATTATTTTTATCTAAGGGAATTTTAGTATATTTTCCCCTCCTTCTGATCTTTTCAAAAGATTCTAAATGCATATCAAGGGCGTCCTTGAACAGTGGTTCGAAGGGCGGGCCTTACAGAGCTGGTATCTCTCTCGGTTAAGAGGTTATTTCTTACTTGTTTACAACTGCTCCGCTCTGTTTTTGAAACATCTCTCGTCTTTGAAGTTTTCTGTACAGAAAATAGTTGGAGTTTCAAAAACAGATTGTTGCATAAAGTTTTATCAAAACTTTACTTCTATTTATCTTGTTTCTATCCAAAAGATTTTATACTTGCCGATGTCCCGATAAGACCAAAATAATTGCATAGCTCTATAGTAATGTTGGTCAGCAGTAGAAATAGTTCTTCAGCCACTACTAGGATTTTGGATCATCCCCCGACGTAGCTCCAATGGAGCCTTGCTTGTGTGTTTTGGCTTTCTTATGTGTGTCCATAGGACTTTGTGCTATTGTGTGGTGTAGAATTTGGTTCATCTAGGCTTCTATATGTTTGCGAAGTGCTCAAATTTTTGCAAATTTGTGATTGCCCCGCTCTTGTTTTTGAATTGCCTCGTGTTAGATTTTTGGAAGCAAAAATGTTTGTATAGTATTCAAAAACAATAATTTGTTGCTTAGGCTTATACTTGTGTTCGCTTCATAATGCGACCCGTCGTGAACCACCACCATCTTCCCCACAAATCAATGAAAGCACTGTTGTGCCTAATAAATAGAGGACCATCAAGCCACACGAGCTGATAGCGTTGCTACCAGTGATGCACTCCAACAGATAAAGCTCCAACAACGACAACCCTCAAAGAATAAAAGGCGTGAATAAACCAACCAATACTGACCAAAACCTCTGTGTTTGTCTGTTTGCAAAAGACTCGTTTTGCTCGGTTGGCTAAATGTCGCACCTTTTTATGTCTTTTTTTAAAAGACCAAACAAGAGAAATCCCCTTTTAAAAAGTTATATACCTCCCTCCTCTGGAGAAAGGTGCAAAAATAAGTCTTCACATGCCATGATGCGCAACCCCCTCAAAAGCCAATCAAAAGAGCACAATTCAATATTCGACGTATGACACTAGTCGTGTCTTATCGGACAAACTTATTAAATAGAAAGCTAACAAGACTAGCATGCTTTGTTCTAATTTTAGGTTGATACCTAACCAAAGCATGCAAACTTCTGACAACTCTTTCTAAACCAAGGAATTAAATGACTTACGACACCTTTTAATCTAGTTGGTAAAAAGGAGAAGTCACGAGAAAATAAGAGGATGACCTATTCGTTTACTACTCAATAGGAAATCGGGTGTATCTACTTTGGAAATCAAAAAAAAAACTTGGTAGACATTGTAGGTACTATGAGATTCGGGGTTTAGAAATTAAGTGAACGATGAAATGGTTGTGACAGAACTGGAAAACAGCAGTTTTCCTGCTTATTGTTTCTTTATGTGCTCTTAATTGAAATAAATTTGTGTTTTATTCAATCTTGCTTCCTAACTTATATGGAGTTGTTAGGACTTGTTATTATGTTGTTTCTTACAATAAATCTACCCTAGAAAGTGTGTGCATGATTGGAAACTCGAACAAAAAAAATGAAATAGCATTTGTTACCTTCTAGTTTATTATCTGGAAGTATTGTGAGAGCTAGATCTGTGTATACTTTCTTAGTAGATTTTGTGCTATGTGTTCTTTGAGTCAAGTAACATTTAGGTACTGTTATTTTGATGCTTGTACCTATGTTAGCTTGCATGTCCCTTAATATCAAAGCGTGTGTAAGCATTGCTATCAATATGCACTAGTATTGCTTCACTAGATTAAATAGCCTTATATTTTTATCTTGTATGCAAAGTTTTTCATGAGTAACCAGAGGTTTAGTACCTAATTTTGCCTTGGTATTAGTAGGACATAGCCCACTGGTCCCATTGTATTTTGGCTTGAGGATGAAAATCCCCAACCATACACAGGTGTGAAAATAGCATGTTTCACTATGTGATTGATTTCTATTTTCCACCATGGAAAATATAATTGTTTCTTTTCACTTATGCAAGTGAGAAGTTGATTTTCTTATTAGTGAATGCTAATATGTTTAGGTGTGATCCTTTTGTTAGCATAATATTCCTTAGGGGTATCATGTTAAGAAATGTTTCACTATCGTGTGCTAAAATTAAATTGTTCGCAAATAAAAGAAATTCCTCTTGATTGGTAGATTGTTTGTGAATAATTTTAAATTGAGTGTATGGATTTTTGAAAAGGTTTAGATAACTTTTCATTAATTGCATAGCTACTGGTTGTGTGAGTTATACCTTTCTTGTTTAAGTTTAAACATCATGATAGCATTGTTTGCTTCTCTAGAGTGAAACTAGTTTCACCACTAGAAAATGGTGATTTTTTTTCTCTAGTATTACCCTCTTTTTATTTTATGAGTATATGTGTTGATATAGCATGTTAGGAAGTTATTACTTCTGTTATCATGCCATGAATTATTTAGTTTCATGTTCTATGGTTATAGGATATGATTATCTCTTATAGCATGCTGGTATAGATTTTTCATACTAGTGTGTTATTTGTGCAGTCCTGTTTTTTTATGCCTATGTAATAGGAGTTTTTATCTTGTGTAAAGATGGTGTTTTAGAGTACCTTTATGATTGTATTCATTGGTTTTTAGCTACTGGTTGTTTGCTAATTGTTCATGATTGATGGATTCCAAAACCTCTAATAAACAATAACCTAGTGAATAAATAGTCTATTCATCTGTGGTGTTGTTTGCTTGCTTATTGGATTTTAATTAAATGTTTTATCTTAGCATGAGTTTATACTTGTGTTATGATTGTGCTTAAGAGTATCTTTTGAAACTAAAACCTCCAACTAAAATCATGAACACATTAAGTGATAGTTGCTTGTGGTGAGTAATACCCACTGCCATGGGTATTATTCTGTCTGTTTATTTTACCTTAGCAACCTAACCTTTGCACCCACAAGCTATATTTTTAGCTTCTTATATACCTTATTATGAGAGTGGTACACCACTCCATATGTGGTATGTAATATGTGGGATATAGCTAGGAACTCATGTAAATAATTGACGATACATTTCCAGGTAGTTCTGCACTAAACTTAATTTTGTTTGTTTCTAAATCGTCCAAGACCCAAGGTCAAACTAGGAAACAAAAGTTTTGGACCTAAAACAGTACTGGTGTACTTTTTAAAATGAATTTGCTAATTTAGGGAAGTACCCCTCCTCCCAAGAAAAGTCAAAGGGGGGAAGCACCGGCACTCCAACACTAACATTGTGTTTGTTGGCCCTTCCTTAGTCCTCGCTTGCGAATCTCGGGGACGAGATTCTTTTTAAGGGGGGAAGACCTGTCACATCCCAATTTTCGAATACCTGATAACACTATTGTTTTGCTAATTGCTTGACAACTAAACTTTGGTTATGTTTGTTTGAGTGCAACTAAACAAACTAATTATATAAACTTACATGGCTAAGAAATTGAAAACAAAATATTCAACATATTGTTCCAATGACCTTGGCAATATTTTCTAAAGTAAATATTGATCAAAGAGTTTTCCAAAAACATCTTATGAATCTCATACTTGTTGAATATTATTCCAAGACCTAAATTAAGAAAGAGGAAACACTTAATAAAATTTCCCTAAAAGATTATCAGAAAAAGAGGCATTCTTAAATGCTTCACCAAAATATTATCAAATGTTTTTCCAACCTTGCAAGATTAAAAACAAAGGTATTGGAGAGCATTGACTTGCTATCTCTAGTCACATAAATATTTTGGCAAAGCATTGTTAAAGAAAAGCCAAGTGCCTTATTAAATAGAAATTCCAATATTTCCAGAAACAGAAAACTAAAACAAGTTACTATTGGAAACTTTCTTAAAATGATTTTAAATTCATACCATTGCTTCCTTATATCAAATAAGGAACACACACAAGAGGAGACCAAAAATTGAATCCATTAAAGTCCTGAAAACATGGTTTTTCTCCACAGCAACAATTGGGATTTTGAACAAGTTTGTTCTAAAAACTTTTTCCAAATGCCATGAAATAAATACCACATGCTCTATATCATAAATAAGGATGAAAACCAAAAGGGCACAAGTTTTTGAATAATTTAAGTTGCCAAAGAACCCCTGTTTTCTTGACAGCACCTTTTATAAATTTGAACAAGTTTGTTCTATGAAGTAACTCAAAATGAGTTGAATTTTCTACCACTTAAGGAACACATCCAATAAGGAATGTGTGCCAAAAATTATCATTTTTGGAAGCTCCTAAGTAGTCTAATAAATTCAATGTCCATTTATGTAAGAATTCAAATTTGAACAACTTTGAATTATCAAGTTTAGGCAAATGAGCCAATTTTCACATATGTTGTGTGTATCAACTAATTAGAATTTTGGGCAAAAGGAATTTAAATTTTGATGTTGGTTGCTTGGTGAAAACACCCTTTTTCAGAGAGGACAGGGACCTTCTTGTAAATACCCAGGGACCAAAATGTAATCCTAGTCACATGTCCTTCTTCTTCCTGTAGCAAGCAGTAGAGGGCATGGCTGCCCATGCCCCATTGCTTCGACTAGAAGCTTGCTAGATGGTTTTAAAGCCCCCATGTGCACCTCTGTGCCTCTCTACCTGCTCCCTCTCTCTCCCCCTAGAGTTTCTCTCTCTCTCTCAAGATATTTTGCAAACCTAACCCTAGCCCGAATATGGCCGCCGTCGAACCGGCAGTTGCAGGCCTCGCCGCCGGCCACCGAGTGGCTCATCTCCTCCGCCTCGTTGTGGTGATGCTCGGTGCGAACGGAATCGAGCCGAATCGCCTCGAGGTAGCCGCGCCATCCCGTTCTTCACCGAGCCCGTCGGAACTCCGGCGACGAATCGGCGTCGCCTCGCTCCTTCTTCGACCTTGCCGTGTGCTCCGTAGTGTTCAGGGTGAGGATGCGTGTCTCCCCGTGCATTTTTCCCTCTCACTTTCGTTCTTAAACCTCGCCGCGCCGCGTTCGCTTCCGGCCGCCGCGCGCGCGTCGTCGCCGTCGCGCTCCGGTCGCCTCCCTGGAAATGAAACTGGCCCTAGATAATTCCCCGTGTCATTAGCAACGTGTAGGTACTTTTGATTTGTGAAATGATGTTTGTTTCCGCCGGATCCGAGTTCGCCGGAGCAGTCCCGCCGGCGGATGACGTCGCTTTGACGTCATGATGACGAAGCCCCCTTGACCCCGCGCTAGGAGAGTCAAACCGGCAAGTGGGGCCTGCTCTGCCGCGTGGCTGCCCGCGTGGACGGCCTGGCCCGCGGATTAGTGACTGTTGGCTAGATCCCGCCACGGTGAGGGTAGATCTGGCCGGCCCGTTGGTGGATCTGGCCCAACAACCTTGTTTTTCCAATTTTATTTTTCACAGAAACATCCATGTTTGCTTTTGGCTCTAAAAGGCGACCTAAAAGATGAATTTGACCAAGGTAAAATTCACAGTGGTACACCAACAAAATATAAACCACATCCAACTTGTAGATCTACATTTGGATGGATATTTTTGCAATGAAAAATGATTTGGCAACAGGTACCAGAAACACCAAAATGAGCACCATTTTAATTTCACAACTCAAAATGAAGTGAGGCCAATTGAATTGGAAAGCCCTTGAAATTTCCTAACATGAGCAATTAACCTTGCTTCCAAATTCATTGTATTTTTGAAATGGCATGCAATTTGGTAAAACACCAGAGAGCACTTTGGTGATTTTTATAAAATTATTAAAAATGATTTTTTATGCAAACTCAATTGTATGGTCTTTTATATGTTTAGGGATATCAAAACCTAGAAGGGTTTAATTTTTAGATCATCCTAGAAAATTTGGTGGACAGATATTTGTTTCACATGTTTCTGCCATTTTGGCATTTTTAGTCAATTAATTTGTGTGATGATATTTTTGTGTTGCAATATTGTTTTCTAGCATGTATAAGTTGTGTGAACTTGTTTTCTAATATGTTCTTAGCTATTTTAGCATGTTGGATTGTGTGGGCTTGAGTGGAGAAGAAATATGATTTATATTAGTAGCATATGTTTATTCTCTAGTTTGATACTTACATATAATTTTGAGTGTTAACTTTATGTGCAAACACTTGGATTTTTGAGTGTATCCAGTACCATGTTGGTACTTAGTTTGGGTTGTTATAACCTCTGCTAAATTGCATTTGAGTTGGTAGAAAAGCATGAGTAGCTTTGTGATCACTATGAAATTGTTATGGAAAAATTCCCTCATGTGTGGAATTTTTGACATGAACATTTGTGATTGTGTAGCCACATATTTTTGGGTTGTATTCATGGGACCAGTAGCATTTTGAGGATGTTTTTATGAGTACTTGACCCCTAGATTTTTCACTTGTGTGAAAATGATAGCATGAGTAGCATTGCCTTGCTTATTTGTGCACCCTATTATTTTCTACTAGTATGGTTATTGCACTAGATGCTAGTTTAGTCTTTTGTTAATTTTTAACAAGTGGACCAGAGGCTTTGTGACCTATTAATGCTTTGATATGCTAGTGGAACACCCACTGGTGTCATTGCATTTTTGGTGGAAACATTATTTCCCCCACACTAGATGTGTTTCTTTTATATAGTTCTATAACTAATGAGTGCCTAGTATTTTTGCTTTGGAATTTTTAGTGCTAAATGAAAATGAGTATGCTTCTGTTTGTAAGTGGTTATAATCATGTGTGGCTTGCTAGGAAAAATCCATCTTTGGAGTGTTGTTTGATTCCTCTAGTAATGCCCTTTTTATTACTACTAGTATGTAGGAGTTGCCCTGCAAATTGAAGCATTGTTTTGCTAAATGGGATATTTTTGTTATAGCAAGTATAGATGTTTTTCACTCCTGTTTTTATGAAATGAACCCTCTGGTTGTATTTCAATTACTTGATTGAAATGCATCCATTGATTCTTCATGTTTAAGTAGTACTAGTTTCCTTAGCAGTTTTTGTAGTGAATTATTTTTCCTGCCAACATGTGTTTGGTGGATAATTGTGTACCCTTGCATGAGGACATGTTTTCATTCCCATTATGATAACATGGTTCCTTGTTTGAATTTTAGTACTTTACTTATTATGCTTGCTTGCATAGCAAACTTTTAGTAGAAAACATGTCTATAGGATTCCTCCTTTTTAGTCATTGTTTCTATTGTTCTCACTATGAGAAATTGTGTGTTTTGTGATGAGTCTATTACCTTGTTACACTTGTGTAGGCTCACTGATTTGTAAAAGTAACTTTTGCAAATCATGTGTCTTATTTATTCTTGAGGAGAATTTAGGCTTAGCAGATTAGCTACCTTGTTCTTTTTGTGGTGTGGTTGATAGACCCATTGCCATGATTATTTTTTTGCATGTTTTATATAATTTTAGTAGTCTCACCCTTGTGAAAACTAAGTTTATTTTGGGTTTACTAATATCTTGGTATGAGAGTGGCACACCCACTGAATCCATGATATTAAGGTTGTGAAATATGTTCCTCCAACCTTAAGCTGTCTTATTAAATGGCATTTCTGCCAAGTAGTTTTGTTTGATTGTTTGCCTCCATTAATAATGGTGTGATTAGTTATTTTTAGTTTCCTTGCTGTATGTATTGTTATGTATGGTTGCTTGCCTTGATTGGTTCTGAATGTGTGTCCTTTAGTCCTTTTACGGCGTTAGAAAACGAAGAGGAAGGAAGTGTCGGGAAGCTCTGTTTCAAGTTCCAGTCACTCCAAAACCAGGGACACAAGGAGATACCAGGCAAGCCATCCTGATGCTTGCTGATACAATACTTATCATTACCTATCATGCATGTTTTACCTCTGAAGTTTTACAAAAACTTGATTATCAAAACTATTTTTGATGTGGCTATTACTACTATACTATTATATAGGTTACTATTATGCCAGTAGTTAAACTTGGTAATACCAAGCCCATAAGCCACCACATGGTATTTATTACCATCAAATATACTAGTCCCTAAGCGGACACCCTAAAATTGTGATTCTACAAAACAAAGGCTTTACGGAAAAACCCGGAGAAAAGGCGGATCCTTGTTCTCTGGAGGAATGTGGAAGTGGTCATTTTTGAGAAAGTGGTGTTTTCAAAAATGACACATAACCTAGTCTTCGCCGAACAACCTTTACCGTACTGCCACCCTACCCCAACATGGGCAAGGGGCTTAACTTGAAGTTTGTTCTTATTAGTGTGTGCTATCTCACTTGCTATAAGGGGCGTCGTACCCTCGAACCGAATGTCGTCAAAACTCCCAATGTTGAGGCATATAAAGTGTGGGATTAATTTTCCCTCCGGATGCATTCATTGAGGCTCCCGGCTAGGCAGGGTGGGACTTGGTGCCGGGGAGAACAAAACTCAATCGAGAGATAGACATATACTAGCTTGAACATAGTGAATGGTTATGATCAGATACCTGATGTTTACATACTGTTGTTACAGTCCGTGGTGTTTCACGGGAGGTGTACTGGATCTGGTGGATGTGTACACCTCTGCAGAGTATAACTTTTTCGAAGAAGCCGCGTCCTCGGATATGGACAGTTGAATGGCCATGTAGCTAGCATTGTGTCAATGTTTTCAAAAAAGGAAGTCTTTGAAAAGGAATTTTGGAAAGGAAGTGTTGAACTTGTGAAGTTCGGAAAGGAATGGAAACTTATACCGTGGAGGTATCATTGATGATGAAAAGCCAGATGATGTTATACAAAACAAAATGTTTTGCAAAGAAAACCTTTTCTACTCTAAGCAAGAATTCTGGAAACTGATTCCAAGAAGTTTTGCAAAGAGAAAATATTCTTTAAACAAAGTTTTACAAAACCTCTTGTACATGTGATATCTACAAGAGAAATAAAACTATATTATTTTGTTTTCTTCTGAAGTATCTTCTTCAACGAAGATACAGATAAACTTGACTGCAACTTTGGTGTCATCATATATGAACACCATTGGTAGTGAACCCTATTTATAGCCTACCTATTCCACCATATAAGCATACTTGCATGTTGGTAAGTGATATGATGGATGTCTTGCTGAGTACATTCAATTATGGTTTCGCCCCTGGTATCTACTTGCCAGACTTTGAGAAGGAGCCTCCGAAGGAGATCTATGAAGAGAAGTACGGAGTTGACGGCTTTGCGAACTAGGATCGTCTCCGGGTCAGCAGCCTGTAGGTTAAGGCGTGACTTGGGCTCAACTACGTTGTGTTTTATTTGTCTTCCGCTATGTTTGATAAGTTGCCTGACCCATGTGGCAGTTGCGTTAAACTTGATCATGTGATCTTTTATGTAATACCTTTATGGATTCGTGTAATGGATGATGTATTTCTGTGTGTCAACTGTGTATGTTGTTCACGACTGATCTTTCTGGGATCGTGAATGTATGCATACGGAGGGTTTCAGACTGCCGGTCTGGGGTCCTTACACTTTGGTTGCCATGATAGAAGCTAGGTTTGTTAATGTCAATCCTATTATACAACAAATGTTTCTTAAAATTTATAGCATGGATCCAGGAAAATAAAGAGATTTTGTGTTGAATGCTTTGCTCCTGGAATTTAATTACATTGCTACGGAAGCTAGAAAAGTTTTGCTCGTTATAAGATGCTTGGATATGGTCTTGCCATCAATCATACTTTGAAAACTTCAGATAATGATATATTGAAATATGAGGCAAGATCTGAATGTGAAATGAAATTAATATCCCTATACCATTCGAACTTTTGGCAATGTCTGAGGCTTTAGAAGAGAATTTTGGTTGGGTTATTCCTGAGAATCTATTTGATGAAAATAGTAAACCTAAAATAAAAGAGAAAGGAGATACTAAATCTTGTGTGTGGAAAATTCAATGCCTCTATGATGATTTTGACCTCCTCAAATTGAATGATGATACTTGATTCGTTCTTCATGCCTAGCTAAAAGGCGTTAAAAAAGCACTTGTGGGAGGCAACCCACTTTTGTTTTATCTCGTTATCCTTTTGTTTTCTTCTGTTTTCTTTTGTTATTTTTCTGTTTTGGAAGTTTTTACCACTATAGAAACCGCTCCTTATCCTTTTTATTTTGTATTTGTGACAAGAGTAACATCTAATTGAGGGGTAGTGCAATTTGGGGAAGTTGTTGTTCTGAAACGATTTCTGGGCTGCTACCAAACAATTCATATGTCTTATCCAAAACGTCGATTGCCTTGAAACAAAATAGACACATGCCCCAGGTCATTATATATCTTTCATTAGTTTCGCACATTTTGATTTGAGCAACAGAATATTTTCTAAAAAAAAATCATCATTACCGACTGTTCTGCTTTGACAGATTTCTGCCAATATTTGAATTTGTGTCTTAATCTCTTTCTTTCGTTGTTCTTTTGAGGGGAAGAGCTTTAAAAGAAGTTGTGATAGCAGCTAATGTTTTAATTGAAGTGTGAGACTTGTGTTGAAACAGGACCAAATGGATTTATTATTTTGATGGCACTAACGTTGCTAATGAAAATTGTGGAGAAGTTTTAAGTGGAGGAAGTTTTCAAGTGTAGGGAGAGAAGAATGATGTGATGAGATGAAGGATGGCAAAAATCTCAAGCTTGGCTATGAACATGTCACCCCAATATATATCAACGAAGTAAAAGTGTCAAACCTTGCTTCACATGATAAGTGTTATTCATCAGCAAAAATATCACATATCTTTCAAAACACTATATTTTTATTGCTTCACATGATATGTGTTATTATTGGATTGTCTTTTATTTTGCTTTAGGTTTATTTTGTTTTCTTTTCTGTAACTTTTTGGTTGGATCCTAGCACTTTTATTTTGGGAGAGATACGCTCCATTTTCATTGCCTAGAACACTCTAGTTTTCACTCCTGTTGTTCCGCGATTGTTTAGTTTTTGTTAGTACTGAGTTTAGCTCTTGTTTTCCACTCGGATTTTGTTCAGGGCTTGTTGGTTTGCTTCAGTTATATTTGATTAGCTCTCTGATCTTTGAAGATTATTTTATTTGATAGTTGTTTCTAATAAGTTAATTGGTGTTGGAAAAGAGTAAGGGCCTCTTTGGTTCAAAGGATTTTCAAAACATAGGAATAGGAAAAACAAAGGATTGCAATGTCATGCACTTCAATTCCTATAGGATTTTAAAACATAGGAATTTTGTATGAGATGTGTTTGGATGGCGCGCAGGAAACAAACACATGAATTTTGCAGGAATGGAGAGAGAGAGTAGAGAGAGATAGAGTATGAGTGCATTGGACTTCTCAAAGGAAAAAATAAAAAGAGGTTAGACCTCATGTTGAGATTCCTATGGAATGGAGTGCAAAGGAATAGATTCCTTAGGAATTTGGTGGTGTCAATCCTATAATCCAAAGACATTCCATAGGAAAAATTCCTATGGTTTGAAATCCTCCATAATTCCTATAAAATTCCTTTGATCCAAAGAGGCCCTAAATTGTTTCATGATTATACTAGTGCAATAGGAAGCTTTCTTCTACTGTGGCTTAGGTTGTGGCATATCATGTTAGATGTTATTTTAATTGTGTACTTAGTTATTTATGATGTATCATGACTAGTCTCAAATAGCTGAGAGTGCTTAATGTGCCATTGAATTTAATCATGTGTTTTTCTCTCATATTGAAGCGTGGTATTGCAGTATTTCTCCTTTTAATGCTTTATCTGGATTGACTTGGCGCATTCTCACAACATGTTATGACTACAAACAAAGTCACTTCTAGCCTTGATGATCATTTAGTTTTTGACTTGTAATATCACTTCATGCTTTGATTAATGATGTTTGTCGCTATGCATGATTATGGCCATTATTGCTCTCTTAGTTGGTTGCTCCCAGTCTTTTGCTAGCCTACACCTGTACTGAGTATGAGCTCTAATCGTGCATCCAATTCCCAAAAACCAAAGTATGCCAAATGTGTCCACCATATCTACCTATATGTGGTATTTAACCGCCACTCCAAGTAAATTTCACGTGTGCTACCTTTAAAATTATAACATGTTTTGTGTTCTTATTTTATCTCATGAGGAAGTAGTTTAAAGTGTATTATGGTTTTTGTCAAGAAAAGTTCTTCTTCATTATTTCACCCAATAAATATGGAATATGTTCTCATTTTAATTTGCATAGAGTTGGTCCCAAATAATAACAAAAAGACACTTTCCCATGGTTTGATAAAAGCTGGTGGGTACCCGTGAACATGGATAGCCCTGGTTTGTGAAAAGAAAGGTGGGGGATGTGCCAAATTAATAAACAATGGAAACTTCTCTCAAAAGTCTAAGCACTTTTCTTGACATGGATTATGATAAGTTTTTCTTACCATTCGTTGACATAAACATACACCTCTCTCAAAATTGTTTTCAATATCTCTGTTTTATCAAATAAAAAGCTCTAGCACATGAGTAATCCTTGCTCCCCTATGTGAAGGGCTTTTCTTTTACTTTTATGTTGATTCTTCATCTTCTTACTTTATTCACCAGCTAAGAGAGCATAGTTGTCATTCTGAGTATAATGTGAATACTCCCAAAATTTATTACTGATTGATTCATGATTGTGGTATTGCTTGCTCTCAAATTATTTGTATCTAGTCACCATTTAAACTTTGAAGGTGCCCTAACATTTATGTTTTGCTACCACATGAAGGACTAGCTGAATACCACTTTATTATGTTTTTCTCTATGATTGAAACAACTGTATCACTTTCAATGTTTCATTATTCATTTTCTTTTATTTGTGTTTCTTTTCATGTGCAACATGGTTGCTAAGTTTACATTAGTTGAAATAATATTTATTATTCCTTTGTTAAAGTACTTTGATCTTAGCTTTGCCATGCTTTTACATAACATTGATCAAGACATCTTTTGGCTTCATGTCACCTCAAAAAATATTGTGTGATCATTTACCTACTCGAGGACGAGTAGGAGTTAAGCTTGGGGATGCTGATACGTTGCAAATGTACCTATAATTTTTTATACCCCATGATTGTTTTCTACCCAATACCTTTTGTTTTCCACATGTTTTCTTTCATTTTCCTCCGTTTTCCGGATGTTTTCATAGACTACCCTATTAACAAGATGCCCCAGGCCAGTTGTTGTTTTCTGTAGTTTTTCTATTTCAGAAAAGTTCTTAAGGAAATATTCTCAGAAAAGGTATGAAAATCCACAAAGATCAATTTTTACCCGAAACAAAGACGGAGTCCTAATGGAAGCCAGAGGGGGGCAGGGCGCCACCATGGGGCGGCCAATGGGCCCCTGGGCCCCTAGCACCACCTCAAGTCCCCCTTCGCCTATAAATTTCCTTTTACCCTAAAAATCACGGGGACATAGTTAGTTTTCCACGAAACATTAAAAGAGGCGTTGTCACCTCAAAAGTCCAATCTAAGACTTTTGGAGTCCTGCTCCGTCACCCTGCCGGAGAGGGGGTCGTCATCGGAGGCCTCTTCATCACCATGATCGCCTCTGGACATATGCGTGAGTAGTTCATCTCGGGACTACGGGTCCATAGCAGTAGCTAGATGGTTGCTCTCTCCCCTATGCCTCCATGTTTAGAGTCCCATGAGATGTGTCACATGATCGAGTTTGCTGGGATCCGATGAACCATGATATTATGATTATTTTGTTCATGCCAATCTGAAATGCTTCACTTATATTTATAGAGAGTTTTAATCTTTTCTTGCAATACTCTCTGGTGTTTATGATTACCTTGGCCACATAGTTGTTTTCACCTCCAAGAGAGGGTTTATATGCTAGATAGTAGGTTGATGCCTCGCCCGAGTGACAGAAACGTGCGGGGGGGGGGGGGAGGATGTGATGTTACCACTAGGGATAAAACAATGGTGTTCTTGTCTATGGATTAGAACCACTGCTTACATTATGTATTGATCTTAATGCATTTGTCTATTGCACACAAAACAATCACTATGTTGCTGCAACTTAATACCAGGGGATTTGCTGGATAGCTTTCTTGAGGTGGACTTTTAGGTATGGATGCATGATGGATAGCGGTCCATATGCCTTGACGTAATGCCTACAATGTTAGAACCCATGAACTTTATCTCTTCATATTAGTATTGTTATATGTTCATGATTTGTCAAAGCCCAGCTGAAATTTGTTCACCCAGCATGTTTGTTTTCTTTGGAGGGACACCACTAGTGAACCTATGTCCCCAGTCCTATTTTCCTCATATTGAAAATCTTCTTTTAAGCACTTTCATAATCATTTCCTTGTTGTTCTGTTTTTTACTTTTACTAGCAAAATGCCCGTGCGTTGCAACGGGTTTTAAACCAATCAATACGGTGTTCACAATCTTTAAAACGTTCTAATTTGTTAACAGAAAATTTGCCCATGCTTAATCATGCCGTCCACTCATTTTCTTACACAAAATATGTTCATTTTTTCTTGATATACTATGCTAAGAAAATTTCTCTAAAATATCGATCTGAATACCAAATAGAAAATCTTACAACAAAGGAAGATAAAGTAGAGTGACTTCCACCAACAAAATGTCAGATTCTGCATCTAAACTTTATCATTTTGTATCTGGTAACACAATTAAGCCTTCATTATACCACATCCAAAAACCAAACAAAGTACTCGCGATTGGAAATAAATTTAAAATCACAAAGCCAAGTGATACAATTATATGGTGATGGACTGACCCACACAACCAACAACTTCATTAACAACATAAAACCTTCAGAATCCACGTAGACTACCTTTGAATAAAAGGGTGTGAGGTAACTCGGCGGTCTGCTGTTGCTGCCTGCTCTTGCGGGTAATAAATAAATAGGCAATTTATCTTTATACACGAGCGAAAAATTAAACACCATAAGCTAGTCATGTAGGTCCCTCCAATGACAATAGTTTTGTGAGGGAAACATGTTGTTACTATCATTAGTTTCAGGTAAGATAATAAATGATAGAGTTACCAAGTGCTAAGTGACAACTTAACTCTGCACATTCACATGTGTGAAGTGCAACTTGAATTAAACCTAATTTCATAATATAGCCTCTTCACAAGAGTAACATTAATTAAGTGCGCTGCCCTGCGAGCAACCTCACGAGCAAGTTTCACGACAACAACCGTCTCCTACTTTCACCAACACATTTCTAGGAGAATTTACTGGCTATAGAACAACATGTTTCTTTCCCATGGCCACTGCGGAAGAAGATAGGGAGAGATGACGATGGCACTGCGCACCAGAAGAGCAAGCAAAAGTCAGTCTTGAGTTGTTCTCAAATGATAAACATAGCAAACTAAAAAGTCAAAACCCAAAATGGGAGGGCATGCAAAGTTTTTAGAGATAGTGAGAGTGACAGGCTCAAAGAAAGTTCCAAAAGCAACTCGGTACCACTAATGGCATCAGGTCACTCATACTTCCATTTGTATATAGTCCCTGGTAATACAATTCGATTTTTACTGAGGCATACTTGCATAACATAGCTCGTTTTTCAGCCTACCCTTGTAATGAAACCTGAAACTCAGCTCATCTTTCAGTAATGAATCACTCGAAAAAATATATCCTGCAACTACTTGAGCAATGAACCAATACCTTTGATGCATATCCTTTCAATAAAAACTGAAGCTAAGGAACAATAACATGCTAGACAGGAAGCATGAATAAAAACTGTGAGCATGCTAAAAATTAGCAAATCAAACACTCTCTGAATTTTCTGTTAAGACTGACACATAGCATAGCAGAGCCAGTCTTTTTAGCCTACTTTTGTAATGAACCTGAAGCACATTCTATTGGTCATAAATCACTACATCCTCCGTTCCAAACTAATTGTCACTGGAGGGAGTAAAAGAATTATTTCTTCTTGTGGTTCAAAATTACTAATAAACAAGTACTATTGCGAACAAAACCACAACCATGTATGTTTTTTTAATTGTTGACCAGTTTTCCTATGTTGTTTTAGAGGCTCCTCTGATAATCGTTTGTGATACGACTCTGTCATTGCCATCACAAGCCTCTATTCTGGTTCAGGGGGTTCCTAAGGGGATGATATAAATATGCAACCTGTGTAGATCTTGAAGCCAATGGTCTAAGTTGAATTAAGACATTTTCACAAGATGTTGGTAACAGGAAATTTGATGCTAATGATTTTTCACAATAGAATGTTGTAGACTTAATAACTGAGGCGGCCTGGTAGCAACCATACAAGTCAAGGAAGCTACATATAACTGCTTATTATCAGTGGTACATTGGGGGGAACACCATAGTAGTGCCTCAAGTCTCAGATATTTCAGTTCCATATCATTCCGACAAGAAAAGTCCAATGGCCACACATCCCTACACCCAGCCTAGACCTACAATACTGGAGCCCCCCAAAGCAGTCCCAAAGTACTCATGGACTGAGTGCAGCACAGAAAAAATGATCGCCACATGAATATTCATTCATGAATCAAAATATTAGGATCCGTGACCGTTGTATTATGTGGTGGTCTAACCTTCAAACTGAACTTTGTGTCAACAAGAACTGAACAATTCTAGGGCCTCGTGGTATCTAATTAAATAAGCAAAACAAAACATAAAATCATCATGGCAGACCAATAGGAGTTGAACCTATACGTTTGGTGGAGCACAGGATGTCGGCAGAACCGTGACGACAATGTCGAGCACTGGCGGAACGAAAAGATTGGAAGCTTTGGGTGTGGCAATGTCGAGAGCTGACGTATCGTGCACGGGACTCGAGTCCTGGCTTCGGCTCTCCGAACAGGCAAATAGTACCATGTCAGGCGATGTCGCACCCGGACTTCTAGGGGATACTCACAGTCCGCTAAACAGTAGAGAAATGGCTTACGGGGCATACCGGCACCCGCATCTCAATATAAGTAGGCCAACACGTAAACGTGTGACAACCATTCTCTTACTATTCATCGTCTGCGCAAACCATCCCGTAGAAATCCAGATACTTCCATTGACGTACTTCAAAACATACACACATGGTACGTCAACGGCATTTGAACAAGTGATATCACAACAGATCTCTACGACACAAAAGATGGAAATAAGTTGCAAATAGCTCTCATTAGAGAAGAGATAGCAAATACAATCATCCAGAGGACACATGTCCCATCATATCATCATTACATCACAGCGGAAGCATTCAACATGTCTGGGTACAGACAAGATCCAAATAGGCCTAAGAGGCCGGAAACGAAAAGACGGATCCCATCCACGAAGTCTCGGATCCTGCCCGGGTCCGCTATCTACTCGTCAGCAGTCTCGTCATACTCCACATAGTAGCCACCATGGGGATCCTCGGAAACGTCGTCTGCGGAAACCACAGCCCCAAAGGGGTCAGTACATAAACGTACTGGCAAGCAAGACTCACAGTTCACCAAAGTGTAACCCGTCAACACCAAGGACAGATGCTTTGGGTTCAACAGAAGGAAGGGGATATAAAAGATGCTGCAACTGGCTGCTCTAACCAACTACAGAAACATGCTACAACTTCCGGCTATCAGAAAAGAGATAAGATAGCGTATCGTAACCAACTATAACTAACCACCAAACAAACCCATCCTGGATCTCGCCCCTTATCCAAAGAAGCAATCCGAGGATAACTCACACAGTTGAATTAATGATGGGTCAAGTTATTGTGTCAATAAGACTATTACTAGTCAAGTTATCATTAGTTAGGTGTAAGTTGTTCTGAGTACTTGTTAGCCAGTACTTTCACCAAGTAATCCATAACTGCGGAAAACACGGCTTCTCGAGAAGATTTGACCCTGCAGGGATGCACCAATTTGGCCGTACACGTAAGAGTGACCCACCAGGCGGGGAGCTAACCCACCAAGCGAGGCACTCAACACAACCCAACTCTTCTTCGCATCAAGCCCAAAGAACCCCGTGCAGTGAGCGCACGGCTAATCAAGCCCCACGAAGAAAAGGGGACCCTCATAGCACTCTAAGAACGTGTATCCCTAAATGCCGACTACAAAGGTTCCACCCTGGCGCCAAGGGTTCGCACCTGCATATGCATGCGGCAAATGGAAAACCCGAACTAAATTAGGCGATTTGGACGAGATGTGAATCGTATCAAATTGAGGGGGGCGCCCATACTCGCTTCCCACATGCGGATAGTGCGCTCATCATGGATCAGTAGACAAGACCCTTTTCCTAATTAGGGTCGACACTAGCAGGCCTCAAAACCACGCCGGGCCTCCTGCCGGTGCCTTATCAGCAAATTATTATTACCTCAAAATTAACAGGTTGTTGTTTAACATCGAGACCCAGAACATAATAGAATATGATAACAGAAAGTAACGGACCACAGACTCGAGCAAAACAACCCTAAGCATGCTAGTAAGACACGGGCTCAAACAACGGGGTTATGGGAGTGGAGGTGAGGCAATATCAGGGTTTAAGGATACATGTGATAGGTTCGTAACAGAAGCAACGATTCATAGGGCTAGCAGAAATAGACAACGGAAAGTATCGGTATCCAATGTTGAAAGGAACACAATGGTTCATGTGAGTGAATACTTGCCTGCAAACTCAGTAGCCTGGTACTGAGCTAGATCCTTAGAAGGGGTGTCGTAAGTATCGTCGGTCTCAACGTCGTCGTTTATCCGAGAAGAAGCAAACAAACAACGCAGAGAACAAACAATCAATAACATGGCATGGTGCACAAACATGGGATGATGCATGGCAATTTAATTGATGCATCAAAGTAAACTAGTTGACAAGATAGCAACATGATTAAATGGACCCACATGCAATTGGGATTGCATATGGAAAGCCCATGAATTAGGGTTGAAATAATTGTTCTACAACTAATCATCATGTGTAAGTGAGTTAGCATGATGCATGGATGAGGAAAACAGAAATAAAACAACAATAGGAACAATTTAAAATAAGGTTTACCAAGTTTGAAAATTTGTTTATTAAGTTAAGAAATTTTGGTTTCTTAAAGGTGTCACACAAGCATTTGTTGTTTTCACCAATTTTAATTGATCAAAATAGATAACAAAGTTCATATTTGAAAGAACACACAATTTTTGGTGGAATACATGTTTCACTTGTTGAAAATGGATTTCAAATAAATTATTTAGGAATTAAACAAGTTTAAGAAAGAATTAAATGAATTTAATTCAAGTGTGAATTTAATTGAATTTTTATTTGTGCAAAACATTAAGTGAGATTCATATTTGAAAAGTTTATACTTTTGTGGTTTGAAAACATATTTTATATGTCCCAAAAGAAATTAATTTGACCAAGTTATGAAGTTAGCAATTTTAAATGATTTAAACAAGGTTTAAATTGTTTAACCAATTTTAATTATTCAAAACATGAAACAAATTTATATTTGGAAAGGTGGTTTAATTTTTCATGGAAAACATATTTCATTTGTTGAAATTGGATTTAAAATGAGCAAGTTATTATTTTGGCAATTTTAAATGCATTAATTAAGAAACAGTTGTTTTCAGCAATTTAAATTATTTAAAACAGCAAACAAAGTTGATATTTGGAAAGTACATGAAAAATTGAATGGAAAACATGTTTAGTTTGTTGAATTTGAAATTTTTATGCCCAAGTTATGATTTTTGCAAGTTTAAGTGAATTTAACAAGTTTTCAAATATTGCACCAATTCAAAATATTCAAAACAGTAAACAAATTGCATTGAAAAGGTTGAAAACATGTAGCAAATGTTTCACTGAACATTTTGAGCTATCAAACATAATTTTTGGGTTATTATTGAAGTTATTATGCAATTTTCCATAAATAGTCTTATTCTGCCCTTTTTAGTAAATAGAGGAAAACATGTTCAACATTAATTCAATTGTGCCCAAATAAAATACCAATGTGTAGAGTTTGTGAAGACAAATTTTTAGAGCCCAAGTTTGATTAAATTGGATGAGCAGAACTAAAGTTATGAAATTCCAAAGTTTCCAATTTTTATTGCATTTTCAGTAATTAATTATTTAGTACAAAAATTGTTACAGAAACATGTTGCAAATTTGACATTAACAGAAAGGGCTCAAGATTATGAATCCACAGGATTTTGAATCATTCAAATTGGAGTGATATTCAATTTGATATGGATTTTATAATTAAATGCTCAGATCTCTGTTTCTGAAATTCGGGCAGAAAAAGAAAAACAGAGATAAAAAGGTGGGGGTTAGGGGGATCGAACCCTGGACCTGTGGCTGGCGCGCAAGGGTTCTAGCCAGTGCGGTATGCTTGTGTCATTGTGATAGGAGAGGGTCGTGGGGGGGTTAAGATTCAGGTGCCGTGTTTAACTGAACCTTGCACGTCAGTTCGCCTGTACAGCGATCGGGCGGAAGGGCCGCGGGCGGGCTGCGAGTTGTTGCTGCCGTGGGGCGCCGTGGTGCGGCGGGTGTGGGGTGCTGCTGCTGCGAGGGAAAGGAGAGAGAGGGGGAGAGCGAGCGGGAGGCGGAGGGGAGGAGGGAGTCTCACCGAGGGGCGCAGCAGGAGGAGGTCGGGGTGGAACAGAGGTGGCGACCGGCGTCTTGAGGAGGACGGCGGCGGCGCAGGGAGGCCTCCCGGTCCAAGCCGAGGGGTGGAGGAGGGAGCTGGAGGCCGGGGGGTTCCATTCCCGCCCTCGCATGGCCGGAGTAGGGCCTCCCGGCGGCGATCACCGGAGGGGAAGGTGTGCTCGGTGCAGTTCGGTTACAGAGATTCAGAGAATTGGAACAGAGAGGAAAAGGTGGAAGAAAGAGGAGAAGAAAATGGAGGCGGGGAGAGGAAGAGAGAGGGAAGGAACTAGGGTTAGGGGGAGAGGGAGGCTCTGGCTAGGTTTAAGGAGGGGGAGGAGGGGTGATGGCCGTTCGCTGCATCTGCTCTGCTACGTGGTGTGCTTCGATGGAGACCGTACAGAGGAAGAAGAAACTGGCGAAGGGATATGGGCCTTGGGAGAAAGAAGTTGGGCTAGGCCTCTCTCTCTCCTGCTGTGCTTTTATTTTTTCTGTTCTATTACCTTTTTTTTCTGGAATGAAATAAGGAAGAAAGAGATAGGTGTTGGGTTGGGAAAATTTTGGAATCAAAGTTTTATAGATTGTTTGTTGCCACAGCAACATTGTGCAAGTTTAAATTTCCAGAATAAATAAATTATGTTGCTGTTTGAATTTTGATTGAATTTGAATGGATTTTGAGATTAAATTGATTATTGAAAACAAGATTTTAAATAGGATGATCATATAGTTTTAATTGGAAACAAAAGATTATATTTGTGTTGTAATTTTAATAATTTCCACATAGTTGCTGTTTGGAAAAGGTAATTGTATTTGAAAGGCATTTGAATTAAGTTTGGATCAAGTGAAATATTAAAATCAAATTTTAATAGTTTGAACCTTAAGGTTTAATGGAAACAAATGATGGAGTGTTTTGTCATTTTCATAATTTTCAAAAGAGTTGTTGTTTTGGAAATTAATTGAATTTGAAAAGGGTTTGGTATTAAATGAATTTTTGATAGAAACAAAACAACAGTTTTGGAATCACACTTTAATGGAAACAATTGATTGTTTTAATTTGAAATATCATTTTGGAAATTGTAACATCACAAGTATGAAACAAAAGGTTTGAAATTTGGTTTGAAATTCAAATAGAAAACAAAGGAAAACAAAGGAAAACAGTTGGAAAACAAATGAAAACAGAGGAAAACAAATGGAAAACAAACAAAACAAATGCAATCAACATGATGTCATGATGCAAAACATAAAATAACAGAGAGCAAAACATTCTAATGGCTATTTTTCATACTTGGGATGTTACAAAACGCCCCCCCTTGAAGGAATCGCGCCCCGAGATTCCTACTGAGAAAAGAAAAGGTCCGGATACTTCTTGCGAAGATCCTCTAGAGCTGTGACACGTGAAACACATCGTGCACCTTGGATAGTTTTTCTGGAAGTTCAAAACGATAGGCATTCCTGGCAACTCTTCTGGAAAGATGTCAGGGAATTCAGAAACCACCGGAACATTTTCAAGTAAAGGGAGAGGTTTTGCATCGAGGGTGTATAGCTGAATAGAATTTGATTCATTTGTAGAATAGACTATCTGGCCAGAAGGGTGGAACAGCGTTATTGATTAGATGCCGGTAGAAGAACTGAAGTGGAAAGTAACAACAAGGTTTCAACGGACGAAAAGGATATTGAGAAGAACAGGATAACGAAGCAACATCGAGAAAACGAGATCAAAACACTCCTGAGGTACTACGGAAAAACCCATCCGGGCTTCTAAGGATCAATATCTACTGCTTAAGGAATAGAGGATCTGCTTCCGGGGCTTACACGCCTCCGTTCTCAATCGTGAGTAGGCAACATGATAAATCATGTCACAACCACCTCCATTCCTATGGTCAAGTAGATGTAACCATCCTAGAGAAACCAGAATACGTTAAATCCTAACTTGAAAGTTTAGATGAGAAGGGAAAACAACGTTGCACTTCCTTACCAGAAAAGGGAGGGTGGGTGGGGAAAGAAGAAAAAGAACAGAATTCCTACTCTCACGTTTCATTTTTCCTATATAGCTACAAAATAGTTTCTAGACTCAACTGCGACCAGTAAAAAGGGATCCTACAGGCAGACAGGCTCTGATACCATTTATCGCACCCGGACTTCTAGGGGATACTCACAGTCCGCTAAACAGTAGAGAAATGGCTTACGGGGCATACCGGCACCCGCATCTCAATATGAGTAGGCCAACACGTAAACGTGTGACAACCATTCTCTTACTATTCAAAGTCTGCGCAAACCATCCCGTAGAAATCCAGATACTTCCATTGACGTACTTCAAAACATACACACATGGTACGTCAACGGCATTTGAACAAGTGATATCACAACAGATCTCTACGACACAAAAGATGGAAATAAGTTGCAAATAGCTCTCAGTAGAGCAGAGATAGAAAATACAATCATCCAGAGGACACATGTCCCATCATATCATCATTACATCACAGCGGAAGCATTCAACATGTCTGGGTACAGACAAGATCCAAATAGGCCTAAGAGGCCGGAAACGAAAAGACGGAGCCCATCCACGAAGTCTCGGATCCTGCCCGGATCCGCTATCTACTCGTCAGCAGTCTCGTCATACTCCACGAAGTAGCCACCATGGGGATCCTCGGAAACGTCGTCTGCGGAAACCACAGCCCCAAAGGGGTCAGTACATAAACGTACTGGCAATCAAGACTCACAGTTCACCAAAGTGTAACCCGTCAACACCAAGGACAGATGCTTTGGGTTCAACGGAAGGAAGGGGATATAAAAGATGCTGCAACTGGCTGCTCTAACCAACTACAGAAACATGCTACAACTTCCGGCTATCAGAAAAGGGATAAGATAGCGTATCGTAACCAACTATAACTAACCACCAAACAAACCCATCCTGGATCTCGCCCCTTATCCAAAGAAGCAATCCGAGGATAACTCACACAGTTGAATTAATGATGGTCAAGTTATTGTGTCAATAAGACTATTACTAGTCAAGTTATCATTTGTTAGGTGTAAGTTGTTCTGAGTACTTGTTAGCTAGTACTTTCACCAAGTAATCCATAACCGCGGAAAACACGGCTTCTCGAGAAGATTTAACCCTGCAGGGATGCACCAATTTGGCCGTACACGTAAGAGTGACCCGCCAGGCGGGGAGCTAACCCACCAAGCGAGGCACTCAACACAACCCAACTCTTCTTCGCATTAAGCCCAAAGAACCCCGTGCAGTGAGCGCACGGCTAATCAAGCCCCACGAAGAAAAGGGGACCCTCATAGCACTCTAAGAACGTGTCTCCCTAAATGCCGACTACAAAAGTTCCACCCTGGCGCCAAGGATCCGCACCTGCATATGCATGCGGCAAATGGAAAACCCGAACTAAATGAGGCGATTTGGACGAGATGCGAATCGAATCAAATTGAGGGGGGCGCCCATACTCGCTTCCCACATGCGGATAGTGCGCTCATCATGGATCAGTAGACAAGACCCTTTTCCTAATTAGGGTCGACACTAGCAGGCCTCAAAACCACGCCGGGCCTCCTGCCCGTGCCTTATCAGCAAATTATTATTACCTCAAAATTAACAGGTTGTTGTTTAACATCGAGCCCCAGAACATAATAGAATATGATAACAGAAAGTAACGGACCACAGACTCGAGCAAAACAACCCTAAGCATGCTAGTAAGACACGGGCTCAAACAACGGGGTTATGGGAGTGGAGGTGAGGCAATATCAGGGTTTAAGGATACATGTGATAGGTTCGTAACAGAAGCAACGATTCATAGGGCTAGCAGAAATAGACAACGGAAAGTATCGGTATCCAATGTTGCAAGGAACACAATGGTTCATGTGAGTGAATACTTGCCTGCAAACTCAGTAGCCTGGTACTGAGCTAGATCCTCAGAAGGGGTGTCGTAAGTATCGTCGGTCTCAACGTCGTCGTTTATCCGAGAAGAAGCAAACAAACAACACAGAGAACAAACAATCAATAACATGGCATGGTGCACAAACATGGGATGATGCATGTCAATTTAATTGATGCATCAAAGTAAACTAGTTGACAAGATAGCAACATGATTAAATGGACCCACATGCAATTGGGATTGCGTATGGAAAGCCCATGAATTAGGGTTGAAATAATTGTTCTACAACTAATCATCATGTGTAAGTGAGTTAGCATGATGCATGGATGAGGAAAACAGAAAGAAAACAACAATAGGAACAATTTAAAATAAGGTTTACCAAGTTTGAAAATTTGTTTATTAAGTTAAGAAATTTTGGTTTCTTAAAGGTGTCACACAAGCATTTGTTGTTTTCACCAATTTTAATTGATCAAAATAGATAACAAAGTTCATATTTGAAAGAACACACAATTTTGGGTGGAATACATGTTTCACTTGTTGAAAATGGATTTCAAATAAATTATTTAGGAATTAAACAAGTTTAAGGAAGAATTAAATGAATTTAATTCAAGTGTGAATTTAATTGAATTTTTATTTGTGCAAAACATTAAGTGAGATTCATATTTGAAAATTTTATACTTTTGTGGTTTCAAAACATATTTTATATGTCCCAAAAGAAATTAATTTGACCAAGTTAGGAAGTTAGCAATTTTAAATGATTTAAACAAGGTTTAAATTGTTTGACCAATTTTAATTATTCAAAACATGAAACAAAATTTATATTTGGAAAGGTGTTTTAATTTTGCATGGAAAACATATTTCATTTGTTGAAATTGGATTTAAAATGAGCAAGTTATTATTTTGGCAATTTTAAATGCATTAATTAAGAAACAATTGTTTTCAGCAATTTAAATTATTTAAAACAGCAAACAAAGTTGATATTTGGAAAGTACATGAAAAATTGAATGGAAAACATGTTTAGTTTGTTGAATTTGAAATTTTTATGCCCAAGTTATGATTTTTGCAAGTTTAAGTGAATTTAACAAGTTTTCAAATATTGCACCAATTCAAAATATTCAAAACAGTAAACAAATTGCATTGAAAAGGTTGAAAACATGTATCAAATGTTTCACTGAACATTTTGAGCTATCAAACATAATTTTTGGGTTATTATTGAAGTTATTATGCAATTTTCCATAAATAGTCTTATTCTGCCCTTTTTAGTAAACAGAGGAAAAAATGTTCAAAATTAATTCAATTGTGCCCAAATAAAATACCAATGTGTAGAGTTTGTTAAGACAAATTTTTAGAGCCCAAGTTTGATTAAATTGGATGAGCAGAACTAAAGTTATGAAATTCCAAAGTTTCCAATTTTTATTGCATTTTTAGTAATTAATTATATAGTGCAAAAATTGTTACAGAAACATGTTGCAAATTTGACATTAACAGAAAGGGCTCAAGATTATGAATCCACAGGATTTTGAATCATTCAAATTGGAGTGATATTCAATTTGATATGGATTTTATAATTAAATGCTCAGATCTCTGTTTCTGAAATTCGGGCAGAAAAAGAAAAACAGAGATAAAAAGGTGGGGGTTAGGGGGATCGAACCCTGGACCTGTGGCTGGCGTGCAAGGGTTCTAGCCAGTGCGGTATGCTTGTGTCGTTGTGATAGGAGAGGGTCGTGGGGGGGTTAAGATTCAGGTGCCGTGTTTAACTGAACCTTGCACGTCAGTTCGCCTGTACAGCGATCGGGCGGAAGGGCCGCCGGCGGGCTGCGAGTTGTTGCTGCCGTGGGGCGCCGTGGTGCGGTGGGTGTGGGGTGCTTCTGCTGCGAGGGAAAGGAGAGAGAGGGGGGAGAGCGAGCGGGAGGCGGAGGGGAGGAGGGAGTCTCACCGAGGGGCGCAGCAGGAGGAGGTCGGGGCGGAACACTGGTGGCGACCGGCGTCTTGAGGAGGACGGCGGCGGTGCAGGGAGGCCTCCCGTTCCAAGCCGAGGGGTGGAGGAGGGAGCTGGAGGCCGGGGGGTTCCATTCCCGCCCTCGCATGGCCGGAGTAGGGCCTCCCGGCAGCGATCACCGGAGGGGAAGGTGTGCTTTGTGGAGTTCGGTTACAGAGATTCAGAGAATTGGAACAGAGAGGAAAAGGTGGAAGAAAGAGGAGAAGAAAATGGAGGCCGGGAGAGGAAGAGAGAGGGAAGGAACTAGGGTTAGGGGGAGAGGGAGGCTCTGGCTAGGTTTAAGGAGGGGGAGGAGGGGTGATGGCCGTTCGCTGCATCTGCTCTGCTACATGGTGTGCTTGGATGGAGACCGTACAGAGGAAGAAGAAACTGGCGAAGGGGTATGGGCCTTGGGAGAAAGAAGTTGGGCTGGGCCTCTCTCTCTCCTGTTGTGCTTTTATTTTTTCTGTTCTATTACTTTTTTTTTGCTGGAATGAAATAAGGAAGAAAGAGATAGGTGTTGGGTTGGGAAAATTTTGGAATCAAAGTTTTATAGATTGTTTGTTGCCACAGCAACATTGTGCAAGTTTAAATTTCCAGAATAAATAAATTATGTTGCTGTTTAAATTTTGATTGAATTTGAATGGATTTTGAGATTAAATTGATTATTGAAAACAAGATTTTAAATAGGGTGATCATATAGTTTTAATTGGAAACAAAAGATTATATTTGTGTTGTAATTTTTATAATTTCCACATAGTTGTTGTTTGGAAAAGGTAATTGTATTTGAAAGGCATTTGAATTAAGTTTGGATCAAGTGAAATATTAAAAGCCAATTTTAATAGTTTGAACCTTAAGGTTTAATGGAAACAAATGATGGAGTGTTTTGTCATTTTCATAATTTTCAAAAGAGTTGCTGTTTTGGAAATTAATTGAATTTGAAAAGGGTTTGGTATTAAATGAGTTTTTGATAGAAACAAAACAACAGTTTTGGAATCACATTTTAATGGAAACAATTGATTGTTTTAATTTGAAATATCATTTTGGAAATTTTAACATCACAAGTATGAAACAAAAGGTTTGCAATTTGGTTTGAAATTCAAATAGAAAACAAAGGAAAACAAAGGAAAACAGTTGGAAAACAAATGAAAACAGAGGAAAACAAATGGAAAACAAACAAAACAAATGCAATCAACATGATGTCATGATGCAAAACATAAAATAACAGAGAGCAAAACATTCTAATGGCTATTTTTCATACTTGGGATGTTACAGGCGAGTGCTCGAGGAGAGTTCAGATCAAAGTAGTGTCAGGCAATAACAATTCAGAAATTAATGCACTGATCTGCGACTGCAGTTTGGACGGCGACAGAGAGGTGGCATGTGGGGGGCGGGAGGGTGGAGCAGAGCCGGGTAGGTGGGATGGAACGTCGCGAGGAGACATTGGGTTGGAGAGATTGGCAGAGAAGGAGAATGCGGTGGGAATGATGGTGCACGGCGGAGAAGGAAGTTTAGAGAGGCGAACAGGTTGATTTCTGAATTTGTTAGGGCCTCAGAACCTGGAGGCGCATGTGAAATACCAATGTGTAGAGTTTGTTAAGACAAATTTTTAAGCCCAAGTTTGATTAAATTGGATGAGCAGAACTAAAGTTATGAAATTCCAAAGTTTCCAATTTTTATTGCATTTTTAGTAATTAATTATTTAGTGCAAAAATTGTTACAGAAACATGTTGCAAATTTGACATTAACAGAAAGGGCTCAAGATTATGAATCCACAGGATTTTGAATCATTCAAATTGGAGTGATATTCAATTTGATATGGATTTTATAATTAAATGCTCAGATCTCTGTTTCTGAAATTCGGGCAGAAAAAGAAAAACAGAGATAAAAAGGTGGGGGTTAGGGGGATCGAACCCTGGACCTGTGGCTGGCGCGCAAGGGTTCTAGCCAGTGCGGTATGCTTGTGTCGTTGTGATAGGAGAGGGTCGTGGGGGGGTTAAGATTCAGGTGTCGTGTTTAACTGAACCTTGCACGTCAGTTCGACTGTACAGCGATCGGGCGGAAGGGCCGCCGGCGGGCTGCGAGTTGTTGCTGACGTGGGGCGCCATGGTGCGGCGGGTGTGGGGTGCTTCTGCTGCGAGGGAAAGGAGAGAGAGGGGGGAGAGCGAGCGGGAGGCGGAGGGGAGGAGGGAGTCTCACCGAGGGGCGCAGCAGGAGGAGGTCGGGGCGGAACAGAGGTGGCGACCGGCGTCTTGAGGAGGACGGCGGCGGCGCAGGGAGGCCTCCCGGTCCAAGCCGAGGGGTGGAGGAGGGAGCTGGAGGCCGGGGGGTTCCATTCCCGCCCTCGCATGGCCGGAGTAGGGCCTCCCGGCGGCGATCACCGGAGGGGAAGGTGTGCTCTGTGGAGTTCGGTTACAGAGATTCAGAGAATTGGAACAGAGAGGAAAAGGTGGAAGAAAGAGGAGAAGAAAATGGAGGCGGGGAGAGGAAGAGAGAGGGAAGGAACTAGGGTTAGGGGGAGAGGGAGGCTCTGGCTAGGTTTAAGGAGGGGGAGGAGGGGTGATGGCCGTTCGCTGCATCTGCTTTGCTACGTGGTGTGCTTGGATGGAGACCGTACAGAGGAAGAAGAAACTGGCGAAGGGGTATGGGCCTTGGGAGAAAGAAGTTGGGCTGGGCCTCTCTCTCTCCTGCTGTGCTTTTATTTTTTCTGTTCTATTACTTTTTTTTTTGCTGGAATGAAATAAGGAAGAAAGAGATAGGTGTTGGGTTGGGAAAATTTTGGAATCAAAGTTTTATAGATTGTTTGTTGCCACAGCAACATTGTGCAAGTTTAAATTTCCAGAATAAATAAATTATGTTGCTGTTTAAATTTTGATTGAATTTGAATGGATTTTGAGATTAAATTGATTATTGAAAACAAGATTTTAAATAGGGTGATCATATAGTTTTAATTGGAAACAAAAGATTATATTTGTGTTGTAATTTTTATAATTTCCACATAGTTGTTGTTTGGAAAAGGTAATTGTATTTGAAAGGCATTTGAATTAAGTTTGGATCAAGTGAAATATTAAAAGCCAATTTTAATAGTTTGAACCTTAAGGTTTAATGGAAACAAATGATGGAGTGTTTTGTCATTTTCATAATTTTCAAAAGAGTTGTTGTTTTGGAAATTAATTGAATTTGAAAAGGGTTTGGTATTAAATGAATTTTTGATAGAAACAAAACAACAGTTTTGGCATCACACTTTAATGGAAAAAATTGATTGTTTTAATTTGAAATATCATTTTGGAAATTGTAACATCACAAGTATGAAACAAAAGGTTTGCAATTTGGTTTGAAATTCAAATAGAAAACAAAGGAAAACAAAGGAAAACAGTTGGAAAACAAATGAAAACAGAGGAAAACAAATGGAAAACAAACAAAACAAATGCAATCAACATGATGTCATGATGCAAAACATAAAATAACAGAGAGCAAAACATTCTAATGGCTATTTTTCATACTTGGGATGTTACAGGCGAGTGCTCGAGGAGAGTTCAGATCAAAGTAGTGTCAGGCAATAACAATTCAGAAATTAATGCACTGATCTGCGACTGCAGTTTGGACGGCGACAGAGAGGTGGCATGTGGGGGGCGGGAGGGTGGAGCAGAGCCGGGTAGGTGGGATGGAACGTCGCGAGGAGACATTGGGTTGGAGAGATTGGCAGAGAAGGAGAATGCGGTGGGAATGACGGTGCACGGCGGAGAAGGAAGTTTAGAGAGGCGAACAGGTTGATTTCTGAATTTGTTAGGGCCTCAGAACCTAGAGCAGCAAGGGGAACCCGGAGTGGCGCGGGCAGCTTCCGACGGTGGGGAACCGGAGGCACGTAGGGACACCGGCGCGTGTGGATCTTGATTGGGAGATTTTTTTCCTAAGATTAGCTTGGGTGATTGGGACCTGGAATCCGGCCCTCCACAGCCAAACTCGGCCTCTCCATGGTCAGATCGTACGGCACCGCCGCCTCACTTCCGCCACCGGAGAAACTCGAGATGGGGGCGCACCGGCTTTGTGCGCGTAGCTACACCGGCCGTCACCATGTTGGTCACGACATTTGATGACCAATCAACCGGCTGGTCGATCACGAATCCACGATGGAGCCAAGCGCAGACGTGCTACACGGGGCACTCCCCGGCCAGCGGACTCCCCTGGCAACGGGATGTGGACTTCATCGCCGCCGCAGTGGTAGAGGAGAGGCCGAGGTCGGCAGGGAGCATGCGGCGGCGTCCTAGATACGCGGTGGATCTCTGGTTAGTGCTCTGTAATCTGTGAGCCGATCGTCGTCCAGAGTCCAGATCGATCTCCATGGATGCAGGACAGCAGGAGTGCTTTTTTTTGTTTGATGGGTGGACGAACCGGGTTTTGTTAGCGAAGGTTTTAATCGCGTTGTGCTGGTTTATTTGACGTACCTACGGTCGTTTAGCAAAACTATATAGTAGATATTGTTTTACAAGACTATACATTTAATTCTTCTGTATAACAGGCTCACTTTTAGCAGCAATTCCAGCTTCTCTTTCTCTTCTAGCACGTATTTGAGCTAACATTCTCATGTTCTCATTTATTTGAACTTGTATAGCATTTATAGCAAGAGGAATGAAGATGAGATGCATTCGATCGTCGATATACAAGGATGAGATAGCATACACTAACGGTAAAAATAGGGAATGGAGGTATCCAGTGATTCTAGCCACTAGGGAATGTAGTTGTACGCAATGACAGATTCGTGGGAAGCCATGCATACATGCTCTACATCTGATGACTCTGATTGGGGGTGAAGATGGTGAAGTTGATCAGTATTGATCTGAGTATTTCTCTATTGCTAAATTTAAGGCTGCTTATGCTCACAATGTGTCTGCACTCGTGGGAAAAGACCAATGGAACATAGTAGATCCAAAGTCCAAACTCCACTCTCATTTACTAACTAGACCACCAGAAAGACAAAGAAAAAACAGGTACATACCAGGTGAAGAGGACCGTGTACCAAAAAAGAGGGCGTGCAAAAATGTGGAATTCTGGGGCACATTGCTAGGCTTTGTTCCAATCCTGTGGATGCATCATTTGGATAAGAGGACCGATGGACAGCAGCAAATGCAGAGGAGAATGCATCAACAATGGAGATTTAAGATGGAGGGGACCATGCAGCAGCAATTGAGTCTGAAGATGCACTCCTCGTTGAAGCAGCACCTTGATATATGTGTGCATTCCCTTTTTTATGCATTTTGTTCTCTTTTCTCCATAGGTCTTATAATTTTATTTCTTAGCACTAGGATAAATGGAGGCAGATGGAAGAAAAGGTGTAGAGAGGAAGCTATAAGAGAAGAAGAGGATACAGCCCAAGAAAATGAAGTTCAGTCATCATCGGATGGCTTAGAATTTGAATCCATGGCTCTTGATGGTTTTGGAGCTATAAGAGAAGAAGAGGACAGAGAAATTGTACCAGTTGTTCCTTTAAGGATTACTGAACATAGAGATGACCGTCAACTTGTCGTCGAGTGATCGCCGAGTGGAATTACTCCGTCACCACCTCCACGGCCATAACCCCAAGGAAAGATCAAAAGGAACAAGATGATTCCAAATAGTACTCCAGCTAGGGAAACCCGGAGCAAGACGGTGAAGCCATCTGCTCACACAAGGAGCAGGCCGAAGATTTGAATTTGAACTGTGAATTTGAATTTGATGGATTTGTAGTTAGGTATTTGTGTTGTCAACTTTAGATCTTGTGATAACTTATAAATATTAATAATATTGTTTGTGCTTTGGTATCATATGTGAGGCAGAATGCATATTTGATACAAAACTTGAATTTGAAGCAATATTTGAATTTGGAACAAAATTATAATTTGAGCCAAAGTTGAAGTTGTACAAAAACTTCAAGTCTGTTGCTCTTTAGTTCTTGTTTGAGATAAAGTTGAACTTTCACCAACATTTGAACCGCAATATTTGAAGGTGATCAATCCGAAGGAGAAACATGTTACAAATGAGCTCTGAATCTAGGGTAAACAACCCCAATTGTAATCAAGTTTTTTTCCCGACCTTCTCTAAATGAGACATAATTTCTTAGGTGACACTTATTCCATCTAAATAGTGTCCAATCGAAGTCTCACTATTTGTTGAATTGTTTTTCATGTTATTTATTTATTTACTGAAAAAATCGTTTTAATTGAAAACCACCAAAACACACGTTTGAGATATGAAAATGTACAAGTAAGTTCAGAACCGTCTTATTCACTCCAATAGGAAGCATTGGTGATTTTATTTATTTATTTATTTAAATTTTTTTCAAAACCAAAACCATCCTTCACTCTAGATCGAACTCTTAACAGGTCTATACACGATTAATCATTTGTGAGAAGCCATTTTCATGAAAATGTCTTGACACCAAGTTTATATTATTTTTTCTCATAACCATGTCACATATGACGGCTATTTGAGCTTGCCGTGCATTTTTTGATTTTTTTTTTAATTAGTTGTGGTCATTTGAACCTTATTTTGATGACTCGCTTGTGAAAATGAGTTTTATTGAAAGATTTCCTATAGCATGTTTATAATTATTTAGTAACTATATCTTATAAGCTGACAAACTACGCTTTGTTTGAAGTTCTGTCATACCCTAATAACCCTAAAACCCCAAAACCCCGATAACCTCGTAACCCCAAAACCCTAGCGCCGAACGTCAGCCATCCGATCTTACCCTACCGTCAATGTCAGCCGTAAGATCTGACCTTCTAGAAGGAATTCTGGGGACATGCCCGCGCGCCGGCTCCGCGCCATTGGATGGCATCGATGGTTAAGATCAAAGTTCAGTCTTCTAGAAGGAGGGACGATCCACAGGAGGCTGGTTCTAAATCCTGATTGGTTGCACCGTTGTATTCCACGGACACATCAACACAGTCACACACTAGCCCGTGCCCTCCTCCACCCATCGACACTGTCACACATCACCCGTGCTCGCCTCCCCTTTGGATCTTGGCGACAGAGCAGTTCTTCATCCTCTCCGGCGAAATGTTTACCTCCACTTCATCCTCCTTCCCCTCGTGGCCTACGTATGGTCTAGTGCCGATGCAGCTGTGTCCGCACTGCCCACGCACCGCGCCACTAAAGCGGTGGACTTCGAAGGAGGAGAAAAATGGCAACTTTGGGCGTGAGCTCGTCAGATGCGAAAGCAGGACGGGGGGGCAGGTAGATCTTGATTCCTCTCGCATCCTTTAGCTCTGAATTTTTCGTTCCCAGATATGGGTTCTCTTCTTGCTTCCATGGAGTTGGGATTTATGCTTCATTATTTTGTTTTCAGGTCGTGAAAAAATGCAATCATTTCGAGTCAATGGATGAGTATGTGGATAGACTTCAAAGGGAGGGCTTGATTGATTTAAAGGGGGCTCCAAACCTCGATCTCAATATGCCTCCATCCGTGAAGAACATGGGGAATGCAGAGTTGAAGGGTGCTCCGACAGAGGGGATGCAGATATGAAGGGTGAATTGAAGAAGATGAACAAGAAATTGAAGCACATGATTCAAGTGATGCAGCAAGCAAATATGATAGCTTTAGGCTTTTATTTTTGCATTGTTGTTGTAGGATTTGTTTACGTGCTGGTAAACCCTCGTTAGAGATGTTGTGTACTGTTAATTGTCTATTAACTCCATGTCATGAAACCTTAATGCGATGGATTTCAATGCGCATCTCTCGATATCATCTAAGTTTGTTTGTCACTGTACCTAGTTTTTTAGTTGACCAGATTACAGTTAGCACTACTTGTGTAGCACAAATACCTCGAGATAATCTCTTCTTCAGAGGAACACTCTCTTTAGTTCAGTTTAGCTTCAGTTTTGTTACACCGAGTTCTAGGAAAAATCCACAAACACGCGATGTGTCGAATATGCATCTCAACAAGTCCCTCGGGTGAACTGATAGGGTTTCAATTGGGAGAACGTGTAGGCGTTGGTGACAATCTTCGGCAAACAGGGGCACGATTTACCCAGGTTTGGGGCCCTCGTAGAGGTAAAACCCTCACTCCTTCTTCCGTCGATCTGTATTAGCAATAGATCAGTTACAATGGGGGGTGCTCAAGTCGAGAGTCAGATCTCAATCTCAAGGCTTTGGTGGTGTGATCTGGCTTCATCCCCCTCCCCGTGGTTCTCCTGGCCTTATATAGGTGGCCAGGTCTCAAACCGTACCCGGGAGATACAAACCCTAACCTTAAGACGGTTACAAGTTTCCTTTCGTGACCATCAAGGCCTTGCGGGTGGGCCTTGATTGGGCCTTCTAGAACTGTCCATGGCATCTCCCTTCGGGCATAGGTCTTGGGCCTTGGACCGGGTAGCCTCACCCGATAGGTCCAGGATTCATCCCCTCGTCAGTAGCCCCCGAGCGTTTACTCGATTGAGAATCTGTCGGGTAGACGCTCAAAGTCCTTCTTGATTTCTTTCGATTGATTGCTTCAACTATTCGATGTTTTATGCACCCTGTGCGCGATGCGCTTCTTGTACTCGAGCATCGAGCGATAAATGTGCCTGTGTTTCGGCAGTTTTCGCAGAATGATAGGGCTCAGTTGCTTGGCTCTCCCAAAAGCTCAGGGCCAATTAATTGCATCTAGGAAAAAAAAAAGTTCTGGCCTACACAAATTCGAGACCTCCGACTCGAATCCGGCGAGGTGATCATTGCGACTGGGCCGTGGAGGTCTTACCTAGTCGAACTTAACCTATAGGGGTACCCGGCGCGTCCGCTAGGATTTTTCTTCGTGTTGTTGACACGGAAATTTACCGGAGGACGCAGCTTGAGTGCGATTCCAGACCCATAAGAGAGATCTTTGGGTCTTACCTTCGTACTCGAAAGAATACGACATACGGATGTGCCTAGTCGGTCGAACGATCCAGGGAAAGGATGTGTAAGTACACCGTGTGTCAGAGTGGCAGGAACTGCACACTCGCGAGTATTATCTTGAGAGCTTTCGAGTGAAGATATTTTCCTTCATGTTGTACTTATGCAAAAGAAATTTTTACACTTGTAATATTTTGCCCATACGAAAGAATTTTCGTGTTCAGGGGCCTTGCCGCACCTATAGGAAAGAGATTTCGTGTGTGGGTAGTTATGTGGGAGAGTTCCCGTGTCTTGTCATGCCCTTTGATATACCCATACGAAAGAAATTTCGTGTCAGGGAGATTATGCGGAAGAATTTTCGTGTCTTGATATGCCCATACGAAAGAAATTTCGCGTCAGCGAGCTTATGCGAAAGAATTTTCGAGTCTTGATATGCCCATACGAAGGAAATTTCGCGTCTTGATATGCACATACGAATAAAATTTCGCGTAGGGAGTTTATGCGAAAGAATTTTCGCGTCTTGATATGCCCATACGAAGGAGTTTTTGCATTTGATGAGGTGTGCAATGATGTCATTACGCACTTGCCCGTTCTGACTCCTCCCGATGGGACGTGACAGAGCGGAGCAGAGCAGGACGGCCCACCTTGTCAGCTTTTTGACTAGAAACAAGAGGTTGTTTCCGGTTTTCCCGCAAGCCATGCGCCGTAAATGCGCACGCTCTGCTGTAAAGATCGTGGCAGAGATAACTGTTCACCGCGCCTCGTTTCCACCTCACGCGTGGCGGCCGCGATGAGCGCCACGTCATCAGATCTACAGTTCAGATCTTTTTGGCATGTGTATAAGTAGCCGTCCTTAGGCGATGGGTAAATTTCCCTGCCCTTTGCTTCCTTCTTCCTCCTCGCGCACACCTTCTCATTCTGCAAGCACCAGAGAGCTCCCATGGCAGGAGGGAAGAAACGCAGCGCCGCTGCGTCATCGTCGAAGGAGGTCGGAGTCGCCTCCGCGCCGCCCGCCGTGAAGTCAGGCGACTGGCGCTCCGCCAACACCACGCGGAAGAGCCTCAATGAGATGCGAGAGGGGCTGCTGCCTGCCGACGGCGAGAAGCGCGTGCGCCTCCCCAAGAAGGAAGAGGTACCAAACCCTCGCGCAAACGAGCGTGTGATCTTCTCAGAGCACGTCTCGCGTGGTCTCTCTCTGCCTCTCCATCCCTTCCTCCTTGGATAGTTGTATGTCTATGGCATACAACTCCATGACTTGCCTCCAAACGCGATTCAGCACATCTCGTGATTTATCGTGCTTTGCGAGTGCTATTTAGGCATCCACCCGCACTGGGGCCTCTGGAAGGCCCTGCTCAAGGTCTGCATCTTCTGAGAGAAGTCGTGACCGGGCGAGCAGGGGGAGCCACTACGCACTAACGGGTTCGGGGTCCAGGCAAAGACGGATATCCCCTACCCGGAGATGTACTTCGTCGACTCCGCGCAAGGATGGCGGAAGAATTGGTTCTACGTCATCGACAACAGCGCGGGTGGAGCTCCCGAGTTTCATCCATTCGCGATTCTGAAGCGCCAGAAATCCTGGCCGCACAAGCTTACCCCCGAAGTCAGCAAGGTCGTCTCCCCTCTAATCGCGAAGGTGGGGAGCTTCCGCGACAAGGCGATGGGGGTCCCGCTGAATGGATTGCATCTGGCGACTGTCTTTCTTCGGCGGAGGATCCAGCCCCTTCAAGACAGACCTTCGACTATGTGGGGGTATCAAGGTACGCAGGACCCGAGCCGCGTCTTCGAAGACCTTCTCTCGAACGCCGAGTTCGAGAAAAATATTGTGGCCATCACCAAGCTGAAGAAAGGAGAGGCCTTCTCGGCCTGTTCTCTCGAGCCATTCGAGGCAGCGAAACCTCCTCCAGCCGATGTAAGTTTTTCTGAGTTCTTGTTTGCTCTCTTTGTAGTCTGAAATTTTGTCGACTGAAGTTCTTCTCCCTTTTTCTTCTTCTTCTCTTGTAGAGCTTGAAGGTAGCAACATGCTACCCGTCAGTTTCGGCTGAAGACGCCTCGGATCTCCTGGCGAGCAACATCGAGGCCCCTCTCGAAACCAGCATTGCTGAGGCTGACTCGAGCTCCGAGCACGACTCTTCGGACGACATGGAAGATTCGGGTAGCAATCAGCTCCATCACCGGAAGCGCCGCAGGCACGGGGATGACGAAGCCACTTCCAAGGACAGTTCCTTGGGTGACGGGTCTGGTAAGGCGACTGAGCCTCTCAGGTGGCGCCTCTGAATGTGCTTCCTCCCGTAGGCCACAAGTCAAAGGTTCCTACCGCCTGGAATGTGGACATTCTGGATGACGACGATGAGGATGAGTAAGTTTTTCTTGCGCGTTGCCTTTTAGTCGAGAATTTCTTCTCTTTTCTTTATCTTTGTTTGACTCTCTTCAATAGCAGCCTTCAAACCATCAGCCCTGGGCAGTATGCTTCCTCGGTTCCCTCTGTGAAGAGGAAAGAAGTTGCCGAAGGAGACGTTCTAGCTGCAGAAGCCTCCCGAAGGCCTCCAAGACCTGCGAGGGCAGCCGTAATTCCTGAATATGGGCTACCTGGTTTTGCGGGTGGAGCTTCCGCACATAAGGAGGTTTTGGGCAGCTCAGCGGATCCTGTGTCTACTGCCCAAGGCCAAGTAAGTTTAGCTCTACTTTTGCCTCTTTTGCTTCGTTTGGTTGGAATTTCTATCGGGTGCACGATAGTGCTCCCGATGGGAGTAGCCCCCGAGGCCGTGGTTAATTGCTTGCGGTTAGCCACAGACTCAAGTTGAACTCTTTTCTTCCTTGTCTTTCTATATTCTATCGGGTGCACGGAAGTGCTTCCGATGGGAGTAGCCCCCGAGGCTATATTCGACTGTGTACAGTCGTGTATAGGCTCAAGAGATTTTGTCCTTTAACTTGAACTTCTGTCTTGGGCTTTTGAAGACTCTCCTCGATTCCCTTGCTGCCATCGGTCGTCGAGTGCTTTCAGCCGAGGCGGATTGCGTTTCCCTTCGGGTGGATCGTGATCGACTCATCGAGGACGGCCAATCTCTTCAAGGTAGGTTAATCCGCTCCGTTTTACTGTTTCCGTTGATCATGAAAATTGCTTAAGTTGTATTCGTTGCTCTGTAGCTCAAGTTACAAGTTTGAAGGCCGAGAAAGCTGAAGCTGTCGCTCACGTGAAAACCCTTGAAGCTGAGTTGGAGTCCTCCCGAAATGAGCTGGAGTCCACTCGCAAGCATTCAACTGACTTCGAGGGGAAACTCGTCGAGGCTCAAGAGGCGTTGAAGCAATTGGAGGAGGAAGGTGCCAAGCATGATAGTGATCTTGTTGTCATCGTCCGCCCCTTGGCTCAGAAGTTTGCGGGTAAGCTACACTTGACCATTCTTCTGTTGCAATGTAACTTAACTTGATGTGTTTAGAGATTTATGGTGTCCTTTTTGTAGATATCCTTGGGGTTGCACTGGAGCTGCCTGGGAGCCAGCGACTGGACGTCCTTATGGATTCCTGCGCCCAGCTCCAGGAGCATGCGAGTGGGATCTGCTCTCTCTTTGGTGAAGCCACCCGAGTGTTGAAGCAGTTCCATGAGAGCCTACTGGTGGATGCGGCGGTTCCGCCTACGCTGGGCGGTCTTCTGAAGGTGTTCCTGGACGACGAAAACCTCCTCCAGTCTTATTCAGTCGCCCAGTCTGGGTGCGGTGCTAGGACGGCTATCCAATTTGCACTGGCGCACGGAGTCTCGGATGACCTGGAGAAGGTCTACTCGAGCCTTCCCTACGATGCCTTAGGCAAAAAGGTAGCGCTTCATCCATTTGGCGCTCAGGCTGAAGTCCTTGTAAAGAAGCTCTCTGAAGTGCTTGCTCGTGCTAGACGCAAGGGGCAGCCTGCTGCGAGTGGCACTACTTCTGTAGCCCCCTAGGCTAGTTTATATTTGCTTTTCTCTGTCGATGTAATGAACCTTGGGATGTATTCCCGTATTTATGTTTCGTAATCGAAGTGATTCTTGAGATCCTTAGTGTCTGGTTATTACGTCTTGCTGTTGTGTGCTCTCGATGGGAGTAGCCCCCGAGCACCTGATAGATAGGTGGTGTATTTCTCGAGTGGGGTCTTGTAGTGTTTCTGAACTTGCTTCATTTCTTTCCAGGTAGTGGATCCTAGCGCGGAGTCTTCGAGTGGGTCTGCTACGCGGGTGAATCCACTTGTTGCTGCTGCTAGTACATTTGCCTCACTCCGTGAGCGCGTTGCGGATGGCGAGCACAAACTGAAAGCACTGCGGGGCGTAGCTGATGTCGCCAAATCAAAGGAGAAACTTGCGTCTGAGCGTGAAAAGTTTGTGATGGAACAGCTGGCGGCCGTTGCGAAGGACATGCTTTGTAAGCCTGCAAGATCCCGAGCATCTAGTTGCTTGCTTCTCTTTCTGTTTTGATGTGTTTGCTGAATTTGTAGTTGTTGAGCCCGACGGGCCTTGTGAGACTCGTGTGACGCCCCGGGATCGGGCACTATGCAGATTTCAGCATTCCCGCCAAAATCCACGTAATAACCGATTCCAGGTTGCCACTTGTGATAACATTACAACAGTTCACGAATAATCCACAACCACAACAGAGAAGATATATACAAGAGGACTCAAACGAGCCAAGGATACAACTGATACAATACAAAGATCCAAACAACAGTGGAGGAAACAACATAGCGTCCGGCTACGGACAAGATACAAATTGGACTAAGAGTCCTGAAGATAACCGAGAGCGTCCAATCCCTGCCCAGGCCAAGCCGGAGGGATTCCCAAGCTAACGTCGTCAGATTTCAAACCTGTTGACTGCAATGTTGAATATGCAGCCACGAAAAAGGATTCGTGGGTCAGTACGGTTAAGTACTGGCAAGTGGATAAACCATACTCACAAGATACCGGCGTAGCCAGTCATCACAAGATACAAATACTTTGGGTTCAAGGGAAAGGAAAGGATTGTTGCAAATAAGCGGCAGCGGGCTGCACTAACCAACTACAGAGACTCACTACAACATCCGGCTAAGAGAGGGGGATAAGATAGCGTATCGAAACCAACTACAACTACTCACCAAACAAACCCATCCAATGTTACCCCCTACTAAGGAAGCAACCCAAGGATAACTCACACTGTTGGATTAAGGATGGATCAAGTTATTGTGTCAATAAGACTATTACTAGTCAAGTATCATTAGTTAGGTGTAAGTTGTTCTGAGTACTTGTTAGCCAGTACTTTCACCAAGTTAACCATAACCGCGGAAAACACGGCTTCTCGAGAAGATTTAACCCTGCAGGGGTGCACCAATTTGGCCGTACACGTAAGAATAACCCGCCAGACGGGGGATCAACCCACCAAGCGAGGTACTCAACACAACCCAACTCTTCTTCGCATCAAGCCCAAAGAACCACGTGCTGTGCGTGCGCGGCTAATCGAGCCCCCACGAAGAAAAGGGGGACCCTCATAGCACTGGAAGACCACGCCGCCCTAAATGCCGACTACAAAAGTTCCACCCTAGCCTCGGGTTCGCACCTGCATATGCATGCATCAAATGGAAAGCCCGAACTAAGTGTGGCGATTTGGACGAGATGCGAATCGAATCAAGTTGAGGGGGGCGCCCATACTCGCTTCCCACATGCGGTTAGTGCGCTCATCATGGATCAGTAGACAAGACCCTTTTCCTAATTAGGGTCGACACTAGCAGGCTTCAAAACCACGCCGGGCCTCCTGCCGGTGCCTTATCATCAAATTATTATTACCCAAAACTTTAACAGGTTGTTGATTGAATTGAAACCCCAATATCAACTAAACATGTGATACGAAAGGAACAACAAGACTTGAGTGCAAACAACACTAAGCATGCAACTACGACACGAGGGCCAACAAGGTAAACAAACAACAGTTAATAGGAAGTGGAAGGAATGGCTATATCATGGCTGCAAGGTAACATATAATAGGATCGAGACACAAGCATCGAATCAACAGGCTAGAATAAGAACAACGGAAAGAATCGGTAACAAGTGATGAAAGCCAGCCATTTGGCAGCAAGTGAGTATACTTGTCTGGAATCCAGCAAGTAGAGGTACATCCACAGCACTTGTCGTTGCTCACATCATCTCAACGTCCTATCCGGGAAGAAGTAACGAACCTCAAACAAACACCGGATGCAAAAATTACTACTACGGCAAAAGATCCAGCATGATCAAGATATGAATGCATGACAATTTAATGGATGCATAGAAATAAACTAGTTGACATGATAACAAGTTTAAATGGACCCATATGTAATTTGAGTTGCATATGAAAAGCCCATGAATTATGGTTGAAATAATTGTTTTACAGCTAACCAACAGGTGAAAGTGGTTTAGTATGATGCATGGATGAGGAAAACAACAAAATAACTACAATAGAACCAATTGGAAATGAGGTTTACCCATTTTGAAATTCACTTATTAAGTTTTTGGAATTTTGGTTTCTTAAAGGTGTCACACAAGCATTTGTTGTTTTCATCAAGTTTAATTGTTCCCAACAGATAACAAAGCTCATATTTGGTTAGAACACAAAATTTTAGGTGGATTACATGTTTCAATTATTGGAAAAGGAATTACAATGATTTAATTATGAATTAAACAAGATTAAAGAAGTTTTAATTGAATTTAATTCAAGTTTGAATATTATTTGAACTTTATTTGTTCAAAACATAAATTCAAATTCATATTTGAAAAGGTTATGTTTTTCTGGTTTGAAAACATATTTTATTAGTTCAAAAATAATTTAATTTGAGCAAGTTATTAATTTAGCAATTTTAAATGATTTAAACAAGGTTTAAATTATTCAAGCAATTTTAATTATCTAAAACATGAAACAAAATTTATATTTGAAAAGGTGGTTCAAGATGGCATGGAAAACATATTTTATTTGTGTGATTTGAATTAAGTTTGAAATAGTTATGCAATTAATCAAATTTTAAATGAATTGTTTGAATTTGAATTTTGAAACAATTTGAAATGTTCAAAATAGAAAACAAATGATGTAGTTGGATAGAGTATTAAATTTGGGGCAGAAAACATATTTTATTTACATTATTTGAATTTGGAAAATAAAAGTTATGTGCATTTTAATTTTGGGGACTAATTTGTAAAAACAGGGACCTGAAAGAAAGAAGAAAAGGGGTTGCAGATGGGCCCCTGGGGCGTTTTTCACCCAGGGCAACCCAGCCTGGGCCTCTGCGGCGCGGGCCCGTGCCCAAGTGGCGGCCACGTGGGCGTGTGCGCAGCTGGGTGGCAACAGGGGCCACTGACCAGTGGGGCCTGCCCCTGCTCGCGCGATTAAAAGGAAAAAAGGGCCTTGCTGCCGTGGGGATCGAACCCGGGTTCCTCGCTGCGCGCAAGGGAACAGGGCCAGTGCGCTGCGCTGAAATTTGGTGATACAACAGGAAGCTGACTGTATAAGAGGTGGGCATCGCGGGTTAACTGAATTTTCAACAGAAACAAGGTGCAGTCTTTCTCCGTCAGTTCGCGACAGAACAGAAAAAGAACATCTTCGCGTCGAAAAGGATCGATCCCAGGTTCCTCACTGCCCGCGCACGGGAGGGCTACCACTACGCCACCCATTAGATCGGTGACGCACCACGGCAAGAACAAACTAGCACTACCCTCTGTGCGTTAGGATTCTGACGAACATCACAAGTTGGGCTGCAACCACGATGAGAACAGAGGAAGAAAGCGGCGAATCGTGGAGGTACCTGGCGATGAACTCTTCGGCAAACTTGGCGAGGAAGAGGTGGTGGTTCCATTCCCCTAACCAGATGACCCTCTAGGTGGCCGTGGCGTCACCGCAATGAGGAGGCAGTGGGGGTGGTTTACTGGTTGGGGTTCAGAACAGAAGGAATCAGGGGGGAAGAGAGGAGAGATGGCGGCGCTAGGGCGAGGGGACTAGGGTTAGGCTAGGCAGAGGGGGATGGTGGATGTTTTTTATGGAGCAGGGAGCTTGGTACGGCAGCACATCGGAGTGGGGGGAGAGGAGATGGACGGCAGGGAGGGGGTTCATACAGATGACGTAAGGAGGAAGAAGATCCCTCGAAGGGGTACGGGCCAAAGGAAGGGGTGGGCTTAGGGAAAGGAAAAAATGGATGTGGGCTGGCTTGTTCATCTCAGCTCACCCTCTCTTTTTTATTATTTTTTTCTCCTTATTCTTTTTTTTGTAAAGGATGAAAGAGAGGGAGAGATAGAAAAAGGATTTGGGGGGGTTTATTTTAGGAAATATTTTTATTACTTTTCAAAACAGAAATGTCAAGGCAAGGTTAGCATTGATTTCAAAACTTTGAGATATTAATTGGATTTTTAAATTGTGATTTGAATTTCCATAGTATTTCATAAGGAGTTGATTTTTACCCAATTTTATTCAATGAACTCAACAATTATGAAATCAGTTATTGAATTTTTAATTGTTTGCAAGGATTTAATGTTTAAACCACAATTGGAAACATGCCCATTAAGAAGGAAATGATTTGAAATTTAATTTGCCATTAGGGTTTTTTTTTTAACAAAAGGGAAATTTTTATTTAGCAGGCAATTTAAATGGATTCAACTTCAAACTTTTTTGAAAACAATTGAGTGGTTTACTTTGCAACTGTCAATTGGAATGTTAGACATGTGTGAAAGTTTTAATTGTTTTTGAATTTTTCAGTTGTGGTGAAAACATGGTGCAATGCATATGATGCATGTGATGCAATGCAAAAAGAAAAACAAACAACTCTACTTAGGGTAACACCCCAGGTGTTACAAGTCGCTGGGTGGATACCCACATTTCCTATGAGGCGGGTAGCTCCAGACCACATGCAACCAACTTTTGGTCAGACCGCAGTCGAGGCTTTGTTTTGGCCACTTTGAAGAATCGGGCGAGCCAGGCGAAGATTCTTATTGAGTCTTGTCGCGAGGCTCTTTCTTCTGTGCATCGGATGTTTTATCCATTGGGTACCGTTCCGGAAGGATGGAGCGGCTTGCTAAGGGTGTTTTGTCGAGTAGGAGAGGTTCGGGAGTGCGTTCGCCAGCAACTTATTTGCGGAGCTCGGGTAGCTCTCCCGTTTGTTCGGGTGTGGCATCCTGAGATCAATTTTAACTCGGTGGCGCGGCTTCCCGACTCTCAAGTTGATTTTTCTCCTCATTATGCGATCGTCCAGCCCGCGGCAGAGCGGATTATTCGACTAACTTCCGAGGAGATTGATCAGATGCTGGCAGAGAGGACTGCTCACCGTCAGATGTAATCATAGGATGTAGATATCCTGTAACCCTGTATAGCTCACTCGGTATGTTTTAAGGTGTTTATAAGGTGTGAACCTTGTTGTACCTTGTATTTGAAAATTTGAACTTTATGCTAGTTAGACGTAGCCCCCGTGTGTTTTGGGTGTATACCTGTTGTTTTAGCATGTAAAATGAAAGGTGCAAATAGATATGGTTGAAGAACCATGTGTTTTATTGATATGGCTGAGAAGCCATGTATTTGATCAAGCTACAGAATGGCTGGTACAGCCTTATTTCTTGCGAATAAGATAGTCCTAACGGTAGAACTTACGGAAATACGCAACGTTCCACGGGTTGGAGTAGATGCCACCGGTCTCTGGGTTTTTCAATCGGTAAGCGCCTCTTGAGATAACTTCGTGTATGATGAAGGGTCCTTCCCATGGTGGCTCGAGCTTGTGTCCTTCCTTTTGCTTGAGCCGCAACACCAAGCTCCTACCACGAAGGATATGTGGCGTATACGACGACTGTGGTAGTTGCGTAGTGATTGTTGGTATACCGCGGATCTTGCAAGTGCGATGTCTCGAATTTCGTCGAGTGCGTCCACGTCTTCTGCGAGTGCCCTGTTTGAGGTTTCTTCGACGTATGCGACGATGCGTGGAGCACTAAATTTGACGTCCTCGGGTAGGACGGCCTCGGCTCCGTAGACCATGAAGAATGGTGTATAGTTTGTTGACCGATTTGGCATTGTGCGGACGCTCCACAGTATTGATGGTAACTCCTCGGCCCAATGTGCTGCTGCTAGGTTCAGGCGATCGAGTAGCCGCTTATTTTAGGCTAGCTGAGACTAATCCGTTAGATCGCTCGACTTGACCGTTAGTTTGCGGGTGAGCTACCGAGGCGAAGCTGAGGGTGATTCCCTTTTTCTCGCAGAATTCCTGTGTTTCCTTGGCCGTGAAGTTGCTGTCGTTGTCGGTGATGATGTTGTGTGGTATGCCAAATCTGCACACGATGGAGTCGAGGAATTTCACGGCGCACTGGGCGTGCGCGGAGGTGACTGGCATAGCATCTATCCACTTTGTGAATTTGTCAACTGCTACGAGTAGATGCGTATATCCTCAATGTGTCGACTTCCGTAATGGCCCTACCATGTCTAGCCCACATTGCGCAAAGGGCCATGCGATTGGGATCATGTGTAGTTCCGTGCCAGGGGCGTGCGGCTTGGGTGCAAACCTCTGGCAGGCGTTGCATCGGTCGACGAGGTCTTTGGCGTCTCTGGCTGCTGTGAGCCAATAAAATCCTGCCATGAAGGCTTTACCCACGATTGCTCTCCAGCTGGCGGGGTGGCTGCAGTCTCCTTGGTGGATATCCCGGAGCAACTCCTTGCCATCTTCAGGTGCTATGCATCTCTGCAATATCCCTGATATGCTTTGCTTGTATAACTCTCCGTTGACCACCCGGAAGGATTTGCTACGTCGTATGATTTGCCGAGCCTCGCAAATGTCTGTTGGGAGCTGTTTGTTTGAAAAATAGTTGAGGTATTTCTGCGTCCAGACTGGCTCGACCAGAAAAACTTGCCTTGAAATATTGTGGATGAGCTTGATCATAGCAATTTGCGGGCTGGCTGCTGTTTCTGCTACTGCGGGTGTTCCCGCTAGTTTCTTGACCGTGACTGAATGCTTGATCATTCTTTCGAAGTAGATTCCTGGAGGTATGGGTGTCTTTGTGGACCCCATGTTCGCCAGCCTGTCCGCTTCCTCATTGCTGGATTGTGCAATGTATTTCAGTTCGCACCCTTTGAAACTTCCTTCGAGTAGGTTGTACATGTCGCGGTAGGCGACCATGTTATCTGCGATGGCGTCGCACTGTAACATCCCTGATTTTTGGAAAATGCAAAAATCACAAAAATTTGAAACTTTTGTTTTCATGTTTAGTAAGTCACCAAGAACCAAATGAGAAGCAAGAAACAAAAGAAAACAATGCATATTTCAAAGAAATTGAAATTACCAATCCAATTATACCTCTATTCCATAAACCCTAAAACCCTCTCAAATGAATTTTCTCAGATAAAGAAAACATTTTACCTTTAGCAAACTTTATTACCTAAAATGTTTCAATTAAAATATTACTTTGAAAATAGTTTATGGAAACAAAAATCAAAAGATTTATAACCCTTAATAAAATTCTAAGCCTCAAAAATAATTGGTGAGAATAAAATATTTTAATAATAACTTTTAGTTGTTATTCCAAATTTTAAACATAAAGTTGTGAAAATAAAATGCATTGCCTTGAAAATAACATAAAAGAGGACTTAGAAAACAATATTATGACTTGTGGGATTTTCCAAATTTTATTAAGCCACTTTTGTATTTATTTCATTTTTTCTATTTTAAAAATAGCATTAAGTTACTATTAATAAATCCTTCATATCCTGAAATTATTAAATATAAAAATGGTTTAAAAATGACTTCCAAAAATAGTATTTGACATGTAACATGTCTCTGAAATTTTATTTAGACAGTAATATCAATTTATTATTTTCTAAATTTTAAAATGGTATTAAGTACTATTAGTGAGTTAATTATATTTTCAAAACATAAAAGAGATGAAAACACTTTGAAATGGTTTTGGAAAATATTATTTGATCTTTATAAGGCCACTAAAATTTTATTTGACAAATAATTATATTTTATAAATTAAAAATCACATTAAGCTACTATTAAGAAATTATTCAAATTTCCAAAATTCATAAAATAAAATATGTTGATTTGTTTTCAAAAATGGTATTGTTGGAAAGTATTTGAAATTTCAAGAATTTAGAAATTTGTTTGAGACTAATTGCAGTTTTAAATTAAAAGATATTAAAGGAAAGAGAAAACAGGAAAAAAAAAAAAAGAGGATGACGTCATGCTGACGTCACCCATGTTCAACCTTCAGTTTCCTCTCCCGAATCTGAAACTGCCGAATTCAAATCTCTTGATTACGCGAGAATTAAGCGCCCATTGAATGCACCGAGAGAGGCCCTTAAATCCCCTCTGCACCCTCTTCATTTCCCCCTTGGACACCCAGCCCGAGACCTCCCGAGGAGGAAGATATTGCTCGCCGGAGTTGCACACTGCCGCCACCGTCCTCTCCTGTTTCCGGTGACACCAAGGCAAGGAACCTCCCCCTCTTCGGTCCCCTCCTCTCTCACTTCTCTTGCGCGTCTCCTTATACCCCTGTTTGATTCTTTCGAGCAGCGGAGCACCACCCCCGGCGAGAACTGAAGCAACCGCAACGCCGACCACGTCGCGCTGCGCATCCGGGAAGAAACAGAGGGCGTCGTGGCCACCAAGCTCTCTGCCTCGTCAAGAAGCGCCTCCCCGTGGTCTCCCCGTGCACAGAAACCCCACATACCACCACCGCCATCCACGACTGCAACGCCGGCCACCGTCTCGACATTCTCCGGCGGAAAACTCGGTAAGCCACCCTCCTCTCTCCGGTGGCCGTTGGATCTTTTTTGGACGCGTAGGATTAGATCTCGAGCGAAGGGGTACGCGACCGTTGGATCTGGATCTAACGCCCCAGATCCAACCACTTATCCACGTCATCGGCCCAGTCAGCATGCACAGTCAGCAGCAACACCCAATCTGATCCAGCCACATGGCCAGCCCTTTTAATTCGAATATTTCTCCCGGTAGAATTTTGGCAGTTTTGCAGAAAAGCCCCTGCAACTTCAAATCATCATATCTTTTCAACCACTTAGCCAAATTTAGCAATCTTGGACTTTTTGAAAATCCCCTGACATCTAGAAACTTTTGGCACTGGCCAAATTCAAATTTGACAAACTTAAATTTGTTCAAATTCAAATATGCTTGTTTGATGAAATTTGGCATAATTCAAATTCTACAAATCCAAAAATTGCAAATAAAATATATTTGGAAACCTTAGGATGTGTACTTTCATATCCTTTGTCCCAAAATAATATTTGAACAAATTAAAATTGAATTTAAAATTAAGTTGTCTATTTGAGTATTTTTGACATAGATTAATTTCTATAAATATTTTCAATATAGTTCCTTTTGCAAAATTGCTCCATTTGATAACCTTGAACCAGAAACAACCTTGCCCCACCATTTTGGACATCCTTGGACCATGGCCATGTGTTTTTGACCAAAAACCCAACCTAGTGATTCATCCATCTTTACCATGTCTTAGGAATTGTTTTCAACTGTTATTTCTTGATGTTATGTCTATTTGGAGCCAAGCCAAGTCCTTAGAATGTGTCAATCACATATAGTACCAAGTAGTGAAATTTAGTTTTCTATCTACTTCTCCACTCCCCTTTCATGCTTCCAGAAATCATCAAGCTAACAAATTGGAGATCAAGACTCAAGCACAAGAAGAAAACTTCATCTCCAACTTAGTGGCAACATGAAGAGCTACAAAGAAGATCATTGAAGAATTTGAAGTAAGGGAATTGTGCTTCACAAAAAAATAGAAGAAACTCAATGAAGTACAAATGTATGAAGAAATGAAGAAGAAGACATCTTCCTCTCTATTTCTATCCTTCTTCTATTTTCCTTCAAATTGACTTAGTGGTATTTGTGCCCATCCCATACCCAAACCAATTAGTGAAGTAAAACACATGAAGAATCTATCAAGACCAAGAGAAGAATCCATCCAAGGAAAAAAGATACTACAATAGAAGCATGGAGATGATCTTCAAGAAGACAAGCATGTGAAGACTTGGAGAAATCCATACAAGTTGAAGAACAACAAGTTATTTTTTGTCCAACCATTGACCCAAATGGAAAACACGAGACGTAGTAATATTTTCCCTTGATGATGAAGTTAGTAGACCTACCCTAACCACAATGGAAAATACTAACATAGTCACTCAAATATTTTTGAAGGTGAATATGACCAAGTGTTTTCATGTATTACTTTAGTTGAAGAAGTAATATGTTTATTCTTAGTGAACTCTTGGAACTTCCTCGACAAGTATGGTTATAATAAAGTTAGATCACATCAAACTCAACCTAGTCCTCCCCAAGTAAACCATTGGAATTTCCTTAACAAGTATGAGACCATTAGATAATGAATCTTTCAACTCAAACCTAGACCTTGTCCTAGCCCACTAGGTTAAACTCCTTTGGCTATGTTATTGCTTTGTATGATCTCTTCACTTGTATGTTTGCTTGATAGCATGTTTGTTTATTTTGTTATTGTGTTTTCAATGAGTAGATTGTACGGAGAGCAATGATCCTTTGTGAAGAGAGTGTGATATCTTCACCAACTTCAACAAGGCAAGTAACACATCATCAACTACCCATTATTTTCTATATGCATTAGTTGATTTTTGAGTAGTATGCATTGATAGGAAATTTTACTAAGTTATATTATGCTATGTTATTAGTGTGTAGCCATTTCTTTTATACTTGTTATTTATAGCCTTAGAACTTGATAGATGCTATGCAATGTGACAGATGATTTTTACTTGATGTTGTGGAAAAATTCTAAGTAACAACTTCAATGAACCACCTGGGTGGATTTGGTTGTTTGGCTGATGGGAGTTGAGTGTCTCCCCGAGGGGTGTTCACTTGAGGAATGCCACCCAGGACACAAAGTGATTATGATGTTCCCCAAGTTTAGATTGCTTCCAGTGCAGCCTTTAGTCATATGGGCTCTGTCTTGATTAATTAAGTTGCGAGGGTTCAGCCTGGGCTTGACAAGCAGATGTAGCATAATTATAGGTGGAACGGGTCTTGCCATTAGGTTGAATTCTTGTTTCTGAAAGATCTCGTCTCAATCTTCTCCTTTCCTTAATGCACTCAGGGTGTATAGGATGTTTGGGATGATTTGAGTCTGAAGGTGAAAGTGCACAAGCTCTGCAGAGTCAACAAACTAAGATCTTAGCCGTGTCCCCGGTTATGGACAACTATGAGCAGCTGGACAAGGAAGGACGGAAGAATCACATCACCATTTTCAATAAGTAAAATTTTGACCAAGTGAACAGTAGTTGTGGTGCTTGGATCTTAATCCAATGTTGCCACCCTTTGAAAAGAAAAGTTTGTTTTACAAAACTGATAGGAGAAAGCTGGCTTTATGCAAATTTAGCCAAAACTCCACTCAGCTAAATGAGCATGTAGTATTAGTCTTGCCATTTATATCCACCATAGTGTTACTTGCCAATACATTAAATTGTATTACTCCCTTGTGGCTGCATATTCCATATTGCAGATGTTTCTGAAGACGAGTGAGGATTTCGTTTAGGATCTCGAGACTATCGCCAACATGTTTTGCCTGTGGCACATGAAGAAGATGGGCTCAAAGTTGTAGTATGTTTTCCGATGTAATTCTTTGTTTTCTGCTAGTCTTCTAAGACTATGCAAGTTGTAATCCTATTTTGTAAAGACTGGATCATGCGATGTAATAGAATTTGATGCATTTGCATGATATTTCATTTTGTACTGTGGTGCTAGCAATTGATCCAGGGACTAGCACAATAACACAGGTGTCCTTACATTATTTAAATGTGGGAACGCTACAAAATGGTATCAGAGCATTGTGTTGCCTGTAGGATTCGAGACCCTTAGGTTTGGAAGCCATTTTTGATCATGTTATTATCTCCTTAGAGTATTTTGGATCCTAGCGGCATAGTGAGATGAAGCGGCCCGGACAACTTTACGTGTCCACGGACACGAGACCGTTCCCTGATTGGCTTGCGGGTGCATTGTCCTTCTCACTATAGTGAATATCCAATTTGCAACAAGTTGTTAATAACCCATCGATCACCCTAGGACTGAAAACTTTCTATGTTCAAACTTTCTAGAAACAAAACAATCATCTTAATCTTTCTCATATCCTCTCACCTATTATTCACCTTCAAAATCTTCTAGATGTCCTACCTCTTCAATACCATCAAGACAGTAATGTTGATGATCATACCAATAAGTGCAAGAAGTATTTTCACCACATGAAGGCCTACACTCAAGAATTATTGAAGAACATGAAGTAAACTTGGACTTCACAACATTCAACAACACCTCAAGACATTAAGAGAAGGATTTGAAGAACACAAGAAAATACAGATGAGACCACCAATCTAGTTACTTTGTTATAACAACGTTAACGTGTTAGTGTATTGATCATACCAATGAGTGTGGTATGACAATATTAGTGTTTTCTAAAAACCATGTTGTTTGGTGTGGTGAATGTGTTGCTATATGTTTGTTTTGTGTTGTTTGCAAGATGATTTTCCTTGATCTTATGTGTTGGGGTAGGAAATTCTTTAGTCTCTTTCTAATCTCTACTCTTTCATGCTAAGCCAAACCAAAACCCATACCCATTTACCAACCCTATTGGGCTACCCTATGAAGTGCAACAACAAGATGGAAGATTGCCAAGGATATCAAAAGACTAAGTTGAGAGGGACCCAAAAGACTTTTGATTGACCCAAAGAGTGACCCCTCAGTGTCAAAGTTACTTCAACATACCTATGTTGGTCTACAGCTCTACCACGAAGGAAAGTTCTACTCAAGCCAATCTCAAATCAACCTACACTCCAATCTAACTAAAATAGACTAAGCACAAAAGTTTCTTTTAAGGGTGGTAGCCCACCCAGTTGTTCTGGAATCCAGTCACCCATACCTATCTTTCTTTCTAATCTTCCCAAATCTCGGGACGAGATTTCTTTTAAGGGTGGTAGTCTGTAACATCCCTGATTTTTGGAAAATGCAAAAATCACAAAAATTTGAAACTTTTGTTTTCATGTTTAGTAAGTAACCAAGAACCAAATGAGAAGCAAGAAACAAAAGAAAACAATGCATATTTCAAAGAAATTGAAATTACCAATCCAATTATACCTCTATTCCACAAACCCTAAAACCCTCTCAAATGAATTTTCTCAGATAAAGAAAACCATTTTACCTTTAGCAAACTTTATTACCTAAAATGTTTCAATTAAAATATTAATTTGAAAATAGTTTATGGAAACAAAAATCAAAAGATTTATAACCCTTAATAAAATTCTAAGCCTCAAAAATAATTGGTGAGAATAAAATATTTTAATAATAACTTTTAGTTGTTATTCCAAGTTTTAAACATAAAGTTGTGAAGGTAAAATGCATTGCTTTGAAAATAACATAAAAGAGGACTTAGAAAACAATATAATGACTTGTGGTATTTTCCAAATTTTATTAAGCCACTTTTGTATTTATTTCATTTTTTTCTATTTTAAAAATAGCATTAAGTTACTATTAATAAATCCTTCATATCCTGAAATTATTAAATATAAAAATGGTTTTAAAATGACTTCCAGAAATAGTATTTGACATGTAACATGTCTCTTAAATTTTATTTAGACAATAACATCAATTTATTATTTTCTAAATTTTAAAATGGCATTAAGTACTATTAGTGATTTAATTATATTTTCAAAACATAAAAGAGATGAAAACACTTTGAAATGGTTTTGGAAAATATTATTTGATCTTTATAAGGCCACTAAAATTTTATTTGACAAATAATTATATTTTATAAATTAAAAATCACATTAAGCTACTATTAAGAAATTATTCAAATTTCCAAAATTCAAAAAATAAAATATGTTGAATTGTTTTCAAAAATGGTACTGTTGGAAAGTATTTGAAATTTCAAGAATTTAGAAATTTGTTTGAGACTAATTTGAGTTTTAAATTAAAAGATATTAAGGAAAGAAAAACAGGAAAAAAAAGGGGATGACGTCATGCTGACGTCACCCATCTTCAACCTTCAGTTTCCTCTCCCGAATCTGAAACTGCCAAATTCAAATCTCTTGATTACGCGAGAATTAAGCGCCCATTTGATGCACCGAGAGAGGCCCTTAAATCCCCTCTGCACCCTCTTCATTTCCCCCTTGGACACCCAGCCCGAGACCTCCCGAGGAGGAAGATATTGCTCGCCGGAGTTGCACACTGCCGCCACCGTCCTCTCCTGTTTCCGGCGACACCAAGGCAAGGAACCTCCCCCTCTTCGGTCCCTCCTCTCTCACTTCTCTTGCGCGTCTCCTTATACCCCTGTTTGATTCTTTCGAGCAGCGGAGCACCACCCCCGGCGAGAACCGAAGTAACCGCAACGTCGACCACGTCGCGCTGCGCATCCGGGAAGAAACAGAGGGCGCCGTGGCCACCAAGCTCTCTGCCTCGTCAAGAAGCGCCTCCCCGTGGTCTCCCCGTGCACAGAAGCCCCACGTACCACCACCGCCATCCACGACTGCAACGCCGGCCACCGTCTTGACATTCTCCGGCCCAAAACTCCGGTAAGCCACCCTCCTCTCTCCGGTGACCGTTGGATCTTTCTTTGACGCGTAGGATTAGATCTCGAGCGAAGGGGTACGCGACCGTTGGATCTGGATCTAACGCCCCTGATCCAACCACTTATCCACGTCATCGGCCTAGTCAGCATGCACAGTCAGCAGCAACACCCAATCTGATCCAGCCACGTGGCCAGCCCTTTTAATTCGAATATTTCTCCCGGTAGAATTTTGGCAGTTTTGCAGAAAAGCCCCTGCAACTTCAAATCATCATATCTTTTCAACCACTTAGCCAAATTTAGCAATCTTGGACTTTTTGAAAATCCCCTGACATCTAGAAACCTTTGGCACTGGCCAAATTCAAATTTGACAAACTTAAATTTGTTCAAATTCAAATATGCCTGTTTGATGAAATTTGGCATAATTCAAATTCTACAAATCCAAAAATTGCAAATAAAATATATTTGGAAACCTTAGGATGTGTAATTTCATATCCTCTGTCCAAAATAATATTTGAACAAATTAAAATTGAATTTAAAATTAAGTTGTCTATTTGAGTATTTTTGACATAGATTAATTTCTATAAATATTTTCAATATAGTTCCTTTTCCAAAATTGCTCCATTTGATAACCTTGAACCAGAAACAACCTTGCCCCACCATTTTGGATATCCTTGGACCATGGCCATGTGTTTTTGACCAAAAACCCAACCTAGTGATTCATCCATCTTTAGCATGTCTTAGGAATTGTTTTCAATTGTTATTCCTTGATGTTATGTCTATTTGGAGCCAAGCCAAGTCCTAAGAATGTGTCAATCACATATAGTACCAAGTAGTGAAATTTAGTTTTCTATCTACTTCTCCACTCCCCTTTCATGCTTCAAGAAATCATCAAGCTAACAAATTGGAGATCAAGACTCAAGCACAAGAAGAAAACTTCATCTCCAACTTAGTGGCAACATGAAGAGCTACAAAGAAGATCATTGAAGAATTTGAAGTAAGGGAATTGTGCTTCACAAAAAATAGAAGAAACTCAATTAAGTACAAATGTATGAAGAAATGAAGAAGAAGACATCTTCCTCTCTATTTCTATCCTTCTTCTATTTTCCTTCAAATTGACTTAGTGGTATTTGTGCCCATCCCATACCCAAACCAATTAGTGAAGTAAAACACATGAAGAATCTATCAAGACCAAGAGAAGAATCCATCCAAGGAAAAAAAGAGACTACAATAGAAGCATGGAGATGATCTTCAAGAAGACAAGCATGTGAAGACTTGGAGAAATCCATACAAGTTGAAGAATAACAAGTTATTTTTTGTCCAACCATTGACCCAAATGGAAAACCCAAGACATAGTAATATTTTCCCTTGATGATGAAGTTAGTAGACCTACCCTAACCACAATGATAAATACTAACATAGTCACTCAAATATTTTTGAAGGTGAATATGACCAAGTGTTTTCATGTATTACTTTAGTTGAAGAAGTAATATGTTTATTCTTAGTGAACTCTTGGAACTTCCTCGACAAGTATGGTTATAATAAAGTTAGATCACATCAAACTCAACCTAGTCCTCCCCAAGTAAACCATTGGAATTTCCTTAACAAGTATGAGACCATTAGAGAATGAATCTTTCAACTCAAACCTAGACCTTGTCCTAGCCCACTAAGTTAAACTCCTTTGGCTATGTTATTGCTTTGTATGATCTCTTCACTTGTATGTTTGCTTGATAGCATGTTTGTTTATTTTTTTATTGTGTTTTCAATGAGTAGATTGTACGGAGAGCAACGATCCTTTGTGAAGAGAGTGTGATATCTTCACCAACTTCAACAAGGAAAGTAACACATCATCAACTACCCATTATTTTCTATATGCATTAGTTTATTTTTGAGTAGTATGCATTGATAGGAAATTTTACTAAGTTATATTATGCTATGCTATTAGTGTGTAGCCATTTCTTTTATCCTTGTTATTTATAGCCTTAGAACTTGATAGATGATATGCAATGTGACAAATGATTTTTACTTGATGTTGTGGAAAAATTCTAAGTAACAACTTCAATGAACCACCTAGGTGGATTTGGTTGTTTGGCTGATGAGAGTTGAGTGTCTCCCCGAGGGGTGTTCACTTGAGGAATGCCACCCAGGACACAAAGTGATTATGATGTTCCCCAAGTTTAGATTGCTTCCAGTGCAGCCGTTAGTCATATGGGCTCTGTCTTGATTAATTAAGTTGCGAGGGTTCAGCCTGGGCTTGACAAGCAGATGTAGCATAATTATAGGTGGAACGGATCTTACCATTAGGTTGAATTCTTGTTTCTGAAAGATCTCGTCTCAATCTTCTCCTTTCCTTAATGCACTCAGGGTGTATAGGATGTTTGGGCTGATTTTAGTCTGAAGGTGAAAGTGCACACGCTCTGCAGAGTCAACAAACTAAGATCTTAGACGTGTCCCCGGTTATGGACAACTATGAGCAGCTGGACAAGGAAGGACGGAAGAATCACATCACCATTTTCAATAAGTAAAATTTGACCAAGTGAACAGTAGTTGTGGTGCTTGGATCTTAATCCAATGTTTCCACCCTTTGAAAAGAAAAGTTTGTTTTACAAAAGTGATAGGAGAAAACTGGCTTTATGCAAACTTAGCCAAAACTCCACTCAGCTAAATGAGCATGTAGTATTAGTCTTGCCATTTATATCCACCATAGTGTTACTTGCCAATACATTAAATTGTATTGACTCCCTTGTGGCTGCATATTCCATATTGCAGATGTTTCTGAAGACGAGTGAGGATTTCGTTTAGGATCTCGAGACTATCGCCAACATGTTTTGCCTGTGGCACATGAAGAAGATGGGCTCAATGTTGTACTATGTTTTCCGCTGTAATTCTTTGTTTTCTGCTAGTGTTCTAAGACTATGCAAGTTGTAATCCTATTTTGTAAAGACTGGATCATGCGATGTAATAGAATTTGATGCATTTGCATGATATTTCATTTTGTACTGTGGTGCTAGCAATTTATCCAGGGACTAGCACAATAACACAGGTGTCCTTACATTATTTAAATGTGGGAACGCTACACGCACTCCTTCATCGTCTGTTGTATGATGAGGTTGGAATCTCCATATATCATCAATCGGGTGGCTCCGCAAGCGATCGCCATTTTCATGCCATGAAGGAGGGTTTCGTATTATGCGTCGTTGTTGGATGCTGGGTCCTCGGGTGGGAAGTCCAATCGCAAAACATACTGCAGCTTGTCTCCTCTGGGGAGATGAGAATAACTCTGGCTCCGGCTCCTTCGTTCCTTTTCGACCCGTAGAACTACATGATCAGTTGCTCGTGTACTCTGGAGGTCCTGGCGTCTGCAGCTCCGTCCACTCGCTCAGGAATTCTGCGACGACCTGGGATTTTACAGAGTTGCGTCATGCGTATATGATGTCTCAGGAGCCTAGCTCGATACTCCACTTTGCAATTCTTCCGGATGCCATAGGGTTGTTCATGATAGTACCGAGTGATGCGTCGTTTAGCACCGTGACGGTACGTTCCTGGAATTAATGCTTGAGCTTTCGGGTTGTGAGTACGACCCCGTATGCAAGCTTCTGGTAGTGGGGGTATCGCTGTTTACACGGCGAGAGCACCTCGCTGATGTAATAAATTGGTTGTTGAACTCCATACGCCTTGCCATCCTCCGGCCGCTCAACCACGATCACTGTGTTGATGACTTGGTTTGCTGCGGCTAGGTATAAGTACAGCGACTCCCGTTCTTGTGGCGTTGTCAGAACACGCCTACTCTGTAGTGCTCGCTTTAGGTCTGCGAATGCCTTTTTTGCTTCGGGCGTCCACTCGAACTTGTTTGTCTTCTTCAGCAGTTTGTAGAAGGGTAATGCTTGCTCGCCTAATCTGTCGATGAATCTGCTTAGAGCGGCTAGCCACCCTGCAAGCTGCTGTACGCCGCGAAGATTGGTTGGCTCCTTCATCGTCAGGATTGCTTAATTTTTTTCTGGGTTGGCTTCGATTCCTCGAGCGGACACCAGATACCCGAGAAGTTGTCCCGCGGGGACACCAAAGACGCATTTTGTCGGGTTAAGCTTGATCCTGTACGCGTTGAGGGCGTCGAATGTCTCCCTGATATCCTCGAGGAGTGTGTCCTCCACTCGAGTTTTTATGACAATGTCGTCAACGTACACTTGTACGTTCTTGCCAATGAGCTTGGCGAGGCATTTTTGCATGCAGCACTGATATGTTGCGCCTGCATTTTTTAGCCCGAAGGGCATCGTCGTGTAGTAGTAGACATCGTGAGGTGTGATAAACGTTGTCTTCTCCTCGTCCTCCTTTTTCATCCTGATCTGATTATAGCCTGAGTAGGTGTCCAAAAAGGAGAGGCGCTGGCAGCCTGCTGTGGAGTCCACGATCTGGTCGATCCGTGGCAAGGGGAAGTTATCCTTGGGGCAGTGTTTGTTCAACGACATGTAGTCGATGCACACGCGAAGGATGTCAGTGTTTTTCTTCGGGGCCAGCACCGGGTTTTCTAACCAGGTGGATATCTTTATCTCTCAGATGAATTTTGCGACGAGCAGTCTGTTCACTTCTTCTCCGAGTGCCTTTTGTCTTGGCTACGAGAACCGTCGAGTTGTTTGCTTGATAGGTTTGGGGTCTTTGAAAACTTCGAGTGAATGCTCGGCGAACTCCCTGGGTATCCCTGGCATATCTGAAGACTGCCAGGCGAAGATTTCCCAATACTCACGGAGGAGTTCGACGAGCGTGCCTTCCTATGCGGGCGAGAGGGTGGTGGACACCATCGCCATCTTCGCGGGCTCCGTCGGGTGCACTTGATGCTTTCGAGTGTCGCTGTTTGCAATGAACTCGAGTTCTGGGGCATTCATTTTGGTGAGAGGCATCACGGAGTGGTCCGTGGTTTTTGCCAATTCTTCCAGTTCCTCCTGCATCCGGAAAGATTTCGCGATCTCGTTGAACTCGATGTCGCACTTGTCAGATTTTTGGAAGTCTCCATCTATGGTGATGGCACTACCAAATTCCGTGCGATCCGGAACGTTTTGAGCGGAACGTTTTGATAACGTCGAGCGTTTCCGTCGCGAATGGCTGAAAAGTGGAGTTTGCTCTCGACGTATTGGTTTGGTCCGTCGCGGACTGGTTTTGCTCAAATTTTTGCTAGTTTTACGTAGAGGATTTTCGTCTCCGGCCCAGTAGCCCACTAAGAGCCCAGTTGCCTTCGACGAAACTTGCCTAGTCACGTAGAACGTCGCGAATTTTTCTTGGGGCCACACATCCTGCCCTGTTTGACTGCTTTGACTGGCTACGACCGACCAGTTGATGCCTGGAACCCACTTGTCATCCACGGTAAATAAGCATGCACATAATCTTCGAAATCATCACAGTTAACAGTGAACAAGCCATTTCTGAAAAAAATCACAAAAAGAAAAGGATAGACACTGGACCTAGCGTCCTAGCCAAGGGTGCGCCGCCGCGCCTCCCCCAGCGCTGCCGCATCTTCATTCTGCATCGAATGGCGGATCGCTTCCGCGGTGTCGGCCTCTAGCTTGACAGTGAAATGTCGGGCGAGCCTCGCTTGCCGGAGCTTTTCTGCCGCGAAACTCTCTAAGGACGCTAAATCCCCGCCTGCATGTGGGGCCACTGCAGGGCCTCGTTGTGGAACTCGACGGCGAGATACTCCCCCTCTTCTTCCTCCTCGACATCCGAAGGTGCGATAGGTGGAGCCGGAGGTGGTGGTGCGCGGGATGAGTTGGCCTGATGCACCTCGCGCCGGTACGCCTCGCGGGCACGCGCACGCTCCGCGCCTTGCACGCTGCGCCGGGGAAAGTACCTGGGGATCTGCTGTGGGCGGCCCTCCTCGCGACGGCCAGACATGGTACCGGTGGATCTGCGCACAGCAAAGAGGAGTAGAGAGGTGTGGCACAGACGGACAATTTGGGAGTAGAGAGGAGAGCACTTTGCGCCTGTATGGGGAGCCGCTGCATTATCCACAGTTTGGGAGTGGAGAGGAGAGCTGACCGGGTATCCCACGTGGCGAGTGTCAACCAAATTACCGAATATATAGGAGATCTAAATTATAAAATGAACTCCAAAATGGAAATAAATTGACATAGTTTTACATTTGCAACAATGGATACCCTAGCACTAATACTAATATACTGCCTCCTCGCTCTCTTCGATGTCTGTTCCGCGCCATCATCCCGGTTACATGCACTTTGAAACATAGGAGATTTATAGTAACTGAAATTAGCATCACAAAAGGTTCAACAACAGGTCCATAGTTAACCAGAACTTTGTTTATGCCAACAAACACTCCGAAGCCACATCCACAGTTTCACATCATCCAACGGATATTTTCCTATGCCAGCATGCATTGCGAAGCCACATCCAGAGGTTCACATCAACCGCTGGAACTTTCCGAAACCGCGTCCACAGAAACACTAGTAGAAAAGCATCATACATGTTTAGCACATCTACAAAAAAAAGCAGATATACTTCCAAACATACAAAGATGAGTGACAAAACTGTCTCACATGTATAAATGACACATGTACAGAGGTGATAAACCGCTAGACCCGGTGGCATAAACAAGCTACTAGGTCCTTGTAAACGCTACTAGGTTTAGAGGAGTCTCCCTCTGCATTTTAACATTGCACAGTTTAATCATCGGCACTCTGATTCAAACACAAATATGTCACTCTTTTTTCTATGCTACGCCGACTGTTGGAGACATTGCTGCATATTAATCATCGGCAGAGAACCAAGCCTAGATAGGGGCCTCATAGTAAAGAATCACACACAAATCAATGAAATTATCGAACACTTGCTAAGGAATATGCAAAACCAATATGGCTCATGCATTACAGGTAAAATCATAATTGGGGCCTCATAGTAAAGAAGCACACAGAAATCAATGAGATCATCAAACACTTACCAAGGAAGATGCAGAACAAATGTAGTTGTACACAACAATAGGTAAGTGCCAATATCTCACCGAGAGAAGGTGCAGAGTTTAATCATCGGCACACAGAACAGAGAATGAACATAAAATAAGCAAGCCTCATACATACATTGCAAAAAAAGTCCAAAGGGTCAAGCTCCACAGGACCAGGGAGCATGAACAAACAATGTCGTGTAAACGCTACTAGGTACTGGGGAGTAATCCTTTGGATTTTAGCATTGCCCAGTTTAATCATCGGCATATGCAACAAAACAGAGAAATGAATAACAGCTACACTCATTGGCAAGCATTGCAGGTTGACATAATCTAATTAAAGAGCAAAGTAGTTTTACCTCATTCCATGATCTTGCAAGAAACTAAGAATGTATCTCAACTTCACATTGGTGTCCTTCGCACTCTCCAACAGGGTGTCTTTTCCCTCGGGAGCATGTCGCACTTCTCTTCGGCTACTTTCAAAGTTTTCTTCGCACTCTTCAGCTCAGAATCAAGCTTAGTAACCAAGCCGTGCATGATCATATAGCTTCTCTTTTGCTCCCGCAGTTCCAACTCGAGTGCTAGCATTTTTGAAGCTTTCATCGCCATGTACAGCCTGTCCTCGCAGCAGACGAAACAGATTAGCTTCTCAGCGCTGGTACCATCAGCCATCTTGCAAACTTCAGAGAGACGATGAGATTCAATTGTCTCAACTGACTGCTACACCAATTTCTGAATTGTCTCAACTGACTACTGCATCAATTTCTGAATTTCAGTACGCGAGATGTTGCAGAAGTCATAGCCTGCACTGTGGTCCTATAGCCAAATACGAAAAGAATAAAAATCAAAGAAGTGTCGACGAAGGCGAAAGGAGATATATGAACCTTAAGAGAACATTTGGCTACAGGACTAATTTATATTCTATTTACCTCGGCTATCTGAATAACAGGGGGTTTGCGAGCTCCGAGGCCTTGTTCAGATTGATCTCCATCTGGGTGGGGGAAACGATCTCCGAGGGCCCTGTAACGGTAGCGTGAGCTAGATCCATGGCCGGTGGTAACTTAAAACATCAACGGTGACCTACATCCGCCGGCATTTAACCTACACCCGACGGTATCAAACCTAGATCTGTCGGCATCTAACCTACATCGCATCGTTTGGTTGAGGATGGGGAAGGGAGGGAACCATGGCTTACCAGTCATTGTTTAAGAACGACGCCGAGGACGGGGGAGGGCGAAGCCGTGGCAGCCGCCCTTGGGGCGGGAGGGCAAAGTGGAGGCTTTCTGTGGAGGTCGCTTTTAGTGGAGGAGTAGCCGAGTGGGCGAGGAGCGTGGTGTGGTGGAGATTTGGCGCGTAGACGCTGGCGAGTGGGACCCTGCGTGAGGTTGATTCCGTGGAGACTTGGCGCGCGGCTGTTAGTCATAATTTATTCTTTTTTTCGGATTGAAAAAAATAAATAAATAAAGAACCAAAAGGAAAAGAGTCTAAATTAGGATCTGATCGCATTTTTATTCTACTTCTTCGGATTCTTCTTTATTTCAGTTAGCAAATAGTTGCAAAATAAGACAGTGCCTAGTGGTGGGGGAGGGGCTCACTCATTTCCACACACCAAAGATCGAGTCTTGTTACTCACATTTGTGATGTTGCACCAACTATTGGCTTATTAGGCATGATCCAGTAGTATAGGATGTGACAATTCATTGATCGACCGGATCAATGAGTTGTCACATCCACTTATTACTAAATCATGCCTAATAAGTCTTTTTGACATCCTTATAACATGATTGGGTTAAGAAACATATACTAATATAACATACATATTAGGTTCTTACAAACCAACATGATAGAGGTTCTTTAAAAGTTCTTACTACGCACACACCAGACGACACTAGCAGAAGTAAGAGATAACACAAACACACCGGGCAAACTGCAACAACGAGCGCACCAGCAGCAGCTACATCATGTTCTACCGTTTCTGAGCCTTCATGGCCCTCCTGGCCTCGTTGAAGTCCAGCTGCGGAACATGATCTCCCACTTCCGATCCTTCATGGCCCTCCTGGCCTCGTTGGAGAAAGGCCGAGGAGGAGGTGCCGCACGACCTGCGATGATATCCTGCGCAAGCAACTTCTTTAGGAAGACGCCGTAGGCAGCGTGCTTGGCCGTAACATGGGGCGCACGATTCTCAGAGCCATTTCCCACACCGACGGCATGTCAGATCATGTTGTTGCGATCGTTGGCTACCTTGCTGACACAGAAAGGGCAGAACAAGTTGCCGTGACGACGGTACCGAATGGTGCCCGCCTGCAGCTTCCTCAGGACATATCTGCTCTTCGCATCCCTATCATCCTCACTCGAGCCGACTTCTAGATCTTCTTCCTGCAAATTTGCAATAAAACAAAAGTTATCAACACAATCTTATTGGCAAAAGAGTAATATACCTAACCAGATCACAAAGAACATAAAGAAATAGTAGTTCTTCATTTATTTGCATACACTTCGTCAAGTAACTTATTTAGCAGATGCGCCATAAAGAGGACATCAATGTTGAGAAAAATGTGTCGAATTTTATACAACATTACAGTTTCCACTATATATATTTGGTGAACTAATGCACAAAAACAGATAATAACACATCAGGAATTCATTGATGATCTAAGATAACATTCAACATAATAATATTCTAATCAGGACATGTTATTATACCTTACCAGATCAAAAATATCATACAAGAATCATTCTTTAATTATATGCATAAACTGGATCAAGTAATTATCATGCACGGGGGTACAATATGTGATTTTGCAACAAATTCATAATGTGTCAAGAGTGTCTGCGAGGCAAAATAATTACACAAATTGAAAATGCCTCCAAAAAACGTAGAATCTCTAACTCACATGCATGCTAACATGCACACAAAAAACTAGAAGCCATAAGGACAGATGCAACTACAACCTCTGAATCCCTAAAATACAAAAAACCTGCGAACCCCTAAGTACAGATGCAACTACAGCCTCTAAATCAACTCTCATCTATAGTTGATCATCCATAACTCTATATAGAAGATCATTTAAAAAGATTCATGCATAGATGTTATTAGTTTCACAGCAGGACATCTATATTGTTAATTTAGTGTCTAGTACATGTCTATTTTTCTACAATGTTTTTCCCTTTGGTCTCTAAGTACAGATGCAAGCAGACCTCTGAATCTTGAACTTGCGTGTACAAAAAACCCTCGAACCCCTAGGTACAGATCCAACTACAAACATTTTAATCCCGAATACAAAAAACCTCGAACCCCTAAAGAACAGATGCAACCGCAAACACTAGAAGCCCAAACTTTAAAAAAAACGAAGTATACATGCAACTACAAACACTAGAAGCCCGAACTTGCGTGCAGTCATGCACAAACCCTGGATTTGACAATAAACTAGGCCGGCATGGACATAGATACCTCAGAGTCCTGGTCGTCGACGTCCTCGTCCAACGCCGGGTAATCCCCGTAGGGATCACCCAGATCTGCCAGGAGAGGGAAAGCAGCAGGCGCCTCCACCACGGCAGAAGCAGGCGGTGCACTCAAAGCGCCATGGCCGGCCGACGAACCTGCGGCCGCGACGACATCCTGAGGCTGCGACGAACTGGAACCGCCATGGGCGGCTCCTGCGGCGACAACAACAGAAGGGACGACGCCGTCGTTCTCCTGCTGCGAACCTTCCATTCCGCGGAACCGCCTCCCGGTTGTGCGCTCGGCAGTTGGGAGAGAAGGAGGGCTTGGAGACGATGTGGAGTGGGTTTTTTTTGCTAGAAATGGGGGGAGAATGGATGAGGGAGAGAGGAGATGCGGCAGGAGCTTTATATACGGAGTGTCGTTTCGAGGCCGCCCCGTTTCGACTGGTCGCTATGTCGTGTGCGTATGCATGCATGGTGGGAACGCGCCGGCTGACTTAGTCAACATAGAATGATGTGACATTTAGTCACTGGCAAGTGGGGCCCGGGACGCAGCGGGGCCACCAATCAATGACCCAAATTCACCACAAAGTTCACCCCACCAAGTCAGCGAATATCAAAGGATCTATCGACGTGTAGAAAAGAGGATACTGTTTTATACGTGTACGCGTACAAAACGATATGGTACGTGTTTGCTTGCAAAACGTGGTACCAACCTTTGCCAAGTTCACTACAAATAATGGTACGTGCCAACACAACTACCATGTGTATGCAGCCTAGGTGACGAACATGTGGTTACGTGCCAACACTCCTTGCATTCACACGCCTTGGACATGCACACGGCGTCGTGCAGGTGGTGGTTAGCCTGCTACGCGTAATGGCGCCGATGGGACGCGACCTGCACCAGGCGGCGGGACGGTGCTTCGCCTCTGCCGCACGCCTAGCATTAACGTGGTATGCAGCCTTCCCGGCTCCCCAAGCGTCGCCAGGGTCATTGCGGTTTGCATGTTGCCGCCATTTACTCCGACGGGACGCGTGCTCCGACGTGTGCACCGTCCATGGCGCCGAACGATGACCGGGCCAGCATGGCAGCGAGCGACGAGGAGGAGGACGGCCGGACCGGCGTCTAGGATAGTTTAAGCCTAATTTATATTTCCCGCCGTATTTTTAATTAGAATGTAATAATCTATACTTACTAATATATATGTACTACTCCGGTTTAGTTATAAACATTCGATGCCCCCCTTCGGGGAAAACGGAGGGAATATTGTTAAAAGTATAGCTAGATTTTTGGTTATTAATGTATTTATGGCCTAGCCTAACAGAACCAAGCAAAATAGTATTGTGTTCTACCCCCTTCCGTCACGGTCATAAGGGTAGACCAAAAGGTTGACTTCTGGTCAACAGATCAATGTTCTAGTGAAGCGTTGGGCTCTGAAGTGTCGGAATCATACGTATACCATGGTGGGGCACTAAGAATGCTTATAAACCTGTGTTGGGGTCGAGGTGGGGAGGGGCCAATATACTACCCATAGTTGTGACTGGTTTCACTGGCATCACATAGGAAGGTTATGCACTACACTTATAGGTCTCGAACCGTCGATGCTCCCCCATTCGGGCAAACCGGAGGGAATATTGTTAAAAGTATAGCTAGATTTTGGTTATTAATGTAGCTTAGGTCTAACCTAACACAACCAAGCAAAATCGTATTGAGGTCTACCCCCTTCCGACGCTGGTCATAGGGGTAGACCAAAAGGTTGTGTCGTGGGATAATCACGGCAGATGTTACCGGGGGTAACTGATCTTGGGGCAAGACGACACAGGCGTTTGGGAGAGGGTTTAGCTCAGAGGAAAACATGATGCAACTCAATCTGGTAGCCGGCAATCAAAGTCGCCGAGTCTCCAATCTTGATATAATAACTCAACTCTGGGATTACACTAGATGCTCGATATCAGGTGATATTGCTAGGGTTCTTAGATCTCGATCAACTACTCCTAGGGGTCAGTTTATAAAGCACCCGTACCCCCTGGCTTACCCTCCAAGGCGCACCCTGGATCCTACCCGGACACGGCGCACAAACCCTAACTTCCCTTTACCGTAACCCACAATCCGGGTTACTGGGCCTACAAACTTGGGCCTTCCGAAAGTTTCTTTATCCTTAGCCGGATCCTGCGCAGCGTCCTTTGGGCCGGGTTACTCCTTGGAGTTTGGCCTACCGGGTTATTATCCCTCCATCAGTAGTCCCCAGAATAGCTTGGGCTTCACGGATCCTTCCTTGAAGCGCTCGCTATTCCCTGCAAAGATATCAAACACACAAGCATACGGAGGCCGGGTTAAGATGCTTTGATAGACAACTAGGCCTTACTCCATGGTGGCCATATAGTAACCCGGCCTTTCCCCCAAATACTGTGATTTGACTTTCCAGGTCTAAACCCTAATAAAAATGTCAAGATTCCATACTCGATAACTGACCCTGATATCACGGGGTAGATCTCCTTCTCTTTTTCGTCCAGATACTTTGCTCAGTTTCTTGGTGCATATCTCGCAGAATCCGCGTAGATAGCGATTACCCCACGATTTCCGGCTTCCGGCCGTTAGGATAGACTCACCTTCACCTTATAAATAGCGCTCCGAGGGTAACCTAAAACCCATCGCTCCACTCCAATTCCCCCTTTCCTTCCTTGCTCCTTATTCCCTCGCAACGCCACTGCAAGAGGTTCGTGCTCGCCATCGAAGCCAAGCCGCCGCTGGTCGCGCTCGCCCTCGAGCCATCTTGCGCCACCGTCAAGCTTCGTCGCCGCGCCTTCGTTCCACTCGCCAAGAATCGCGAAGGGGCATTCGAGCCACGCCGCTTACCGCCGTCGCGCTAGACTCCAATATCTCCAGTAAGTCCCTTGCACTTGTTTAATTTAGCCCCGCAATTTTTCAATTCATCCAGGATTGGATCTAGGTCAATCTGTGAGCCGTTCTTCCGGTTGCATTGAATTAGATCGATTTGATGCTCACTAACTCCTTTAACCACCTGCTTGATAAATACAACTCATCCTCCTACCATTACTAATCATCAAATCCCCCGTAAAATCGTTCGCAAGTTTTCCCATCTAGATCCATTCCTCCTCGATTTTCCGCTCATTGCATTAACACCCGGAAAATCCTCCTTTTCCAGCTATTTTGCTTGCAGTAGATACATGGGCAACCATCCATCTTCCCCAAATGCTTTTCCGTACGTAAGTGACCAATAATCTCCACAGTTATACTTAACACCCGGATACCTTGTAACCTCCACCTCATAACATGATACCCGGATAGTTCTTAGTTTCATACTTTCTTGATACCTCATACTCGGATAATCCAACACTTCCGGATCTTATTTCCTATGCCTCTTTTTCTTGTGTTTTGCAGGTTGATCCCATGGCTCCCAAACGGCAAGGCAGACAGCCGACTCAGGCAAGGACTACCCAAACCATATCCGCCAACTGGGGGCGTTCCACAGCTACAAAGGCCAAGTTGGACGAGCTAGCCGAATTAGGAATTCTCCCTTCTCAGAAGGACATTCACTGGAGAGCACCGGGCAACGAGACCCGGCCCACACCCGCCGATAACGAGGTAATCTTCTTCGTAGAACACGTGACCCGGGGATTCCGTCCTCCGGGTCACCCTTTCTTTAGGGAGGTCCTAAGCCAGTATGGCCTCCGGGTATTCGACATAGGGCCTAACTCTATGTTGAACATTACCCACTTCATCGTTCTGTCCGAGTCGTACTTGTGCATACCGCCAAGTTTGACTCTCTTCATCGAACTATTCCAGTGTAAGCCGTGCCGCGAAAGTGGTGACAGAGCACTTCTTACCTGCGGCGGGGTATCCATCCAACGCCGCAAGAATTCACCGATGCCAACCCTCAATTTAAACTTCCACGTCAAACATTGGCAGTTGTCTTTCTTTTATTGCCACGATACCTCCCCAGACAACGAAAAGAAACTGCCGGGCTACTCGGAGAACCTCCTCGAACCTTCCGAGTCTTTCAATGCCTTTGCACCTGACTCAGACAGGGAGGCGATCCTTCCCTCGTTAGCTAAAATAGCCATCCTCTCAGCCCAAGGCCTCCTTGGGCTCAATTTAGTAAAACATGGGTTGATTTTCGGATCCAACCCAACTCCATCCGCACCAAACTAATGTGCGAGTACTCGGGGCATACCATGGATGCACTACGATACTCTACCAAGAGCTTTGCGACCGGCGACACCTACAAGACCATCAAGGGCTTCTTGACAGAGAAGCTAGAGGTGATAAAGGGCATCGCCGGGTTACCCCCATTTACTCGGGAAAACCCGGCTCCAGCGGTAATATCTGATATTCATAACTTATTTCCACGTTTTGACTTGATACAGCTTCTAACCCTTAGTCTCATTCTTTTGTCTTAGGCTGATGACCCCTTCTGGAGAGTTGAACCCTCCCCCCCTTCCAGAGACCCGGAAGAAGAGGACGAGTCGGCCGATGACAGTGAAGGTATTTGCACAGAACTTGTATCATCTTTACTTGCATCATTCTCCTCCCACTTAACTTTTTCCCATGAACACACACCCGGTTTGCAGGGCTGGAGGACGAGGGTGAAACCAACGAGGATGACCCGGAGGCTACCGAATCTGATCATGAGGCAACAGTTGGAGCCAAGAGGAAGACCAGAGGGGCAGTGTCCAAGGTTCCTTTCTCCTCGTTATCCTCTGAACCTTACTCCTTTGACGCCATGCGTCGACTTAACCATCAATTATCAAACTCGTCGTGCTTGAAGGATTCTCTCCCAGCCAAACGCAGAGTAACTCGGAGCTCCCCGGGTGAAGATCCCCTTAACTCGGGCATCTCTACCTCCTCCGTCCATCGTGCCAGTGCTCCTCCGTCTCGTCCTTCCGACTCTCCTCGACGCCACCCTTCTCCTAACCATCCACGCGCCGGGCAATTCCGGGTTCCGTTGGTGGTCCCTGTGACGACTTCATCTGCTTCCAGCGGCGAGCTCCCGCCGGACTACACCGTGAATGCCGGGTAAGTTTTTGCTATATGATTTCCTTTGACGCCTGACAAGTTTCAACCATCACTGCTAACTGCCTCCTCTCATTTTTCTTTTAGCACTCAAGTCACCGTCAGTGATCCGGAGAATATAGAGACGGATAACCATCGGGTAGAGGAGCCGACTGAGAACGTAGATGCCGCGACTGGCGGTGATACTGAGAATATCCAGGGACAAGGCCCTCTGAACAATCCACTTCACCGAGCCGCCGGGTCTCCTTCCTCGTCGGAACCAGTGGACGAGGAGATCGAAGTTCTGGATACAAGGATGGGTTCTCCCAACCCGGACACTCAAACTGTCCGGGTCTCGACCCCAAGGGCGGGGAGAGCTCCCCCACCAGGCGACCAGTCTGCCGGCTCTTCCGGCACTCGACCCGAGGACCTGACGTTTGCCCAAATGCTAGAAACCCTGCGCACTTTGAGGGCTAATGAAGAAAACATCTTGGGGGCTTTAATAGCCAGACACGAGGTAAATCCGAATGACGTTGCTTGTGTCCTTATCCAGTCCCCAAGTTCCGAGTGAATTGATTCATAATTTGCTTGGGACTTTATGATACAAGCGACTGATAACTTGCCCCTTTACCCGGCTAAGCATTCGTTGCATCCATGCAGTCTTTCGTGACTCAATCTGAGGAGAAACTGGCAGATGCCACCAAGCTCATTGAAAAGGAGGTGGTCCTGCGTGAAGCAGCCGAAGCTGAGGCCAGGAGGAATAGGATGATAATGAGGAAGTATAGGAAAAGGGCTCACAAAGCAGAGGATGATCTAACAAGCCTTTCTGTCCAAATTGCTGACACGTATCGTGCTTTACTTGGTATGTTTCTTCCTTCGGGTTATCCTTTTGATAAATAGCCGGAGTTTTCCCGACTTATGTTTCCATTTCTTCAGGCCCGGAAGAAGCGATGTCGGATGAGGATGACGTTGCCAGGCTGAAAACTATGAAGAGCGTTATCCGGCAGCTATGTGCCGGAACCAAATGGATCCTTCAGGAACTACGGTGGCCGGGTAAAGGACATGTCGATCTGAAGAGGATGCTGGATGCCTTCTCCACTATTCCTAAGTGGATTTGGCACTGGAAACGCTCGTCTTGCCGGGTTGGAGTAACCCGGGGGCTTGCACTTGCCAAGGCTTATTTCCCCAAGCTCGAGCTAGTGAAGCTTATGGGCGGCTTCCCGGAGTTCAAGCTTGATGGGTCCAAGTTCTCAGTAAAGGATTTTCAGGCTGTCCAGAAGGAGGTCCGTTACCCGGCCAGCGTGATCGCTGACGACCTGGATGTTGATATCCTTGTTCCTGCATATGATGCTGCTGGTGAAGCGATTAAGTCGGATCTTCCCGAGCCGTATGATATGTTGGCTCGGTGGAAGGAGGAAGCTGCTGCGTTGAGGGCGGAGGCTGCCAAGAAACAAGCTGAAGCCGGCTCTGCCCCCGCTACCTCAACACCGGTCGTTCCACCTCCTGCGCGGGCTGGTACTACTGATCCGGGTGCTGCTGCTACCACCAATGATGGCAAGGGCAAGGCCAAGATGAACGCCGAGTGATACCTGATATCTAATGCCTCTTCTTATGCGTCGGCTGGCCAATGTGCTGTTTAAACAATTATATTTTGGGTGGTGCGCCTGTGCACCTTTGATATCTTTTCACCGGGATTTTGTAATGTACGCTAAGGTCTTGATATACTCTATGCCTCTTCTGGCCTTTTTAAATTTATCCGTTTTTGAACTCATCTGCCCTTGATATCCGGCTTTCTTTGTTGCTCCTTTTATGAAACTCGGTTTCCGGGTCTCATGTGTGTTGACAAGCGGACTTACTGCTAAGTCCCCAAGCCCCCAAGACTCGGATTTCTGGATTTTTGAGTTTTAACAATAAAACAATTTATCTCGTTTTCAAGATCCCGAGCCCCCAAGACCCGGATTCCGAGTCTAGGAAACGTGATCTTTCAAGGAGAACGCGTTTGTTTGCTGCTAGGTCCAAAAAGCCCAGAGCCGTTTCACATAGGTTTTGAAGTTATGCTTAATAATCGTTGAGTTTCCGGCTATCAGCCATGTACTCTGCATAACTTGTGGTTTAGATGACCCTTTTGACTCTCTGATACTATAAGCCGGCTTTCGCATGGATATCATGTTGTTACATCTGTACGAAACAGGGTCAACCAAGTCCCGTCGGGTTTCATGGCTGACTGTAATCGTAAGCGAACGAATCATGCCACTTTAGTGCGAGTCACATCGAGCTTAAGTAAGAATAGCCAAGAAATTTGGACTTCTTTGTCCGGTTATAAGATTGTAGCCGTACTCGTTTGCAAGTAATCGTCCCTTATAACTCATAGGCATCATGGCCGGGTCTTTTAGTTCGTAACTGTGCTATTCAAGCGATCAGCCCTCAAGACCTAAATATACGCATCATACTGAGAGTACAGAACCTGATAATAACCATCTCTTTTCTTGATAATCACCTCTTTACTTGATATGAAAAATCTAGGTCAGCAAGCCGCCTCATTAAAAACCCGTCCAGTCCCCAAGGGTACCCTGGATAGGAAAAGAGTACGTCTGAAAACCTGCTGCCTGTTACATCGTTTAATTCCATATGCCAACACAATTTTTGCTAAGTATAATATGGACGTAGCTGAGCCACGTTCCACGGTCTGTCTCTTTCTTGCATAGATGAAGTGGTATGAGCAGTGTCATTAACTGTGGTCGACTCTTCCCTTGCATCTATCAAGTAATATGACCCATTATGCAAATTCCGGCTTACGATAAACGGTCCTTCCCATGGTGGTGATAACTTGTGCTTTCCTTCGTTCGACTGTACCAGGCGCAGAACCAGGTCTCCTTCCTGGAAGACCCGAGTTTTCACGTGCCGGCTATGATACCTTCGTAAATCCTGCTGATATATGGCTGATCTTTCCAGGGCTTGTTCCCTTTGCTCTTCTAACATATCCACGGCATCTTGCCGGGTTTTTTCATTCTCCACTTCGACGTATGCTGATACTCGTGGTGAATCATGAATAATATCACTCGGTAGTACTGCCTCCGCGCCATAGACCATGAAGAAGGGTGTCATCTGAGTAGATCTATTAGGCGTAGTATTGATACCCCAAACCACAGAAGGAAGTTCTTCGACCCATGCGCCCGCTGCCCTGATACAGGGGACTCGTAATCGTGGTTTTAATCCGCGAAGCAATTCTTGGTTTGCCCTCTCCACTTGTCCATTGGCCTGCGGATGAGCCACTGATGCAACATCAAGCCGGATTCCATTGTTGCCACAGAACTTCTCCATCTCTCCAAGGGACATGTTGGTTCCATTGTCAGTAATTATGCTGTGGGGATACCCGAACCGGTAGATAATCCTTTTCAGGAACTTGACTGCTGTGGCTGATTCGCAATTAGTAACTGGCATAACCTCAACCCACTTGGTAAACTTATCAATGGCCACCAAAAGATGTGTCTTCTTGCATGGTGACATATGAAAGGGGCCAACCATGTCCATACCCCAGACAGCGAACGGCCAAGTTAACGGGATGGTCCGTAACTCCATAACCGGCACATGGGTTTGGCGAGCGTACCTTTGACATCCGTCACACCTTGCTACCAATCGTTCCGCATCTGCTAGAGCCGTGAGCCAGAAAAATCCGTGTCGATAAGCTTTAGCCACAAGAGATCTTGTGGACGCGTGATGTCCACAGTCGCCTTCGTGGATTTCCTTGAGAATCTGTCGGCCTTCTTCTGGCGCTACGCAGCGCAAAAAGACCCCTGCTGCGCTTCTCTTATATAATTCCCCATTGATGATAGAATATCCCTTCGCTCGCCTCAAAATTTGCCTTGCTAATACCTCCTGCTGTGGTAACTCGCCTCGCGATAGGTAGGCCAAAAACGGTTCTGTCCATTCGGGAATAGTACGTACGGTGGCCACAAGTCCTGAATCCGGGTCTTGATTTGCCAATTCCTCCTCTGACTCGGTTTTAACTGATGGTCGCCACAATTCGTCCAGGAAAACGTTAGGTGGAACCGGCTCTCTGCGCGAGCTGAGTCTAGCGAGTGCGTCGGCTGCCTCATTCTTTCTTCTGTCTATATGCTCCACCTCATACCCGGAAAAACATCCTGCAACCCAATCAACTTCCCTGCGATATGCTTCCATAGTTGCGTCCTTTCTATCCCAAGTTCCTGACACCTGCTGTACCACAAGGTCCGAATCTCCGAAGCACCGTATCCTCTTGACATTCATCTCCTTGGCTACCTTTAAGCCGTGCAATAGGGCCTCATACTCGGCCACATTGTTGGAACAGTCAAAGTGAATTTGTAGTACGTAACTTAATTTATCTCCTTTGGGTGACGTTAGCACCACTCCAGCTCCTGATCCCTCGTATTTCTTAGATCCGTCGAAGTGCATGATCCATGACTCGGAGTTTGGAACCGTTGTAGTCATGCATGTATGTGTCCAGTCGTTAACGAAATCAATTAAAGCTTGAGATTTGATTGCTGACCTGGGTTCGTAGTTGATGTGATAATCCCCCATCTCTATCGCCCATTTGGCTATTCTTCCTGTCGCGTCCGAGTTTCTGATGATATCCGACATTGGTATTGAACTAACCACTGTTATGGGGTGTTCTTGGAAATACGGCTTCAATTTCCGGCTAGCCATAAAGACCCCGAACACCAACTTTTGCCAATGCGGATAGCACTGTTTTGCTTCTGATAATACCTCGCTGACGTAATAAACCGGTCTCTGGACCGGGTAACCCTTCCCATCCTCTTTGCGCTCCACAACAACTACTGCACTGACGGCTCGGGGGCCGGCTGCCACGTATAGTAACATAGGTTCTTTAGGACCCGGGGCCGCTAGTACTGGTGCTTCAGATAACTGTTTCTTTAGTGCCTCAAACGCATCATCCGCCTCTTGATCCCATACGAATTTATCTGATTTCCTCAAGAGCCGGTACAAGGGTATTGCTTTTTCTCCGAGCCTGGATATGAATCGGCTCAAGGTTGCTACGCAGCCCGTGAGCTTTTGAACATGCTTCAAATTTTCCGGGTTTTTCAGACTCTGGATGGCCTTGATTTTGTCCGGGTTTGCCTCGATTCCTCTCTCGGAAACGATAAACCCGAGTAATTTCCCGGCTGGAACTCCAAACACGCACTTTGTCGGGTTAAGCTTCATCTGATACCTCCTCAAGTTTTTGAACGTCTCCTTTAGATCATCGATAAATGTCTCCGCCTTCCCGGTCTTGATAACCACATCATCCACATAGGCATGGACGTTGCGTCCAATTTGGTCCTCGAAGCACTTTTGAATACACCGTTGGTAAGTTGCGCCGGCGTTTTTCAATCCAAACGTCATAGTTTTATAACAGAAGGCCCCAAAAGGGGTTATGAATGATGTTTTCTCCCAATCCTCCCTCTTGAGCTTAATCTGATGATACCCGGAATACACGTCCAGAAAGCATAACAGATCGCTTCCAGCTACTGCGTCTATAATCTGATCTATCCTTGGTAGTGCGAACGGATCCTTCGGGCAATGTTTGTTGAGACTCGTAAAATCAATGCACATCCTCCACTCATTGGTCTTTTTCATCACTAGAACTGGGTTCGCCAACCAATCCGGGTGAAATACTTCCATGATAAAGCCGGCTGCCAATAGCCGAGCGATCTCTTCGCCTATAGCCTTCCTTCTTTCCTCATTCATTTTCCTCAAACCCTGCTTCACGGGCCTGGACTTGGGATCTACATGCAAACTGTGCTCGGCCAGCTCTGTAGGGATACCCGGCATGTCGCTAGGTGTCCAGGCGAACACGTCTGCATTTGAACGAATAAACTCCACAAGTGCCTTCTCCTGCTCTTTTCCCAAATTAGACCCTATGGTAAATTGCTTAGTGGAATCACCTTCGACAAAGTCTATCTTTTTGGTGTCTTGCGCTGCCTTGAATTTTGCTCTCTCGTCCTCAGTATTCGGCTTTTTCAAGGCTGTTCTATCATCCGGATTTACTTGAGACCGGTAATATTCGAGTTCTTCCTTTCTGCACGCTTGCTCGGCCATTACTGAATCTCCTTCGTCACACTCAGCCGCTATATCCCGGTTCCCATGTATGGTGATAGTCCGTTTAGGGCCCGGGATCTTTAGCTGCAAATACACATAACATGGCCTAGCCATGAATTTAGCATAAGCCGGTCTTCCAAACAGCGCGTGATAAGGACTGCGCAATTTGACCACCTCGAACGTGAGCCACTCAACTCGATAATTATCCGTCGATTCTCCGAAAGCAACCTCCAAGGTGATCTTTCCCTCGGGGCTCGCCGAGTGACCCGGCACGATCCCGTGAAAGACTGTCGAACTTTTCTGTAACTGGGATTCTTTGAGACTCATGCGTAAGAAGGTTTCCCAGTAAAGGATGTTGATGCTACTTCCACCGTCCATCAGGACCCTTTTCAGTTCGTAACCATTAACCTGTGGAGCAACCACCAATGCCAAGACTCCTGGACGCTCTATTCTTTCCGGGTGATCTCTTCTACTCCACGTTACCTCTTGTTCCGCCCATATAAGGTATCCCGACGCAGCCGAGGAAACCGAGTTTACCGCTTGCTTTAATGTCTCTTTGTTCCTGCTAGAAGTTCCTGTAGTATGCACATGATATTGTCCCTTTAAATCAGGCGTACGTACCATACCGATGAAGATGTTGATCCGGCCGATCGTCACCATAGATCCGGACTCGAGGTGATCCGACTCTGGCCCCCAGCCGGAATCGTCCACCATCTTTTCTCCTTCATGGTCGATGTAGATCTCGCCCACGACAAGATTTTCCATGTTCTTCCGAGCTTCTCCCGTGATGTAAACACCTTTGGACGCAGGCCCCACGGTGGGCGCCAACTGTCGTGGGATAATCACGGCAGATGTTACCGGGGGTAACTGATCTTGGGGCAAGACGACACAGGCGTTTGGGAGAGGGTTTAGCTCAGAGGAAAACATGATGCAACTCAATCTGGTAGCCGGCAATCAAAGTCGCCGAGTCTCCAATCTTGATATAATAACTCAACTCTGGGATTACACTAGATGCTCGATATCAGGCGATATTGCTAGGGTTCTTAGATCTCGATCAACTACTCCTAGGGGTCGGTTTATAAAGCACCCGTACCCCCTGGCTTACCCTCCAAGGCGCACCCTGGATCCTACCCGGACACGGCGCACAAACCCTAACTTCCCTTTACCGTAACCCACAATCCGAGTTACTGGGCCTACAAACTTGGGCCTTCCGAAAGTTTCTTTATCCTTAGACGGATCCTGCGCAGCGTCCTTTGGGCCGGGTTACTCCTTGGAGTTTGGCCTACCGGGTTATTATCCCTCCATCAGGTTGACTTATGGTCAACAGATCAACGTTCCAGCGAAGTGAGGGAATCTTGCCAAGAGGTGGGCCCTACCATTGTCTTGGGCCTAACCTAGCAAAACCAAGCATTTGGTTCCACTTTGCTACCCCTTCCGACTCACGTAGAGGGGCCAGAACTGCAGTTCTGTCTTCTTACCTAGCGGGGCTATGGTTTCTCCAGAGAAGGGGCTCCGGATCGTCTGAATGCCACTAAATCCCATGGTATGACATACCATGTGTGTTATAGTGTTCCATGGGTCTTGGATGCCCAACATTCCCTCACTCGGTGTGTTATGGCTCAACCGGCGTCGGATTCTCTCTAGCGGGTTCAAGGACTACTCAGAGCCCAAAACTTCCGGATGTGACGAAACAGGGGGAATCCTGCCAAGAGGTGGGCCCTACAAGTGTCATGGGTATTACTTTGGCCTAACCTAACACAGCCAAGCAATTACTTCCACTTTACTACCCCCTTTCGGCTATGTAGACGGGCCAGAACAACAGTTCCGTCTTTTTTCCCAGCGGGGCTACGGTTTTCCCGGAGAGGGGCTCTGGATCGTCTGAATACCACCAAATCCCACTATATGTGGCATACCATGTGTGTTATAGTGTTTCATGGGTATTGGATGTCCAAGATTCTCTGTCTTTGTGTGTTAGGCCTTCGCCGGTGTCGGATTCTCTCTAGCGGGTTCCAAAACTATTTAGAGCCTGAAACTCCCGGATCTGACAGAATAGGGGGAATCTTGCCAATAGGTGGGTCCTACCATTTTATTTGGTGTTACTTGGGCCTAAACTAACACAACCAATCAATTAGTTCCACTTTGCTACCCCTTTCCGGCTCACGTAGAGGGGCCAGACCGGCAGTTTCTTCTTTTTCTCCCGCACTCCTAGGGTTTCTCCGGCGAGGGGCTCCGGAGCGTGTGAATTCCCACCCAATCCTAGGCTATGCCAAACCATGTCTGTTAGATCGTTTCATGGGTCTTGGATGCCCAAGATTCCCTCACTCTTTGTGTTATGGCTTCACCGCCGCCGCATTCTCTTTCGCGGGTTCCAGGACTACTCAGATCGTCTGAATGCCACCAAATACACCATGGTATGCCATACCATGTGTGTGTATAGTGTGTCATGGGTCTTGGATTCCCAAGATTCCCTCTCTCTCTCTCTGTGTTAGTGCTTCACCGGCGCGTCAGATTCTCTCTGGCGGGTTCCAAGACTACTTAGAGCCTAAAACTCCCTAAACTGATGGAACTCGGGGAATCTGGCCAACGGGTGGGCCCAACCATTTTCTTGGCTGTTCCTTGGGCCTAAACTAACACAAACAAGCAATTGGTTCCACTTTTCTACCCCTTTCTGGCTCAAGTAGAGGGCCAAAACGGCATTTCCGTCTTTTTTCCAGCGGGGCTATGGTTTCTCTGGAGAGGGGGATCTGGATCGTCTGAATGCCACCAAATCCCATGGTATGGCATACCATGTGCATTAGAGTGTGGAATGTGTCTTGTATTCCCAAGATTCACTCGCTCTCTCTGTGTTAGGGCTTCACCGGCTTCAGATTCTCTCTGGCGGGTTCGAGGATTACTTAGAGCCTGAAACTCCCGGATCTGACGGAACTGGGGGAATATTGCCAAGAGGTGGTCCCTACCATTTTGTTGGGTGTTCCTTGGTTCCACTTTGCTACCCCCTTACACCTAACGTAGACGGGCCAGAACGGCATTTCCGTCGTTTTCCCAGCGGGGCTATGCATGGTTTCTCCGGAGAAGGGCCTCCAGATCGTCTGAATGCCACCAAATCCCATGGTATTCCATACATGTGTGTTATAGTGTGTCGTGGGTCTTGGATGCCCAAGATTTCCTTTCTCTTTGTGTTAGGGCTTCACTGGCGTCGGATTCTTTCTGGCGGTTCCATGACTACTTAGAGCCCGAAACTCCCGGAACTGACGAAACTCGGGGAATCTTGCCAAGGGGTGGGCCCTACCATTGTCTTGGGTGTTCGTTGGGCCTAACCTAACACAACCAAGAAGTTGGTTCCACTTTGCTACCCCCTTCCGGCTCACGTAGAGGGGCCAGAACAGCAGTTCCGTCTTTTTCTCTAGAGGGGCTATGGTTTTCTCCGGAGAGGGGGCTCCGGATCGTTTGAATGCCACCAAATCCCATGGTATGACATACCATGTGTTTTATAGTGTTTCATGGGTCTTGGATTCCCAACATTCCCTCACTCGGTGTGTTATGGCTTCACCAGCGTCGGATTCTCTCTATCGGGTTCAAGGACTACTCAGAGCCCGAAACTCCCGGATGTGACGAAACAGGGGGAGTCCTGCCAAGAGGCGGGCCCTACCATTGTCTTGGGTGTTCATTGGGCCTAAACTAACACAACCAAGCATTTGGTTCCACTTTGCTACCACCTTCCGGCTCACGTAGAGGGGCCAGAACGACAGTTCCGTCTGTTTTCCTAGCGGGGCTATGGATTCTCCGAAGAGTGGCTCTGGATCGTCTGAATACCACCAAATCCCATGCTATGCCATACCATGTGTATTATAGTGTGTCATGGGTCTTGTATGCCCAAGATTCCCTCTCTTTTGTGTTAGGCCTTCGCCGGCGTCGGATTCTCTCTAGCGGGTTCCAAAACTATTTAGAGGCCGAAACTCCCGGATCTGACGGAACAGGGGGAATGTTTCCAAGAGGTGGGTCCTACCATTTTATTTGGTGTTACTTGGTCCTAAATTAACACAACCAAGCAATTAGTTCCACTTTTCTACCCCTTTCCGGCTCATGTAGAGGGGCCAGACCGGCAGTTTCTTCTTTTTCTCCATCAGACCTGGGGTTTCTCCGGGGGGGCTCCGGAGCGTCTGAATTCCCACACAATCCTAGGGTACGCCAAACCATGTGTGTTATATTGTGTCATGGGTCTTGGATGCCCAAGATTCCCTCACACTTTGTGTTATGGCTTCACCGGCGCCACATTCTCTTTCAATGGTTATAGGACTACTCAGAGCCCGAAACTCCCAGATCTCACGGAATGGGGGGTGGAATCTTTCCAAGAGATGGGACCTACCATGTCCTTGGGTGTTACTTGGTCCAAAACTAACACAACCAAGCAATTGGTTCCGCTTGTTACCCCCATTCCGGCTCACGTAGACGGGCCAGAATGGCAGTTCTGTCTTTTTCCCAGCGGGGCTATGGTTTCTCTGGAGAGGGGCCTCCGGACCGTCTGAATGCCACCAAATCCTACAGTATGACATAACTTGTTTGTTAGAGTGTGTCATGGGTATTGGATTCCCAAGATTCCCTTACTCCCTGTGTTATGGCTTCACCGGCGTCAGATTCTCTTTCGCGAGTTCTACTTAGAGACCGAAACTCCCGGATCTCACGAAATGGGGGGAATCTTGCCAATAGGTGGGACCTACCATTTTATTGGGTGTTACTTGGGAATAACCTAACACAACCAAGTAATTGGTTCCACTTTGCTACCCCTTTCCGGCTCACATAGAGGGGACAAAACGGCAGTTCCGTCTTTTTCCCAGCGGGGCTATGGTTTCTCTGGAGAGGGGCCTCCAGATCGTATGAATGCCACCAAATACACCATGGTATTCCATAACATCTGTGTGTATAGTGTGTCATGGTTCTTGGATGCCCAAGATTACCTCTCTCTCTATTATGGCTTCACCGGCGCGCAGATTCACTCTGGCGGGTTCTAGGACTACTTAGAGCCCGAAACTCCCTAAACTGATGGAACTCGGGGAATCTTGCCAACGGGTGGGCCCAACCATTTTTCTTGGGTGTTCCTTGAGCCTAACCTAACACAAACAATAAATTGGTTCCACTTTGCTACCCCTTTCCGGCTCAAGTAGAGGGGCCAAAACGGCAGCTCTGTCTTTTTCCCAGCGGGGCTATGGTTTCTCTGGAGAGGGGGCTCCGGATCGTCTGAATGCCACCAAATACCATGGTATGGCATACCATGTGTGTTAGAGTGTGGCATGGGTCTTGTATTCCCAATATTCACTCTCTCTGTGTGTGTTAGGGCTTCACCGGCGTCAGATTCTCTCTCGCGGGTTCCAGGATTACTTAGAGCCTGAAACTCCCGGATCTGACGGAACTGGGGGAATATTGCCAAGAGGTGAGCCCTACCATTTTGTTGGGTGTTCCTTGGGCCTAACCCAATACAACAAAGCAGTTTGTTCCACTTTTCTACCCCTTTCCGCCTAACGTAGAGGGGCCAGAACGGCAGTTTCGTCTTTTTTCCCAACGGGGCTATGCATGGTTTCTCCGGAGAGGGGCCTCCAGATCGTCTTAATGCCACCAAATACCATGGTATTCCATACCATGTGTGTTATAGTTTGTCGTGGTTCTTGGATGACCAAGATTACCTCTCTTCTCTCTCTGTGTTAGGGCTTCACCGGCGTCGGATTCTCTCCGGTGGGTTCGAGGACTACTTAGAGCCCGAAACTCCCGGAATTGACGGAATTCAGGGAATCTTGCCAAGAGGTGGGCCCTACCATTGTATTGGGTGTTCATTGGGCCTAACCAATAAGTTGGTTCCACTTTGCTACCCCCTTCCGGCTCACTTAGAGGGGCCAGAACAGCAGTTCCGTCTTTTTGCCTAGCGGGGCTATGGTTTCTTAGGACAGAGGCCTCCGGATCGTCTGAATGCCACCAAATCCCATGGTATGACATACCATGTGTGTTATAGTGTTTAATGGGTCTTGGATGCCCAAAATTTCCTCACTCGGTGTGTTATGGCTTCACGGGCGTCGGATTCTCTCTGGCGGGTTCAATGACTACTGAGAGCCCGAAACTCCCGGATGTGACGAAACAGGGGGAATCCTGCCAAGAGGTGGGCCCTACCATTTTCTTGGGTGTTCATTGGTCCTAAACAAACATAACAAAGAAGTTGGTTCCACTTTACTACCCCCTTCCGGCTCACGTAGAGGGGCCAGAACGACAGTTCCGTCTGTTTTCCCAGCGGGGCTAGGGTTTCTCCGGAGAGGGGCTCTGGAGTCTGGATCGTCTGAATACCACAAAATCCCATGGTATTCCATACCATGTGTGTTATAGTGTTTCATGGGTCTTGGATGACCAATAATCCCTCTCTTTGCGTGTTAGGCCTTCGTCGGCGTCGGATTCTCTCTAGCAGGTTCCAAAACTATTTAGAGCCCGAAACTCCTGGATCAGACAGAACAGGGGGGATCTTGCCAAGAGGTGGGTCCTACCATTTTATTTGGTGTTACTTGGGCCTAAAATAACACAACCAAGCAATTAGTTCCACTTTGCTTCCCCTTTCCGGCTCACGTAGAGGGGCCAGACCGGCAGTTTCTTCTTTTTCTCCAGCAGACCTAGGGTTTCTCCGGGGAGGGGGCTCCGGAGCGTCTGAATTCCCACCCAATACTAGGGTATGCCAAAACATTTGTGTTATATTGTGGAATGGGTCTTGGATGCCCAAGATTACCTCACTCTTTGTGTTATGGCTTCACTGGTGCCGCATTCTCTTTCACGGGTTCCAAGACTACTCAGAGCCCAAAACTCCCAGATCTCACGGAATGGGGGGAATATTGCCAAGAGGTGGGACCTACCATTTTCTTGGGTGTTACTTGGGCATAACCTAACACAGACAAGCAATTGGTTCCGCTTTGTTACCCCTTTTTGGCTCATGTAGACGGGCCAGAACGGCAGTTCTGTCTTTTTCCCAACGGGGCTATGGTTTCTCTGGAGAGGGGCCTCAGGACCGTCTGAATGCCACCAAATCCCACGGTATGCCATACCTTGTGTGTTAGAGTGTGGCATGGTTATTGGATTCCCAAGATTCCCTTACTCCCTGTGTTATGGCTTCACCGGCGTCAGATTCTCTTTCGCGGGTTCTACTTAGAGCCCGAAACTCCCGGATCTCACGGAACGGGGGGAATCTTGCCAAGAGGTGGGACCTACCATTTTATTGGGTGTTACTTGGGCATAACCTAACACAACCAAGTAATTCGTTCCACTTTTCTTCCCCTTTCCGGCTCACGTAGAGGAGCCAGAACGGCAATTCCGTCTTTTTCCCAGCGTGGCTATGGTTTCTATAGTGAGGGGCCTCCAGATCGTCTGAATGCCACCAAATCCCTTGTTATTCCATAACATGTGTGTTATAGTGTGACGTGGGTCTTGGATGCCAAGATTCCCTCTCTCTCTGTGTTAGGGCTTCACCGGCGTCGGATTCTCTCTCGCGGGTTCCAGGACTACTTAGAGCCCGAAACTGACGAAACTCGGGGAATCTTACCAAGAGGTGGGCCCTAAAATTGTCTTGGGTGTTCATTGGGCCTAAACTAACACAACCAAGCAGTTGGTTCCACTTTGCTACCACGTTCCGGCTCACGTAGAGGGGCCAGAACGGCAGTTTCGTCATTTTGCCTAGTGGGGCCATGGTTTCTGCGGAGAGGGGCCTCTAGATCATCTGAATGCCACCAAATCCCATGGTATAACATACCATGTGTGTTAGAGTGTTTCATGTGTCTTGGATGCCCAACATTTCCTCACTCGGTGTGGTCTGGCTTCACCGGCGTCGGATTCCCTCTGGCAGGTTCAAGGACTACTCAGAGCCCGAAACTCCCGGATGTGACGAAACAGGGGGAATCCTGCCAAGGGGTGGGCCCTGGTCTTCGGTTCTCATTGGGCCTAAAATAACACAGCCAATAAGTTGTTTCCACTTTGCTACCCCCTTCCGGCTCACGTAGAGGGGCCAGAACGGCAGTTCCGTCTGTTTTCCCAGCGGGGCTAGGGTTTCTCCGGAGAGGGGCTCTAGATCGTCTGAATACCACCAAATCCCATGGTATGCCATATTATGTGTTTTATAGTGTTTCATGGGTCTTGTATGCCCAAGATTCCCTCTCTTTGTGTGTTAGGACTTCGCCAGGGTCGGATTCTCTCTAGCGGGTTCCAAAACTATTTAGAGCCCGAAACTCCCGAATCTGACGAAACAGGGGGAATATTGCCAAGAGGTGGGTCCTAACATTTTATTTGGTGTTACTTGGGCCTAAAATAACACAACCAAGCAATTAGTTCCACTTTGCTACCCCTTTCCGGCTCACGTAGAGGGGCCAGACCAACAGTTTCTTCTTTTTCTACAACAGACCTAGGGTTTCTCCGGGGAGGGACTTCGGAGTGTCTGAATTCCCACCCAATCCTAGGGTATGCCAAACGATATGTGTTAGATTGTGGCATGGGTCTTGTATGCCCAATATTCCCTCACTCTTTGTGTTATGGCTTCACCGGCGCCGCATTCTCTTTCACGGGTTCCAAGACTACTCATTCCCCGAAACTCCCAGATCTCACGGAATGGCGGGAATCTTGCCAGGAGGTGGGCCCTACCCTTTTCTTTGGTGTTCCTTGTGCCTAACCTAATACAACCAAGCAGTTGGTTCCACTTTTCTACCCCCTTCCGCCTAACGTAGTGGGGCCAGAAAAACATTTCCGTATTTTTCCCCAGCGGAGCCATGGTTTCTCCGGAGAGGGGCCTCTAGATCGTCTGAATGCCACCAAATCCCAAGGTACGCCATACCATATGTGTTATAGTGTGTCATGGGTCTTGGATTCCCAATATTCCCTCTCTCTCTGTTAGGGCTTCATCGGCGTCGGATTCTCTCTGCGTGCTCAAGGACTACTTAGAGCCCGAAACTCCTGAAACTGACGGAACTCGGGGAATCTTGCCAACAGGTGGGCCCAACATTGTCTTGCGTGTTCCTTTGGCCTAACCTACCACAAACAAGCAATTGGTTCCACTTTTCTACCCCTTTCCGCCTCATGTAGAGTGGCCAAAACGGTAGTTGCGTCTTTTTCCACATCGGGTCTATGGTTTCTCCGGAGAGGGGGCTCCGGATCGTCTGAATGCCACCAAATCCCATGTTATGCCATACCATGTGTGTTAGAGTGTGTCATAGGTCTTGGATGGCCAAAATTCCATCGCTCTCTGTGTTAGGGCTCACCGGCATCATATTCTCTCTGTCGGTTCCAGGATTAACCCGAAACTCCCGGAACTGACGGAACCGGGGAAATCTTGCCAAACGATGGGCCCAACCATTGTATTGGGTGTTCCTTGGGCCTAACCTAACACAAACAAGCAATTGGTTCCACTTTGCTACCCCCTTCCGGCTCACGTAGAGGGGCCAGAACGACAATTACGTCTTTTTCCTCATCGGGGCTATGGTTTCTCCGGAGAAGTGGCTTGAGATCGTTTGAATGCCACCAAATCACATGGTATGTGATACCAAGTATGTTATAGTGTGGCATGGGTCTTGGATGCCCAAGATTACCTCGCTCCTAGTATTAGGGATTCACCGGCGTCGGATTCTCTCTGGCGAGTTCGAGGACTACTTAGAGCCCGAAACTCCCAGATCTGACGGATCTGGGGGAATCTTGCCAAGAGGTAGGACCTACAATTGTCTTGGGTGTTCATTGGTCCTAACCTAATGAAGGGAATATGCCTGAGAGGCAATAATAAAATGGTTATTATCTTATTCCTTGTTTATGGTGAATGTTTATTTCTCATGCTAGAATTGTATTAACCGGAAACGTTGATACATGTGTGCTTAATAAACAAACAATGGTTCCTAGTAAAGCCTCTCTTTTATCTAGCTCCTTGATTAATAGATGATCAAGGTTTCCTGATCATGAACATTGGATGTTATTAATAACGGGGTCATGTCATTAGAAGAATGATGTGATGAACATATACCCAAATAGAATATAGCAATGCGATCAAGTCATTTAGTTTACATTGTTATATCAAACATACGAAGTAACTTATTCCTTAGACCATGAGATCATGTCAATCGCTGATACCGGAAGAGTGCTTTGATGGCATCAAACGTCACACCGTAACAGGGTGACTATAAAGGTGTCGTTAAGTATTCGGAAAGTATTAGTTGAGGATCATGGATCAAGAGTGGGATTTGTCCATCCAAATGACGGAGAGATATACTCTGGGCCCTATCGGTGATATCACATCGAAACCGCTTGCAAGCACGTGATATGATCACAAGGATGTTATATCACGGAAACGAGAAAAGAGTACTTGTCAGTAACGAGATTGAACAAGGTATGGTTGATACCAATGATCGAATCTCGGACAAGTAAAATATCGCGAGACAAAGGGAATAGTTCATGGCGTTGTTGGTTCACACGATCACGAGAGTCATCGTTGAATATATAGGAGTCATCACGGATCTCCAGATCCCGCTGTTGATTATTGATCGGAGAGGAGTCTCGATCATGTCTATCTTATTCGCGAACCGTAGGGTGACACACTTAAGGTTCGATGACGCATTTGAGAGGATACGGAATATCGAAGAATATTTTGGGCAGCACCGAAATTGTTTCGGGGAAAATTGAAATAGTTCCAGGGGTTTTTCGTCGAATGGTTGTTAATAGAATTAACAAATGATTCGAGGTGCTATATGCAAAAGTTTGTTAATAGAATTAACAAATGCTGAAATAAAGAAATAAAAAGGTTTTATTTATTTATTAAAAGAAAACCTTTGGATTTTCCAAGTGGGAAATAATGGGAAAGTGAGTGGAGGTGAGTGGAGTGTCCACTCACATGATGAGGGAAGAGGTGGGGGCACACCCATGGGCTGGCCGCACCCCCCTTGGGCTGCCTCCCCCCTCTCCTATAAAAGGAGGGTGAGAGCTCTCCCTCCTCTACACACTTGCCACTTCCTTTTTCCCTCCACCCGCTGCTCCATTCCATGGTCTCCGGCTCGGCGAAGCCCTGACCGTGGGATTCTTCTTCACCACCACGCCGTCGTGCTGCTGGAGTTCCGAGGGATCCTCTACTTCCGCGCCCCGCTAGAACGAGGGAACGGAGGTCATCATCAACCGTACGTGTGACCGATCACGGATGCACCGCCGAATTGCGGTGCCCATCTTCTCGCTATTGGGATCGGTGTGAGTACGACTACGCCAACAACGAGATTTGATCTCGTACCACTTTGAGTCTTCGAGGGTATGTGTTCTCCTTAACCCTCTTGTTGCCCGTTGCACTTCGTCTCCTAGATTAGATCTTGCCCTTTCGGGTGTCTCTCGCGTAGGAAATTTTTTGTTTTCTATGCAACGACCCCTTCACCTAACACAAACAAGCAATTGGTTCCACTTTGCTATCCCCTTCCGACTCACGTAGAGGGGCCAGAACGACAATTTCGTCTTTTTTCACAGCGGGGCTATGGTTTCTCCGGAGAGGGGGTTCTGGATCATCCCAATGCCACCAAATCCCAGCGTATGCCATACCATGTGTGTTAGAGTGTGTCATGGGTCTTGGATGCGCAAGATTACCTCGCTCTCTATGTTAGGGCGCACTTCACCGGCGTCAGATTCTCTCAGCATGTGCGAGGACTACTTAGAGCTCGAAAGTCCCGGATCTGACGGAACTGGGGAAATCTTGCCAAGAGATGGGCTCTACCATTGTCTTGGGTGTTCCTTGTGCCTAACCTGACAAAACCAAGAAATTGGTTCCAATTTTCAACCCCCTTCTGACTCATGTAGAGGGTCCAGAACGGCAGTTCCATCTTTTCCCCCATCATGGCTATGGTTTCTTCAGGCGAACTAGAGGAAATCTTATTACAAGTAGATCTAGATTTGGGTTAACCATGTAACTATGGCCTAACTTAACAGAACCAAGCAAAAAAGAACAGTAGTCTACCCCCTTCCGATACCGGTGATAGGTGTAGACAAAAAAGTTGACTAGCATCCAACGGCTAGCAAAATTCAAGTCACCAATCAACATGTAGTAGTATTCCACATACCCTTTCCAGGATTTTAGGTAAATACTTTCGGTATTTTTTCACAACCTTTAGTACTAAATAATTGCATAAATCCTCAATTTTTGTAAGCCACCCATCAGCATCGGACGGCTAGCAAAGTTTCCTGCAGTTCCGCCAAAATTTCGCGTCGCTCCGAAAAATTCGCGCCAGGACAGCCCGCCCAAATTTTTTCGTGCAAGGATAATTTACTTCTCAGCCCTCCCGCACACAACTGGCAACCTTTAGCCTGGAGGGCATTTCTGTAATCGTTCCGAAACCCTGCCTTATCCGCTTGATCGGCCCTCTCGCCGAATGAGAAAGCCATTATTTCGAAATATCCACTCCCCCTTGTCCTCCCAAAACAGACCCTCTATTCCCCCGGTCTCACACCTCGCCGTATAGCTCGCTTGCCAGAACTCCCTCGTCGCCGTTGAGATCACCCTCCAGATCTGCCACATCATCGGCCTTTTCGCTGTCCAGATCCGCCACCTCGCCGTTGTGCTCACTTGTCTGCCACATCGTCTCCAACCTCGCCGTACGTTATCTTCCACCTCACGTCGTGCTCGCCGGTCATCCACCTCGGCGCCGTGTTCGCCGGTCAGCCACCTCGCCACTGACCTCGCCATACATCCAGATCTGCCACCTCGTCTCCAACCTTGTCGCAACATCACCGTGCAATGTCTGCAAGCACGCTGAAACGAGTGAAGATTGAAGGCGAGAAACGCAGCAAGACAGAAGACCCTAAAGATGCAGGCAACTATTCTCTCTAAATTGCTTTTGTCTATTAATTGTATGTTTGATGCTTCCTTATTATTCTGCTTATGTTTGATGCGGTTAATCTTTCTAAATTGGTTGTCTGTTTAATCGTATGTTCGATGCTTCATTATTATCCTAATTATACTGCTAATGTTTGATGCAATAAATCTCTCTAAACGGTTTCTTGTAACGGAAATATGAAGAGGGGCCTTCTTGCTTGGTTAAACTTTGCTCATTTGCAGCAATCTAGCTTGTATACTACGTATTAGGTTTAATTTCACTTTGATTGTGATCCTATCAGTCTTAGTTAGGATCAGAATTTATATTACTTGCACTGGACTGTTCTTACAAGATGAGTGCCTTAATTATTTATGCTTTATTAGGTTCTTATGAAGCGTATATTTGTACTTTACTTTTAGTTCTTTATTCATGCTAGGATCGCCACTACACCCCCATTGAAGAAGAACGTGCCAGAACTATCATGGCAAACAATGCAAAGATGCATGAACTGGGCGTAAAGCCAGCAAGTTTTCGTTCATGTCCTACTGTACCCCCAAAAAAGACCAAGAAGCAAGACTCTGGATCTCAGTGCATGCTTGTGTATGATGTTGAAGAGGAATCAGATGCCACTGAAGGAGTCGTGTCATATCAATCACAATCCAGCGTGGCCAATGAGTTGTAGGTTATTCCCTAACCCGGTAGCTCAACATTCTTTCATGATATCGCAACAACTAGGATGCAGCTTTCTTATCTTGTGTTGAACTGTTTGATCAATGTGGCGCCATATATTTTGTGCTACTTACTCTATTCCATACTATAAGAAGTTTTGGCAAGCTAATTAAGGCCGTGGAACCCACTTATAGTAATTAAGGCTGTCGTTGTCATTTCAACATGGTTTCCATATATCTTCCTCACATGCTTGACACCTGCTATTCCATCTATGCTTCTCATCTTCTAGTTCATTACACACATAGTTGGTTGATTATAATATGCTAGTTTTCATCAATTTTTTGTACATGCTTGTCATCTGCTATTTTCATCTATCTTCCTTACATGCTTGACACCTACTGTTTCATGTATGCTTCTCACCAGCTAGTTCATGACACACACCGTTGTTTGACTATAATCTGCTAGTTTTCATCATTTTTTGTACATGCTTATCATCTGCTATTTTCATCTATCTTCATCACATGCTTGACACCTGCTGTTTCATCTATGCTTCTCATCAGCTAGTTCATGACACACACCGTTGTTTGACTATAATCTGCTAGTTTTCATCAATTTTTTTACATGCTTGTCATATGCTATTTTCATCTATCTTCCTCACATGCTTGACACCTGCTGCTTCATCTATGCTTCTCATCAGTTAGTTCATGACACACACCGTTGTTTGACTATAATCTGCTTGTTTTCATCAAAATTTTTTACATGCTTGTCATTTGCTAGTTTCATCTATGTTCTGTACATTCTTGTTATCTGTTATTTTCATCTATTTTCTTTGCATGCTTGATAGGCAAGCAAGAAAAGGGTGATGTCTCGATCTGCTTCAGAGGTTGAGGACGAGGATGATAGTGAAGTTGTCATGCCGAAGAGTGGATAGCATACTTTCTCAAAGAAGGTCTGTGTGGAATCATGTCTTTCACAGTCTGAGCCTGAACCGCAGCTTGATGTGAATGTGCGCAGAACAATTGCTGATATGAGGACGGCGAAAGCAGAATCCGAGCAACTGAGTCTGAAGTTTGTAGTTGATATGGAAGAGATTCGGAAGCAACAAGCTGCGTTAAAGAAATCTCAACTAGAAGGAGTTGCCCTACTTGAGATGCTGGCTCAGCAGATTCGTGGTCCTTGAAACTGTGGTTCTGTATGTTGGTTTGATATTCTATGAGAAATACTAAGTATTTGATGTCTGTTATGTGGTTTTTTCTGCCTGTGTGCAATTGACAATTACAACGATGATGTAACCACCCAAATAGCACCAAAACAGACATCATAGTAACGTAACGTAAAAATTTGTCAAGGCAAATACCGACACGTGACGATGTATGCCCAGCCCACGTGTCCTACTATGAGTGGGCGATTAGACGACGTAAAAATAACGTCCCCGGCAAGGTGATGACATCACCCAAATCCGAGACGAAAAAAAACGTCATGGAAAAGACGTTGCGTAGCACCATTTTGTTGGTGCACGTGCCACGAGTTTAGCGACGAAAAAAAAGAGTCGCTGGGTAGCCCGCGACTAGCAGATTTCGTCCCAAAAGAAGGCGACGTGGCGCTATTTTATTTCCATGTGGCGTTTTTTATTGGTCCACGTGCTTTCGTCGGATTGGTCGAGACTCACGACGGAAAAAAACGTCGATGGGTAGCTCGGGACGAACCGATTTCGTCCCAGAAGAAGGCAACATGGCACCATTTTGTTTCCATGTGGCGTATTTCGATTGGTCCACATGCTTTCACCTCATTGGTCAAGACTGGTGACGTAAAAAAACGTTCCCACGTTTTGCTTATGTTGACTAAACGTTTAGCCACGTCAGCTGATTACAATAACGGACGTTAGAAACTCGTTTGCCACGTGTCGCCTCATAGCGATGAAATAAAAACGTTAATGCTTATTGGGCCTAGTTCGGACGGCCCAACTGGTGGCGACTATTTGTTGTACATTGCGGATAGCCTTAACGGTTTAGTGTTCATATAAACGTCGCCGAATCGTCCGTGACAGTCAATCTGATACGTTTTCATTCCGTCGAGCAAACCGTCGCGGATTGCCATTAGCAACGGTTTGGAGCCCATCCGCAACGGTATTAAAACGTCCCCGATCGCGCGGAATTTGGTAGTGCGGGGCCGTATTCTCCAGGAAGTTTGAGCTTCAGGTAGGCAGAATGAGGTACTGCCATGAATCTCGCGAACGCTGTTCGGCCGAGAATGACGTGGTACTGTGAGGGCCAGTCAACTACTTCGAAGTCGAGGAATTCTTGTCTGTAATTTCTTCGGTTACCAAGCACTACCTCCAAATTGATTGTGCTGAGTGGTTGGACTGCTTTCCCTAGTACTATCCCGTGGAAGGATGATGAAGACATGGATCCTGGACCCTGCGGGTAAGGACACCCCATCTCAGGCCCAAGGTTAAGGCCCAAGAAGAGGAGCCCTTGGAGTATTCCAGAAGGCCCACGTGAAGCCCACCCGCACTAACTTGCGGGTTAAGTTTGGAAATATGTAACCGACCTAAGGTTAGAGTTCGAGTCCTCTCCGGGTAGGGTTTGAGACCTGGCCGCTTATATAAGCCCAGGAGATCCACCGGAAGAGGACCAAGCAATACCGCAACACCAAAGCCTTGAGTTTGCGATCATACTCTCGACTCGAGCCACCACCATTGTAACCGATCTACTCATTAATACAGATCGACAGAGGCAGGAGTAAGGGTTTTACCTCTACGAGGGCCCCGAACCTGGGTAAATCTCGCCCCCAGTCTAGCCGACGATTCCACCAGCGCTCATGAGTTCTCCTAGTCGAAACCCGATAGGTTCACCTAAGGGATTTGTAGAGTCACAGATTCGACAATTGGCGCCGTCTGTGGGAACAGCGGGCGCTGGATCACCGGCATCTTCGGCTTCATCGACAAGCAACTCCCATTGGAAACCATCAACTACGGCTCTGAACAATCCTATACGGATCGGATCTGTCGTGGTCACACCTCACTCGCCGGAATCGCGCCCGGTATTCGAGGATCTGGAGAAGAGCGTCACCTTGACGTTCGGGAGCCTAAAGTTTGTGACTAACAAAGACGGAATCCTCCACTTCTCGGAAGAATCAGAATCTGAATTCGAAGCTGTCGACTCGCGCCGTCATCTGGAGAAAAGTGGCGAGTCCGTCCGCTTCAACGCCAAGGACTACCATACCCTCTCGACAGAGGAACCTTCAAGAGTTCAAAGGAACTTTCGATCTACGCCTAGGACACACGAGCCTCGACTGGCTCAAGTCTGCATGGCAGGCATCGGAACAAACCCCGGAAACGGAACATAGCGCGGCAGAGCGCAACATAATCGGCGTCTCACGGGAATCTTGGAACCGAGCGAAGGAGGCTATGCGAACGAGCAAGCCACCTGCAGCCGGAGCTTCACACGAAGACATGGTTTCTTACCACTATCACCTAGTGAGAGCAGCCACGACCATCAAAAACGCTCGGATAGATCTGGCCCGCCGAAGAAGAGCGGCGGATGAGTCAAGTCAAAGACGAGCCGGGCTGTCCCTAACACCCTCGGTCGGAACCCGACCCACGAGGAAGGGGCACGCATCTACATCCAGGAACAATGAATCCCTAGCCGGGACCAGCAGATCGATCACTCCTTCTCTCATGCGAGTCGATGACGACGGCAACGTCTACCCGCAAACTCCCGCCGCCGCGGTTCTAGCCGCAGCAACTTACATGCAGATGAATCAACCGACGGAAAGTGACCCTCGGGCGGAGCAGTATAAACAAGTACGCAAGAGACTAGGACTGGCAGCCGCAAGGCTCGCCGCCTATGACCGCAAGAAAGCCGCAGAGCAGCTGGAGAAGGAACAGGAAAAAGAGAAAGAAAAGGAGAAAGAGGCGTCCCGCAAACATAGGAGCTCTTCGCCAAGAAGGGACAGGTCGCCACGTCGTGGCCGAGGAAAAGAAGCCCGGCGCCGTGATGACAGTCGAAGCAGCAGCGAAGGCAGTCCGAGAGACAAAAGCTCGCGACATCACAGCAGCCGCTCGCGAAAGCGAAGCAAGGAGCCAAGGAAGGACGCCGACCGCGACCGGCCAGGACATGACGCGCGATCTGACATCGCACAAAATAAGGTAGATAAGGCAAGGGCTTCGCGATATCGCGGGCGCTCTTCGTCCAGCTCCTCGGATGACGAAACCTGCGGCGCGCTCTGCTTTGCCCGCAGCATCCGCGAAGCGCCTCTACCCAGAAGATTCAAGCTAAGCACGGAAGTGACAAAGTACGACGGCTCACTCGAGCCCTCTCAATGGCTAAGCGATTACCTCACGGCAGTTAAGTGCCAACATGGGAACAAGAACACAGCTATGCAATATCTCAATTTGCATCTTGTTGGCGCGGCCCGCAGCTGGCTGGAAAGAAGACCAAGATCTTGTTACGCATCGTGGGATGCTTGCACCGCGACTTTTGCAAAAATTTCCAGTCGACTTACAAGAGGCCGGCCACTATCGAAGAACTGCGAGCATGCAAGCAGAAAAGCGGTGAGTCTACCCGCGAATATATTCAGCGGTGGACCACGCTCAGGAACACTGCGGGAACCATCTCGGAAGAAGTGGCGATTGAAGCCTTTGCGAAAGGCGCCCGAAGAACTGCTTTCAGAGAAGAGCTAGGCAGGGCCGCACCCAAAACTATTGGAGAGCTAATGATCATAGCCGAAAAGTGGGCTAACGGAGAAGACGAGTGCGCAACGAGAGAGCATCGTCACCTGCACACGATGAAGACCGCCATGGCCGAAGGAAAAGGAGGAAATATTACGATCACGAGGATCGAGAAGAGCTGGTAGCGGCGGAATTCACGCGAAGCCGCGACTCCGGTCGCCATGGGAATCGTGAGTGGAGACTGAAGACTGAAGAAAAGTCTCCCGAGGAAGACCTCGACGCATACTGCTCGCTACATCTATTTACAGATAAGCGCACAGACAAAACTAAGGCAACACACCTTCTTAAGGATTGCCGAAAGTTTATTGACATTTCGGAAGCCTCGCAAGAAAAAGATCCGCAGCCACTCAAAATTACCCACCGCTTCCAGGAGGAGGCCACCAAGGATTCCAGCCGCCACAACCCCTACCTCCACCAGCAAATCCAAACATGGCATTGGCTGCACTGCCAGCACCACCTGCACAAACTCCGGGGCCAATGCATACCCGAATCCAGCAGGGCAACTCACGATGATCCAGAAGGTATGTCCATCCCGCAGAGCTCAAAAGACTAACACAAGGCAGTTGTGCATGGCTGTGCAGACTCCGCCAACAAAGCCCGAGTACTTGAAGATGGCGGATCAACCGATCACATTTTCGATGAAAGACCACCCGCCACAAGTCCATCGATCAGGACACGCCGCCCTCGTCATCCAAGCACAGATTGGCTGTAACATCCCAAGTATGAAAACTTCCATTTAGAATGTTTGATTCTTGTTTAATTAAAGTTTTGCATCATGTCATCATATTCATTGAATTGTTTGCATTTGTTTTACTTTGTTTTCCATTTGTTTGCTTTTGTTTTACTCTGTTTTCACAATTCAAATTCAAATAATATTCAAACATTTATTTCATACTTGCTCTGTTACAACCTTTTAAATAAAAAGTTCAAATAAAAACAACCATTTTGTTCCATTAAAACATAAGGTTCAAACCATTAAAAATTATGGCTTTTAATAATTCAATTAATCCAAACTTAATCCAAACTTATTTCAAATTCAAATCAAATCACCAAACAGCACCCAATTTCAAACTATGAAAATACCAAACAATTCTAATCATTTGTTCTATTTAAACAATAGGGTCACCCTATTAAAAGTGTTGTTTTCAATAATAATCAATTAATAATCAAATCCACTTAAATGTTAAACCAATTTGCAAACAGCATTTTAAATTGGAACTTTTTGAAAATCAAGCTGGCAAGTGATTGCTATTGAACTAATTAACTCACAAGAATTTTCCCTAAATTTTTCTAATTCAAAAACCCTCCTTTTTCTTCCTATTTCTAATTCTGCAAAAAAAAAAACAGAATAAAAATTTAAAAAGAAAAAGCGCGCAGCAGAGAGGAGAAGCCCGCAGCCCAGCCCACCTATTCTAATTTTCTGGCCCGCGTACCCCTTCGCACCCCCTCCTTCTTCTTTCTTTTGTACGGCGGGGCATCCGCCGGTGCCACGGCGGCACCGTAGCAGACCGACGGCCGATCGCGCGCCCCCTAGGCCTATAAAGCTAGCCCTAGACTCCCCTGGCGCCGCCCTAACCTAGCCATCTACTCTATTCCCTCGCGCCGCCGTCTTTCTCCCTCTCCCCGGCGAATTTCACCACCTCTGCCACTGCAACCGAGCGCCGCCTTGCCTGAACCCATGAAGCCCACCGTCGCTGCCGTCCTCCTCCACCCTATCTAGCTACGGGAACGAGATCGCCGCTTCTTCCTCGAGCTGGTGGACATCGTCGTTGAGCTCGACGCCGTCTGGATCGCCGCCGCCGTCTTGAACCTCTCCGGCCACCGTCTGCCTCGACCCTCTGCCACTTCTACATCGCCGGTGAGCCACCGTGCCTCCACCTCCTCCTCTCTGCCTTGCACGAGCACAAGCTCACGCACGCACCCATGCACGTCCACACGCAAGCACCACGGCACAGCAACGCGTCGTTGATCGCCGCCGGCCGCCGTCCATGTTTCTGTCCAAGTTTCAGAAACGTTTGGTCGTCAGTTAAAATTTCAGATGCGCTTAACTGAACCTTAACCACACTGCAGCCCCTTACCTGACAGAAACAGTCGAACACCGCAGTGGTTGCACGCTGCTGCCCGCGAGCGCGAGGGCCAGGGATCGAGTCCTGGCTCCGCGGGATTTTATCCCACCATTTTTGCACGCTGCGCTGACAGGGTGGCCCCCCCCTGTCAGCTGCTGTGTGGCACTGCTGCCGGGCAGGCATGCCACGCTGGCCCAGGGCCCAGTGGCAGTGCCCTGGGTTAGATAGCAGTGCGGTATAAAAAGTTTTCAACCTTTTCTGTTTTAAATCTAAGTCCTTTTAAATTGCAGAATGGTCCTCAAAATGAAATTGTTAATAACTTTCATTTTATAAATCCAATTAATAAAAGTAAAATATGTTTGTTGATCCAAATTAAATTATCTATCTGTTCAAACCAATTGTTTTCTGTTTTGAATTTTCCAAATGCATCCAAAAATTCAAATTCAAACAATTCAATTGTAATTTGAATAATTCCATAACTAATTCATACTTAATCCAAATAATGCAAATAAAATATGTTTTCCATGCTATTTCAAACCATCTTTTCAAATATAATTTTTGTTTCATGTTTCGAATAATTAAAATTGCTTAAATAATTTAAACCTTGTTTAAATCATTTAAAATTGCTAAATTCATAACTTGCTCAAATTAAAATATTTTTGAACATATAAAATATGTTTTCAAACTAGAAAAGTATAAACTTTTCAAATATGAGTTTGAATTTCTGTTTGGAAGAAATAAAATTCAAATAATATTCAAACTTGTTTTAAATTCATTTAAAACTTGTTTAATCTTGTTTAATTCATAATTAAATTATTGTAATTCCTTTTTGAATAATTGAAACATGTAATCCAACTAAAATTTTGTGCTCTTTTCAAATATGAATTTTGGTATTTATTTGGCACAATTTAAATTGGTGAAAACAACAACTATTTGTGTAATCCCTTTAAGGAACCAAAAATTCCCTAACTTAATAAATAAATTTCTAAATTGGTAAACCTCATTTCCAATTGGTTCTATTGTTGTTATTTTGTTGTTTTCCTCATCCATGCATCATACTAATCCACTTTCACCTGTTGGTTAATTGGAAAACAATTGTTTCAACCAAAATTCATGGGCTTTTCATATGCAACTCAAGATTGCATATGTGTCCATTTAAATTGTGCTACCATGTCAACTAGTTTATTTTGATGCATCAATTAAATTGTCATGCATCATTCCATGATTGTGCACTATGCCATGTTATTGATTGTTTATGTTTCTGTGTTGTTTGTTTGCTTCTTCTCGGATAGACGACGACGTTGAGACAGACGATACTTACGACACCCCTTCTGAGGATCTAGCTCAGTACCAGGCTGCTGAGTTTGCAGGCAAGTTATCACTCACATGAACCACTGTGTTCCTTTCAACATTGGTTACCGATACTTTCCGTTGTCTATTTCTGCTAGCCCTATGAATAGTTGTTTCTGTTACGAACCTATCACATGATACCCTGAACCCTGATACTGCCTCACCTCCACTCCTATAACCCCGTTGCTTGGGCCCGTGTCTTACTAGCATGCTTAGGGTTGTTTTTGCTTGAGTATGTTACCCGTTACTTTCGGTTACTATATTTCATCTATGTTCTGGGGCTCGATGTTAAACAACAACCTGTTAACTTTGAGGTAATAATAATTTGCTGATAAGGCACCGGCAGGAGGCCCGACGTGGTTTTGAGGCCTGCTAGTGTCGACCCTAATAGGAAAAGGGTCTTGTCTACTGATCCATGATGAGCGCACTATCCGCATGTGGGAAGCGTGTATGGGTGCCCCCCCTCAATTTGATTCGATTCGCATCTCGTCCAAATCGCCACACTTAGTTCGGGCTTTCCATTTGATGCACGCATATGCAGGTACGAACCCGAGGCCAGGGTGGAACTTTTGTAGTCGGCATTTAGGGCGGCATGGTCTTCCAGTGCTATGAGGGTCCCCTTTTCTTCGTGTCGCTCGATTAGCCGCGCACGCACAGTACGTGGTGCTTTGGGCTTGATGCGAAGAAGAGTTGAGTTGTGTTGAGTGCCCCGCTTGGTGGGAAAGGCCTTCCCATCTGGCGGGTTATTCTTACGCGTACGGCCAAATTGGTGCACCCCTGCAGGGATAAATCTTCTCGAGAAGCCGTGTTTTCCGCGGTTATGGTTGACTTGGTGAAAGTACTGGCTAACAAGTACTCAGAACAACTTACACCTAACTAATGATAACTTGACTAGTAATAGGCTTATTGACACAACAATTTGATCCATCATTAATCCAACTGTGTGAGTTATCCTCGGACTGCTTCTTTGGATAAGGGGCGAGATCCAGGATGGGTTTGTGTGGGGGTTAGTTGTAGTTGGTCACGATACGCTATCTTATCCCCTTTCTGATAGCCGGAAGTTGTAGTATGTTCTGTAGTTGGTTAGTGCAGCCAGTTGCAGCATCTTTTATATCCCTTTCTTCCGTTGAACCCAATGCATCTGTGCTTGGTGTTGACGGGCTACACTTTGGTGAACTGTGAGTCTTGCTTGCCAGTACGTTTATGTACTGACCCCTTTGGGGCTGTGGTTTCCGCAGACTACGCTTACGAGGATCCCCGTGACGGCTACTACGTGGAGTTTGACGAGGCTACTGACGAGTAGGTAGCGGACCCGGGCAGGATCCGAGACATCGTGGATGGGCTCCGTCTTCTTTTCATTCCCGGCTTCTTAAGCCTATTTGGATTTGTCTGTACTCAGACCCTTTGAATGCTTCCGCTGAGATGTAATGATGTTATGTTGGGACATGTGTCCTCTGGATGATTGTATTTGCTATCTCTGCTCTAGTGAGAGCTATTTGCAACTTATTTCCATCTTTTGTGTCTTAGAGATCTGTTGTGTTATCATTTTGTTCAACGCCGTTGACGTACCATGTGTGTATGGTATGAAGTACGTCAATGGTAGTATCCTGATTTCTATAGGATGGTTTACGTAGACGCTGAACAGATAGGGGTTGGTTGTCACACATACGTGTGTTGGCCTACTCGTAAGAGATGCGGGTGCCGGTAAGCCCCGTAATCCAATCCACTACTGTTCAACGGAACTGCGAGTATCCTCTAGAAGTCCGGGTGCGACATTGGCAACTACGACTTGGCCCGCGTATTCATGGATGGTGGCAGTGGCATCAACATTATTTACGCGGATACACTCCGTCGGATGAACAGGAATCTGGACGGCCTTGCGGAATCAGAAACATGCTTCCACGGGATAGTTCCGGGAAAGGCAATCCGTCCACTCGGAACAATCAACTTAGAAGTTGTGCTAGGCACTAAAAGCAACTACAGAAGAGAATTCCTCGACTTTGAAGTCGTCGACTGGCCTTCACAGTACCACGCCATTCTCGGTCGAACAGCATTCGCCAGATTCATGGCAGTACCACACTACGCATACCTGAAGCTCAAATTACCTGGAGAATATGGTGTGATCACCATCGACGGAGATTTTCAGAAATCCAACAAGTGCGACATTGAATTCAATGATATCGCAAAATCTTTCGGAATGCAAGAAGAACTTCAAGAGCTGGCAAAAACCACGGATCACTCCGTGATGCCCCTCACGAAGAAAAACGCGCCCGAGCTAGAGTTCAGCGCCAACAGTGACACCCGAAAGCATCAAGTACACCCGACAGATTCTGCGAAGACAGCGATGGTTTCAACCACCCTCTCGCCAGCATAGGAAAGCGCGCTCGTCGAACTCCTCCGTGAGTACTGGGAAATTTTTGCCTGGCAGCCCTCAGATATGCCAGGAATACCCAGGGAGTTTGCCGAGCACTCACTCGAAATCTTTCCAGATGCCAAACCAATCAAACAGACTACTCGATGATTTTCAGAACCCAAGCAGAAAGCGCTTGGAGAAGAAGTAAACAGATTGCTAGCAGCAAAATTCATCAGGGAGATCAAGATATCCACCTGGTTGGCAAACCCAGTGCTGGTCCCCAAGAAGAACACGGATATCCTTCGGGTATGCATCGACTACACGTCATTAAACAAGCACTGCCCCAAGGATAACTTCCCCCTCCCGCGAATCGACCAGATCGTGGACTCAACGGCAGGCTGTCAACGCCTCTCCTTCCTAGACGCCTATTCGGGCTATAATCAGATCCGAATGAAACGGGAGGACGAAGAAAAGACAGCATTCATCACACCACACGGTGTATATTGCTACACGACAATGCCCTTCGGGCTCAAGAACGCAGGTGCAACATACCAGCGCTGCATGCAAAAATGCCTCGCCAAGCTCATTGGCAAGAACGTACAAGTGTACATTGACGACATCGTCATCAAGACTCGAGTGGAGGACACACTCCTCGAGGACATTAGAGAAACATTCGACGCCCTCAACACATACAGGATCAAGCTCAACCCGACAAAATGCGTCTTTGGTGTCCCAGCAGGAAAACTTCTCGGGTACCTGGTATCCGCCAGAGGCATCGAAGCCAACCCAAAGAAAATACAAGCAATCTTGACTATGAAGGAGCCAACCAATCTACGCGGAGTCCAGCAACTCGCAGGGCGACTAGCCGCTCTAAGCCGGTTCATCGCCCGATTGGGAGAGCAAGCGTTACCCTTCTATAAGCTATTGAAGAAGACGGACAAATTCGAGTGGACACCAGAAGCTAAACAAGCGTTCGCGGACTTGAAGCGATCGTTGCAAAGCAGGCGCGTCCTTGCAACACCGCAAGAAAGGGAGCCACTTTACTTGTACCTAGCCGCCACAAACCAGGTCATCAGCACAGCAATCGTAGTCGAACGACCTGAGGAGGGCAAGGCGTACGGAGTCCAACGACCGATCCATTACCTCAGTGAAGTGCTCTCGCCATGCAAGCAACGATATCCTCATTACCAGAAGCTCGCATATGGAGTTGTTCTTACAGCCCGAAAGCTTAAGCATTACTTCCAGGAACACGCCATCACAGTGGTTAATGATGCGTCACTCGGGACAATCATGAACAACCCTATGGCATCCGGAAGAATAGCCAAATGGAGCATCGAGCTGGGCGCTTGGGACATCACTTATGCAGGGCGCAATGCAGTAAAATCCCAGGTACTCGTGGAATTCCTAAGTGAGTGGACAGAGCTACAAACACCCGGACCGCCTGAATACACGAGCAACTGGATAATGTACTTTGACGGGTCCAAAAGAAACGAAGGAGCAGGAGCTGGAATCGTCCTCATATCGCCTAGGGGAGACAAGCTGCAATACGTCCTACGATTGGGCTTTCCACCCGACGATCCAGCATCGAACAACGACGCGGAATATGAAGCCCTGTTGCACGGGATGAAGATGGCAGTCGCCCGTGGAGCTACCCGATTAATGATCTACGGCGACTCCAATCTCATCGTGCAACAAACAATGAAAGAATGCGACGAAATTGCTGAAAACATGATCGCATATCGCGACATGTACAACCTACTCGAAGGGAGCTTCAAAGGATGCGAGCTGAAGCACATTGCGAGATCTAGCAACGAAGAAACAGATAGATTGGCAAACATGGGTTCCACAAGCACACCCATACCGCCAGGAATATATTTCGAACGGATAATCAAGCGCTCAGTCAAAGTCAAAAAAGCTGCAGGAGCATCCGCAGCACCAGAAACAGAGGTCAGCCCGCAAGTTGCCATCATCGAGCTTATTCATAACATTTCACGACAGGTTTTTCTGGTCGAGCCAGTCTGGACGCAGAAATACCTCGACTACCTGTCCTCCAGACAGCTCCCGGCCGATCCTCCCGAGGCTCGACAGATAATCAGACGCAGTAAATCCTTTCGGGTAATCAACGGAGAATTATACAAGCAAAGCATCTCGGGTATACTTCAACGCTGCATCGCACCCGAAGATGGCAAAGAATTACTCCAGGACATCCACCAAGGAGACTGTGGGCATCATGCTAGTTGGAAAACAATCATGGGAAAAGCATTCCGAGCAGGATTCTATTGGCTAACGGCAGCCAAGGATGCAAAGGAGCTAGTCGAACGATGCAACGCTTGCCAGCGATTCGCACCAAGACCACATGCACCTGCTACGCAATTGCACATGATACCCATCGCTTGGCCTTTTGCACAGTGGGGGCTAGACATGGTAGGACCACTACGCAAGTCCACGCCGGGTGGATATACACACCTGCTGGTCGCAGTCGACAAGTTCACCAAATGGATCGAGGCCATGCCAGTAACTTCGGCTAGCGCCTAATGCGCCGTCAAGTTCCTCGATTCCATCGTATGCAGATTTGGGGTACCACACGATATCATTACAGATAATGGCACAAACTTCACGGCAAAGAAAACACAACAGTTCTGCGAGGAAAAGGGCATCAACTTCAAGTTTTCTTCAGTTGCCCACCCGCAAACGAACGGACAAGTCGAAAGATCCAACGGCTTAGTTTCAGCTGGCATCAAGAAACGTCTACTCGATCGTCTACAACCAGCAGCAGGACATTGGGACGAAGAGCTACCCTCCGTACTATGGAGCCTCCGCACAACTCCAAATCGATCCACAAACTACACGCCATTTTTCATGGTATACGGGGCAGAAGCGGTCCTTCCCGAGGATGTTAGGTTCAGCGCCCCAAGAGTCGTGGCTTACAGCGAAGAAACCTCCAACAGGGCACTCGCGGAAGATATGGATGCACTCGATGAGATGCGCGATGTAGCGCTCGCAAGATCCGCAGTATATCAACAATCACTGCGAAACTATCACAGTCGCCGCATACGCCACAGAGCATTCGCGGTAGGAGATCTAGTGCTGCGGCTCAAGCAGAAGGAGGGACATAAGCTCGAGCCACCATGAGAAGGACCCTTCGTCATACGCGAAGTTACCCAGGTGGAGCCTACAGGCTGAAGAACCCATCGACTGGAGGAATCTATTCCAATCCTTGGAATATCGCACACCTCCGAAAATTTTATCCCTAGATTTACTTGTTCTCACAACAAATAAGGCTATACTAGCCACTCTTGTAGCTCGAATACATGACTTCTCAGTCATCGCAATAAAATACATGGTTTCTCAACCATATTTACTCGAAGATTATTCATTCTTATATGCTAAAATAGTTACAGGTACACACCCCATAAACACACGGGGGTTACGCCTACAACTAAGCATAACGGGAACATTTATACATACAAGGTCACACACCTTACAACAGGTTTTACAAACTATACAGCATCACAGGATGTACACATCCAACAATCAATCATGGCGAAAAGCATTCTCAGTCGCCAACACTCTATCTACTTCCTCAGAGGTCAGCCGAATGATTTTCTCCGCTGCTGGACGAACAACATCATAGTGCGGCGAAATATCATCGATTGGACCGTCTGGAAGCCTAGCTACGGAGTTAAAATTTATCTCAGGATGCCATATCCGGACAAAGGAGAGGGCTACCACCGCGCCGCAAGTCATCTGATTGCGAACGCACTCGTGAATCTCTCCTTCTTGCCCGAACAGCCAGAGGAGATGGCTCCAGTCTTCAGGACCCCTTTCCAGCGGATAGAACGCAGCGTTCATCGCGATCAAGACCTCGTGAAAAGAACTCACGAGAACTTTTACCTGGGTGATACGGAACTTCAAAGTAGCCAGCACGAAGCCTCGACTGCGATCAGACCAAAAGTTATTCGCATGAGGCCTCGAGCTGCCAGCTTCTTGAAGAATGTGGTTTTCTACCCACTGTTTTTCCTCCCTATCATCCGGTTTAACAACTTAAGAGCAAATATGCACGATTAGTCAAGGAAACAAGACAAAGAAGACTCGGGGGCTGTATTACTTACACAACAAGTCCCTAGCGACGGAAGCCAACTCGTCCATCAGAAATTGTTCGTGTTCGGTCGCCAGTCTTTGCTTGGACTTCGCCACATCGGCTACCCCGCGCAACGCTTTCAGCATGCGCTCACCGCCAGCTACACGATCACGAAGACCTGCCAAAGACCCCACAGCGGCGACAAGCGGATCTGTTGGGGCAGCAGGTCCACCTGAAGGTTCTGCGGCCACCTCGGATACCTGAAAAAGCACAAAGAAGATTAAAGGAATAAGGTGCCCCACTCGAGATATATTTATCACCTATTCGACATGTGCTCGGGGGCTACTCCCATCGGGAGCACACGATCAATCGCGGGAAACATTTCATCAAAAGCATCTCGATTAAAATATTGAGTAAACGGGAGCACATCCCAGGGTTCATTACAATCGAAGTTGCAAGATACAAACGAACTAAACTAAGAAGCTACAGTGGTACTCCCACTCGCGGCAATCGTCCCTCCCTTAAGTCGAGCAAACATCAATGATAACTTCCGAGCGAGGACAACGGCTGGCTCGCCAAAACGACGAAGCCCTACCTTTTTGCCCCTGGAAGGATCGACTGGGAGATCCGAGTAGGCCTCCTCCAAGCCGCTAACTCCATGCGCCAGTGCGAACTGGATGGCCGTCTTCGCCCCAGATTCCGACTGGGCAACCGCGTAGGCATCAAGGAGATTGCTCTCTGAGAAGATCTTCAGCAGGTCACCTAGCGCAGGTGGAGATGAAGCATTGACGAGAAGGCGGCCATGCAGCTGCGTCAACACTTCAGTAGCATTGCCGACCAAGGAGCAAACCCTGCAGCATGCCTCCTAAGCTGGGCGCAAGAATCTGTCAATGCGTCCACTCGAGGAACCCCAGCAAGCTCCAGGGGGACACCCAGAAGACCTAAGAACAAAAAAAAAGGTGTTAGTCCAAAAAGATCTACCAATACAAAAAGAAGATTGTAGAAAAGTACAAACTTACCCGCAAAACGCTCAGCAAGGGGACGAATAAAATTGACGAGATTGGCATCCGCCTTGGCGCCAGCATCCTCCAAGTTCTTCAGGGCATCCTGGGCAGCCGCGAGTTTTCCCTCGTAATCGGCATTTAACATGCGGGAAGACTCGAGCTCCTGTCGGGCAGTCGCCAGTTCTGCCTCTAAAGTTGCTGCCTGGGCGGAGGTTTTGTCTTTCTCGGTCTTCGAAAACTCAAGTTGAGCTGCACGACAACATTTATCAGAATCGAAGAACAGATGGAAAAAATACAAACAGAAGAAGAGGGCTGAGCTTACCTCGAAGAAGTTCGTTCTCAGAGGTGAGTCGACTGCGGTCCGCTCGAAGGAACGCGCAGTCGGACTCAGCAAGAACAACACGGCGCCCAATCGCCGCAAGGGAGTCAATAAGTGACTGCAAGTAACATGAAAGTGGAAATCAGAAGAGTAAAATTTGAGCCTATACTCGATTGTAAACATTCGAGTATAGCCTCGGGGGCTACTCCCATCGGGAGCACTGTCGTGCACCCTATAAAACCAAGAAGAAGGAAAAGACAGACTTTTGAGCCTGTAGTCGATCACGTGCGATCAACTACAGCCTCGGGGGCTACTCCCATCGGGAGCACTGTCGTGCACCCGATAACAAATTAAAGGCAAGTAGCAAAATTTACCTGACCCTTGGCACGGGAGAGGGGATCTGCTGAGCTACCCGTCACCTCTTTAGAAGCTGAAGCTCCGACAGCAGAACTAGGAACTCCATGTTCCGTAGTCGCCGCATTGGGGGCTGCGCTGGGCGAATTCTGGACAGTGCCAGCAGTAGGAGTCTCATCTGCAGCTCCTGCTTTACTCTTCCTTTCGGGAGGAAGGGAAGAGGCGTACCTGCGAGGACTAATGGTTTGAAGGCTGCAACAAAAGACAAAGTTTCAAACAAAGATGCAAACGAAAACGTTCGACTAAGAACGAGCAGAAAGACTTACTCATCATCTTCATCCTCATCCAGCATATCCGCATTCCAGGCGGTTTGGATTACTGGGAACGAAGGAGAAGGGCGAGTGAGCGCAGCGGAGTCGCAGAGATGGGATCCTTCCTGGGCGAGTCCTCCAAGGAGTTGTCTTTGGAGGTAGCCTCGTCATCCTCTACTCGATGGCGCTTGGGGGGAAGGAGACCGCCATTCGAGTCCTCTGCACCATCCGAAGAATCGTGCTCGGAACTCGAAGTAGCATTGGCAACACTGGTATCGGTCGGGCCATCCAGGTTACTCGCCAATAAATCCGAGGCCTCCTTTCCAGAAGTTGGAGGGTAGCAGTTGGCCACGGATAAGCTCTACGAAAAAGACAGAAGAAAGCAAGAGAAAATTCAATCGACTGAACAAGCAAGAAAATGAAAGAGAAGAAGAAGAATAAACTCACCTCAGCTGGAGGAAGCCTCGACGCGTCGAAGGCCGCGACTGTGCAGTCGGGAAATTTCTCTCCCGCCTTCAGGCTAGTGATAGCCACGATCTTCTTCTCAAACTCGGCGTTCGAGAGCTCCTCGCGACTCACTCGGCTAGGATCCTCAGAGCCTTGGTACTCCCACATCGTGGAAGGTCTGAGCTGCAGAGGCTGGATCCCGCGCCTGAGAAAGATACCCGCCAGGTGCAGCCCGTTGAGTACAACTCCCGCAGCTTGATCACGGAGAGCTGTCACCCTTGCGAGTAGTGGCGCGACGACCTGGGTTTTCTTCAGCCGACAACTTGTGCGCCCAGGATTTCCGCCTCTTCAAAACAGCGAAGGGGTGGAATTCTACGATCCCACCCGAGCTGTTGTCGATGACGTAGAACCACTTTTTCCTCCAGCCCTGCGCGGAGTCGATGAAGTACATACTGAAGTAGTTGATCTCCGATTTGGCTTGGATCCCAAAGCCACCCGTACGTAGCGGCTCGCCGGGCTCGGAGTCTACCCGCGATTTCTCGCGGAAGATCCGAACTTTGAAGAGGGCCTTCCAGAGCGCCCAATGTGGGCGAATGCCAAGGAAGCATTCGCAGAACACGATGAAGCACGATATGTCATAGACATACAGCAACCCGACAAGAAACGGATGGAGGGGAAAGGAAAGACCGCGAGACACGTGGTCCGCGAAGACCACGCGCTCATTCGCTTGCGGGTTGGGTACCTCTTCCTTCTTTCCGAGGCGCACCCGCTTCTCGGACTCCGCAGGGAGCAGCCCCTCCCGCTGCATCTCCTTGATGCTCTTCGCGGTGGTGTTGGGCGAACGCCAGTCGCCCGAACGCGGCGCGGGTTGCACGGAAGCTTCCCCGGATGCGGAAATGGCAGCACTGCGTCTTTTGCCTCCCACCATCGCTGCTAAGCACGAGCTTGGAGGAAGAAGGAAGATGAGCGCGAGGAAGAAGATGGATTGGAAGACGAAGGCTGGGAAAGTTTTACCGCACCGCATAGACCCGTACTTATACACGGAACGAATCGATACTGGCCATTCGATGCTCCACGTGGCGCCCATCGCCGCCACCACGTGTGAAGACGAAACGAGGAGGCGGTGAGCGCTGTTTCCTGCCACGATCTTAACAGAAGATCGTGCGCATTTACTGCACAGTTTGCGTAAAAACCGGGAACGACGTCTCGTTTCTCGGTCAAAAATCTGACTATGTGGGCCAGGCTCTCTGCTCTCACTCCGTCACGTCCCATTGGGAGGAGAAAAGTGTGCCATGACGTCATAGCGTGCATCATCAAATTGAAGAAAGCTTCGAATGGAAAGTTCAAACGCGAAAATAACTTCGTATGAACAAAACTCCTTCGAATAGAAGCAACCTTTTCATGAACAAAATCATGATGCAAGACTCCTTTAAAAACGGAGAAAAATACCCTGCACACGAAAACTCTTTCGTATGGGCTCGATCTCCCAAACATGAAAACTCTTTCATATGGGCATAAAAACTCCTAAACACAGAAATTCTTTCGTATGGATAAAAGAACTACTCATTCAAAATTACACGAGTAAGCAGAACCTATCCTTTTTCACTCACATGATATTTTCACATCATAAAAACCTGGATTGTTCGGCCGACTAGGCACATCCGGATGCCATATTCTTCGAATATGAAGGTAAGACCCGAAGGATCTCTCTTGAGGGCCTGGAATCGCACTCAAAGCTGCGTCCTCCGGTATGATTCCGTGTCAACAACACGAAGAAAAATCCCAGCAGACGCGTCGGGTACCCCCATAGGTTAAGTTCGACTCGATAAGACCACAACGGCCCAGTCGCAACAATCACCTTATCGGGTTCGAGTCGGAGGTCTCGAATCTGTGTAGGCCAGAAATGTTTTTTCCCTAGTCGCAATTAATTGGCCCTGATCTCTCGGGAGAGCCAAGCTACTATGCCACATCCTTCTGCGATAAAAAGCCATAAAAACAGGCACTTGCATTGCTCGATACTCGGGATGAAAACTCATTATACAGGGTACGCGCCCTCTAAACAAGAAACAACCAAACTGGTTATCCACAGGAAAGAAAGATTTGACCGTCTACTCGACTGGAAAAATCCCATTCGAGCAAACGCTCGGGGGCTACTGACGAAGACATGGATCCTGGACCCTGCGGGTAAGGACACCCCATCTCAGGCCCAAGGTTAAGGCCCAAGAAGAGGAGCCCTTGGAGTATTCCAGAAGGCCCACGTGAAGCCCACCCGCACTAACTTGCGGGTTAAGTTTGGAAATATGTAACCGACCTAAGGTTAGAGTTCGAGTCCTCTCCGGGTAGGGTTTGAGACCTGGCCGCTTATATAAGGCCAGGAGAGCCACCGGAAGAGGACCAAGCAATACCGCAACACCAAAGCCTTGAGTTTGAGATCATACTCTCGACTCGAGCCACCACCATTGTAATCGATCTACTCATTAATACAGATCGACAGAGGCAGGAGTAAGGGTTTTACCTCTACGAGGGCCCCAAACCTGGGTAAATCTCGCCCCCTGTCTAGCCGACGATTCCACCAGCGCTCATGAGTTCTCCTAGTCGAAACCCGATAGGTTCACCTAAGGGATTTGTAGAGTCACAGATTCGACAAAGGATGTCTCTGATTCTGCGAGTCCGTCCAGGTTCTTGTTCATCCTACAGAGTGTGTCCGCGTAAATGATGTTGATCCCGCTGCCCCCGTCCATGAATACTCGGGCGAGTTCGTAGTTGCCTATTTGCGCCTGGATGACGAGTGCGGCGTGTCCTGGTCGATAGACTCGCGGGGGATGATCCTCTTTGGAGAAGATTATCGGTTGATCCGCCATCTTCAGGTATTCGGGTTTGGACGGTGGAGCTTGGACTGCCATGACTACCTGGCGTGTGTTTCTTTTCTGGGCCCTGCGGGTCGGACAGACTTTCTGTATCATTCCAAGGAGTCTTGCTGGGTTTGGGTACCCATTGCCCCCTTGGTTTGCGGCGGGTGGCGCTGGAAGCGCGGCCAACACCGCGTTTTGGTGTCCTGGTGGAGGTAGGGGTTGTGGCGGGTGGAATCCCTGATGTCCTCCTCCTGGGAGCTGTGGGTAGTCCCGATTGACCGCAGCTCTGTTTTTCTTCGAGAAGGCCTCATGGATGTCAAGGAACTTTCGGCAATCCTTAAGGAGGTGTGATGCCTTAGTCTTGTATGTGCTCTTATCTGTAAATAGATGTAGAGTGCAGTAGCCGTGGAGGTCCTCCTCGGGAGTTTTATCCTCTGGCTTTGGCTTCCACTCGCGATTTCCACGATGTTCGCTGTCACGATTTCTCGTAAATTCTGCCGCCACCAGTTCTTCTCTGCCATCGTGGTCGTAATTCTTTCTCCTTTTCTTTCGACCATGACGGTCGTCCTCAGGTGTTGGAAAAGATGCCTTTTCATTACGCACCGAGTCTTCACCGTTGGCCCATTTGTCGGCTATAGCCATCAGCTCTCTGATGGTTTCGGGTGCGGCTCGCCCCAGTTCTTCTCTGAAGTCGGTTCGTCGAGCTCCTCTGATATGTTTCTCGCCGTGTTTTTGAGCGTGGTCCATCACTGGATGTACTCGCGAGTAGACTCACCACTCTTCTGCTTGCAAGCCCGCAGCTCCTCGATTGACGCGTGTCTTTTATACGTCACTTGGAAGTTCTTGCGGAAGTCGAAGGTTAGATCGTCCCACGATCCGTAGCACGCCCTCGGTCTTCCTTCGAGCCAGCTACGTGTGGCGCCTACAAGATGCAGGTTGAGGTACTGCATTGTTGTGGTTTTGTTCCCACGTTGGCATTTTACTGTCGTGAGGTAATCCGACAGCCAAGATTTGGGCTCCAGTGAACCGTCGTATTTTGGCACCTCCGTAGTAAGCTTAAATCTCCTGGGCATTGGTGCCTCGCGGATTTCGTGAGTAAAGCACAATGCGCCACAGCCTCTTCGTCAGAAGAGGTGGATGGGGAACGTGCGCGGTTCCTGGCCGCTCGATCTTTGTTGATTTTTTCTGTGCGATGTCCGATCGCGCGTTGTATCCAGGCTGGTCGCGATCGACCTCCTTCCGCGGCTCCTTGCTGCGGTGTCACGAGCGGCTGCTATGATGCCGTGGACTGCGATCCCGATCCCTCGGGCTGTCGTCGCTGCTGCTCGGGTTATCGCCGCGTCGCCGGGCTTCTTTTCCTCAGGCGCGACGAGGTGACTTATCTCTTCTGGGCGATGTACTCCTGCGTCCGCGGTGTGTTTCTGTGTCTTTTTGAGGGGTTTCTCAGCCTCCTGTGCAGTCGCGTTCTTGCGGTTTTGGGTTGCGATTCTCGCGGCTGCCACGCCCATCCCCTTCTGGACTTGCCTGTATTGCTCCGCGCGGGGATCGTTCTCCCCTGGCTGGTTTGCCTGCAGGTACGTGGCTGCAGCCAGGACTGCGGCGGCGGGAGTCGTCGGGTGTATGTTGCCATCATCATAGACGTGCATAAGGGAGGTTTCGAGTGTTCTGTTGATCCCGCTGAGAGACCCGCCGTCCAGATCCGCAGTCTTCGAGACGTATCTTTTTCTTCGGGGGATTATTTCCTACCGAGCGTGTTTCGGAGAGATCCGCGCGACGTAAACTTGACTCGTCCGCCATCTTTTTTCGCTCGTCCAGATCCTTGCGACCTTCTTTGATCAGCGCCACCGCTTTCACTAGATGGTAGTGGTATGTGGTTAGATCTTCCTGAGGGGCTCCTTCTTCAATCGGCTGGGCGGAGTGTACGGCCGCTTTTGCTTTGACCCAGGATGGTCGCGATACTTTAATGAGCTCTCGCTCCGTCGTGCTCTCTTCCGTTTCTTCGGGTGGATCGTTCGATCGTGCCATGCAGATCTGAGCCAGATATGGCCCGTGAGTCCTAGGCATGGATCGACGAGTTTCTTCAACCCGAGAAGGCTCCTCTGAAGCGATGGTGTGGAAGTTGCGAGTGCTGGGGCGCACGGATCCGCCGCTGGTTGCTAGGTCGCATCCATCGTTATTGGACAGCGAGTCGAGAGTTTCCGGACTCGAGATCGACTCGGAATCAGATCCTTCGAGATCGGTTTGCTCGGGGAAGTGCAGGATTCCTGCTTTGTTGGCGTGGAAGCGGAAGCTCCGGAACGCCAGGGTGACGCTTTTCTCCAATCCGCTAAACGTCGGGCGCGATTCCGGCGAGTGGGGCGCGACGATGATCGGCCCGAAGCGGATCGGATCTGCTGAAGTCGAAGCTCTGGGGCTCGAGCTGAAGGTTGGCGATGATGAGGCCGAACATGCCGTGGATCCAGCGCCCACCGTTCCCACAGACGGCGCCAATTATCGAATATGCATCTCAACAAGTCCCTCGGGTGAACCGATAGGGTTTCGATTAGGAGAACGTGTAGGCGCTGGTGACAATCGTCGGCAAACAGGGGGCACGATTTACCCAGGTTCGGGGCCCTTGTAGAGGCAAAACCCTTACTCCTGCTTCCGTCGATCTGTATTAGCAATAGATCGTTTAAAATGGGGGGGGTGCTCGAGTCAAGAGTCAGATCTCAATCTCAAGGCTTTGGTGGTGTGATCTGGCTTCACCCCCCTCCCGGTGATTCTCCTGGCCTTATATAGGTGGCCAGGTCTCAAACCGTACCCGGGGGAATACAAACCCTAACCTTAAGACAGTTACAAGTTTCCTTTCGTGACCATCAAGGCCTTGCGGGTGGGCCTTGATTGGGCCTTCTAGAACTGTCCATGGCATCTCCCTTCGGGCATAGTGAAAGCGCATGGTTCCCCCATATGTGGTTTTGGTAATTAATGACAATCCTTTATGGACTAATGTTTGCATTGAGTTATCCTTGTAGATCTTGTCCATAGGAAATAATGGAGTTCATGTGTTGAACTCTATTAGCTTCCTTGATGGCCATTGTTATTTTCATGGATTTATATGAAGAACGGTCTTGGTTTGAGTTGAGCTTATTGCTAGTGTGTCTTGAAGAAAAGGATTAGGTGATCTTTAACTATCATCTTCAATACATCATCTTTAGAAGTGGGAAGCAAAGATACAAGGTTGATCAAGCTCGCGATCAACACACAAAGCTACAAGTTGTACCAAGTGGGATTGTGTATCTCATGGTATGGTAAGCAATTGTCAATATAGCTTTGTGAACTAACCCATGATATGTGTGTGTCGCATCTCTATGTGTGGTTAGGTATCTTTCCATGGGCATGAACCAAAAGGAAGATTTCTTATTGCCCATGGTCTATGTCCTCGTCAAGCGGTGTTTGTCATCTAGCTTGACGTGGAAGCTCAAGTGAAGCATCTAGAAGATATCCTATGCTTGATGCTTGCCACCCTCTTGGAGATTGTGGCCTTGTGAAGATTTGCCGAGAAGAGTCTCTCCCATAATGGTGTATGGGGGAGCAACTTGCAAGTCTTCATCAAGCGGAGTTTGTGCTAGCAAGCGCAATCAAGAAAGAAGATCCTACTTGAGAGAGTCAAGATCGTCATCATCTAGCTCAAGTGGAATGCTCAAGGCAAATGTATAATCTTGATAGGTTTTCTATTTTACCGGTCTCGTGTCTTTGGGAGACCGGGTTATAGGATAGATAGTCGTACTATCAAGAGGAGCTCTCAAGTGAGTAACTCGATCAAATCATTATGGAGAGCTCAAACCTTTGCATACTTTGCATATCATCTTTCTTGGTTCTTATTTGGCCTTTGTCTCCTTTGGGTTTTAGTGCTTGTCGTGATCTTCATGACAAGCCTTGGTTTCTCGAAAACGGATTTCGTAAGAAAAACTTGTTGCGTTTTCGGTGGAGAAAATATCCGGTTCAGCTTTGAGAATGTTTCCACACCTTCCATGTGTGGTAACTTCTCCATTCATTTTTGTTTGGATACTCCTTGCTGTTATCTTTCCAACCCAATTGGATTCACCTCTTTCGAGTTCATCCGCAAAAGTTATGTTCGTCTCGGTGATGGAGGTTTTACCGGTTGTTCCTTTTAGAGAGGTTAAACATTTCTACATTTGGTTTTAATTTCCATTGTTGGTCAGTGATGTTTCTCTGCATGATCTTGTAGATATTTTCATTACGAACTTAACGAGCCAAAGATCATCGAAAACGGAGTCCGGAAGCAAAAGTTATGGTCGTTTTAGTATTGGTGTTTCTGCTGTTTTGGGTCAGTCCGGAGTCTCCGGACTTAGGGCCGGAATCTCCGGTAGTCCGGAGTCTCCGGTGTGCATTCCGGAGTCTCCGGACCAAATTCTTCCCCAGGGGTTGCTCTCTTGGTGTCATTCGCTATTTAGGGTCCGGAGAGTGTTCGGAGTCTCCGGTATGGCTAGTGGTTGTTGGTCCCGCTCGACCACAGACACCGTCTGGGCTCAGACGACAAGTCAAGACCGGAGTCTCCGGTCCGGTGGTCTGCGAAAATTTTCAGACCGAAGACTTACCGGAGATACACCGGAGTCTCCGGTGTGAAAATCTTCAGACCGGAGACTTACCGGAGTCTCCGGTGTAAGTTTTCCTGCAACGGCTCTTTTTCTTGGGGACCTATAAATAGGCCCCCTTTCTTCCCCAAAGAGCTAGGTCTTCCAAGCACGAATTTTTCCCTTCTCTCTCCTCCATTGTTGACCTTGGAAAACTTTCCCCTCTCTCAATTCCTCCCATGATTCTTGCATATCTTTGAGGGAAAAGAGAGAGAAGATCTAGATCTACATTTCCACCAATCCATCTTCCTTCTTAGTGAGGGAAACCTAGTAGATCTTGATCTTGGAGTTCTTGGTGTTTCTCCTCCATTGTTCTTCCTCTCTTATTCCCCCATAAGCATTTGTTGCTTTGTTGGAATTTGAGAGTGAAGGATTTGAGCACTTGTGCTCTTGCCATTTGCATCGGTTGCATCGGTTTGCTCTCTCCACGAGGATTCGTGGAAGTGAAAGTTTGTGAGCTTGTTACTCTTGGGTCTTGGACCCTAGACGACTTGTGGTGTTCTTGGGAGCCTCCAATTGAGTTGTGGATGTGTGCGCCAAGATTGTGGTGACACCGAGAGCCTCCAATTAAGTTGTGGATGCGTGCCTCGGGTTTGAAGGTTGCCAATAGTGGAAGGTGAACTAGGCCTTTGTGGCGGAAGTTCATCGGAGAATAGGGTGAGGCCTTTGTGGCGTTGAGTAGGCCTTCGTGGTGAGCTCACACCCCTCCAACGAGACGTACCCCCCTTTGTGGGAGGAACTCGGGAATACATCTTCGTCTCCGTGTGCCTCGGTTATTTCTATACCCGAGCTTTTTTACTTATGCAATTTACATTGTGATAGCCTTCGAGCTTGAAGTTATATATCTTGCTATCACCTTGTTACTTGTCTTGCTTAGCATAAGTTGTTGGTTCATCTAGTTGACCCTAGAATATTTAGGTTGTATGCTTGTTAATTTAAACACCTAGTTTATTTCCGCATTTAGCAAGCATTAACCGGAAAAGTTTTAATCGCCTATTCACCCCCCCCCCCTCTAGGCGACGTCGTTGTCCGTTCAATTGGTATCAGAGCCTCGTCTCTATTTATTAGGCTTTACATCCTAGAGAGTACGATGTCGTTTAGAGAAATAGAACATGGTCCCGCTTTTATATTCTATGGTAGAAACTTTGATGTTTGGAAAATTCGCATTCTTAAATTTCTTACGGACATGGGTCCAAAGTATGTTAAGAGAATTGTAGATATGGATTTTCCTCCTCCAAAGGATTCTCAAGATTTATCTTTAAAGGATAAGGAAAACTCTTATCTCGATACTTTTGTATCTAATGGTCTCTTGTGCTTTTTGAGCGATGTAGTTATTGAATCAATCATGCCTTTTCGGAACGCTCATGAGCTATGGACAAAACTTCAAGATATATATGATGTGTCCAATATTATTGAGGATGATTGTTCTCCATCCATTTCCGGCCGTGATGAGCTCACATCTTTATCCACTCCACCGACATGTGATTTGTCACAAGGTAATGATATGGTGAGTGGTGATAGAAATTGCATTGTGGATAGTGAATTTGCTATTGACTATACTTCATCTCTATCCCATTGCAATGATCTATCTTTGGACTTAATATCTTCTAGCACTAAAAATTCCGTACATGCTAGTATTTATAGTCCTTGCATATCATGTAATAGTTGTTTAACTAAATCTCATGATGATATGCTTCCTATGTCTTGTTTTCATGAAAACAATGCTTCCATTTCCTCTAGTACTTGTGTGGCTAACAATGTAGAGGAATCCCATTTTTTGGTGGAACAAGACATGGACCTTAATGGCGCTTCTAGTATATCTTCATCATCGCCATCCACTTCTCATATGTGCCTTATGGCTAGGGATTCAAAGGTATCTCCACCTTTGGAACCCACTACATCTTGTGATGATGAGGATGAGGATGAGGATGAGGATATTGATGGGGGGATGATAACCCGGTAGGCCAAACTCCAAGGAGTAACCCGGCCCAAAGGACGTTGTACAGGATCCGGCTAAGGATAAGGAAACTAGTGAAGGCCCCAGCTTGTAGGCCCAGTAACCCGGGTTGTGGGTTATGGTAGAGGAAAGTTAGGGTTTGTGCGCCGTGTCCGGGTAGGATCCAGGATGCGCCTTGGAGAATAAGCCAGGGGGTACGGGTGCTTTATAAACCGACCCCCAGGTCTAGTTTAGGCAGAGATCTAAGAACCCTAGCAATATCGCTTGATATCGAGCATCCAGTGTAATCCCAGAGTTGAGTTATTGTATCAAGATCGGAGACTCGGCGACTTTGATTGCCGGCTACCAGATCGAATTGCACCATGTTTTCCTCTGAGCTAAACCCTCTCTCAAACGCCTGTGTCGTCTTGCCCCAAGATCAGTTACCCCCGGTAACATCTGCCGTGGTTACCCCACGACAGTTGGCGCCCACCGTGGGGCCTGCGTCCAAAGGTGTTTACATCACGGGAGAAGCTCGGAAGAGCATGGAGAATCTCGTCGTCGGCGAAATCTACGTCGACCACAAAGGAGAAAAGATGGTGGACGATTCCGGCTGGGGGCTAGAGTCGGATCACCTCGAATCCGGATCCGTCGTGACAATCGGCCGGATCAGCGTCTTCATTGGTATGGTATGTACTTCCAATTCGATCCCTGACAATATTGGATCTGATTCTGTGCCAGGAGAAGCCACTACTATCCGATCAGATGACGAAGAATCGATTGGAACGACACATCCGGCAGAAGAACCCATCGCGGAGTGGGAACAGCCGGAGGAGCCGGCATGGACCCCGCGCGACCGGATCGAAAGAGAAGGTGATACCGGGTCTATCCTGGATCTGCTGGAAAACCGGTATGAGGAGGAGAACGATGAGGAAGAACAGCATGAACTTACACCGGATATCGTACGCCGAGTTGCATTCTATGCGGCTCCCGCGGCCAATCTCAACCAAGGAAACACAGCCGCGGCATCAGTCGGGGTGGCTCAGGCAGTGGCCCAGCAGCAGGGCGCGGCTAACGGAGACCCGGTTTTGGCCCGGGTTGATGGGGAATCGGCATCAGTAACCAGCCGTGCAGCAGACGAGGAGTTGCACGCAAACACGTTCGGATTCCTGGGAAACCGGACACCAGGGGCGGGTCCTTCAAACCCGCGCCACCCGGCCTTGTTCGATAATAATCTGATTCTAGATCCCACGGTTCTTGCAACGGTTATCACTCCGGAAAACGCAGCGGAACGTGTCAGGGATCTGGATGTAGCTCGTCGTGCGCTGGAACAGCAAAGAAGGCAGGTAGAGGCAGAAAGGCAAGGGATGGCCAGGCGGCAGCGTGAGCTGGATGCGCTAGAAACTCGGCTCCGAGAGGAAACGTCTAGAGTGCATCAAAGGCATCAAACCAGGTTACCAGCAACGGGCGGGGTTATTAATCCGGCTAATTTATTTGTCACACCTCAGGATCAGCCGATACCAGTGGTGAACCCGGGAACCGCACCCCAACCGGCGACAGCAGGGACACATCCGGCCAATGAACGGGCCGGGTTACCCCCACCACAGACCAGAGACACAACCGGCAACGATCTACCACCACCGCCACCATCACGATTCCGCACACCAACCGGCCACTACAATAACCCCATGGACAATGTGTATGCGGCGACACTCGCGTTAAATCAGATCCCCGTGGGAGAGTCGCCCCATGCAGAGAAGACTCGGCAAGCCATCGATCTGTTGCACACTGCGGTGGCACAACAAGCCAATTATCCGGATCACAGAAGCGGTATGCATGGAACGCCATACGTCAGTCAACAACAAGGGAATATCCAAACAAGTTCAGCACGGCGGAGGGAAGAGCAGCGGCAAATGCCGCCTCCTCCCCGCGCTCAGGCAGCATCAGCAGCACAGGCTGTCGTGGACAGTTCTAGAGCCCGGAGGGCCGCGGCCGGGTCTGCAGCGCATGGACTTCCCGCAGCATCGCGCCCAGTCGTGCCCCCCGCGATATCACGCGTTTCTAGAGCAAGACCGGCCTCAACCGTTCTAGCGGGACCCAAGTGTCTCTCGGACAATATCAGAGCTGAACCTTACCCGGAAAAATTCAAAGAGCCAGGGAAAGTAGTGAATTATGAGCCAACTATGGATCCAGAAACATGGCTAAGCAGTTATGAGATGGCAATGTCGATTCGCAACGCATCCGAGAATCTCCAAGCAAAGTTCATGTACTTGATGATGTCAGAAGGAGCAGCAAAGTTGTGGTTCACCAATTTGCCGGAAGGATCGATCAACTCCTGGGAGGAATTGAAGACCGCGTTTGTCAAGCACTTTCATGGGACGTGCAGGAAATTGTTCACTATTGATGATCTAGAGCGGTGCGTCCAGAAGAAGGGAGAATCGGCACGCAGTTGGGTGCGCCGGGTCATGGAGATACTTCACTCGTCCACGGATATTCAGCCCAAGGATGCACTACAGGCCATGGCAAAAACATGCAAGTACATACCTTTAGTGCAAAAGTTAACTCGCATGAAGTCTAGTCGAAATGCGTCGGAAGTTACAATGGGAGAATTGATGGATGCGTGCAACAAACACGCTGCGACAGATACTACAGAAGAGGAAGTTGATGACAAGAAGGTAAAAGCAAACACAAGTAATAACGGAAGAACCGGCAATGGATCAGCACCGGGTAATAACGGGAATAGCCAGAACAAGCGCCCGTTTGAAGGAGGCTCCGAGTTTGTCGCCAATACAGAAGTCGGGTCTTCGAGGCCCAGAGCAGAAGGAAATTTCAACGGAGGTAATCACAATGGAGGAAACTATCAAGGGCCGCCAAGGCCGGGTAACAATTGGGACATATTCAGGATGGCATGCCCGAAGCACAGCAGGAACGGCAGGCCAGCTAACCACTCTCTGGAGCAGTGCGCCGACTTACAAAGATGGAAAAATGAGGAAGTGAACAGAGCTATGCGAAGTGCAGGACGGGGAGGAGGACCGGGTCCAGGGGAAACCCGGGCAACGGCCCACCCCCAGCTGGTAACCCGGCGGCTAGAAATCAAGGTAATAACCAAGGGGGGGCAGGAGGTTTCCAGGCTAACCCCAAACAACTGGGTCAATATCATGTGCATACCACAGGAGGCTCTAACAAGGACAAAAAGATACTGAAGCAAGCGGTCAACTCAGTTTTGTCAGCTGTCCCGAGATACTTGAGATGGTCAGAACAGGAGGTAACATGGAGCAGAAGGGATCACCCAGAAAGAGTGGAGCACCCGTGAGTCTTGGCATTAGTAGTCGCACCACAAGTCAATGGGTATGAGCTGAAAAAGGTTTTGATGGATGGTGGAAGCAGCATCAACATACTGTATTGGGAAACCTTCCTACGCATGGGCCTCAAGGAGTCTCAGCTACCAAAAAGCTCAACAGTTTTTCATGGGATAGTGTCGGGTCATTCAGCGTGCCCCGAGGGAAAAATCGCATTGGAGGTAGCCTTTGGGGAGTCAAAGGATAACTATCGAGTTGAGTGGCTTACCTTTGAGGTAGTCAAATTGCGCAGCCCTTATCACGCGTTATTTGGAAGGCCGGCTTACGCCAAATTCATGGCTAGGCCGTGTTACGTGTATCTACAGCTAAATATCTCGGGTCCCAAGAAGACCATTACCATACATGGAAATCGAGACATAGCAGCTGAATGCGACGAAGGAGACGCAGCGATGGCCGAGCAGGCCTGTAGAAAAGAAGAACTCAAGCATTACCGGTCTCAAGCAGACCCGGAGGATAGAACCACATCAAAAAGGCCAAGTACTGAAGGCGAAAGAGAAAAATCCAAAGTAGCACAAGATGCTAAAATGGTGGCTTTTATCAAGGATGACTCCCCCAAGCAATCCGCTATAAAGGAAGAAACTGCACGGCCGCTCACAACCAGCCGTGTCACGGAAACACCTCACCCGGGTCGGTTAGTAAACCCGGTACTCATCATGAAAAAGTCCAGCATGTGGAGAATGTGCGTCGGTCACGCCAGTCCGGGACCGGTCCCCATGGAGAACTAAACAATGTAACGGGCAGCAGGTTTCAGACGCGCTCTTTTCCTACCCAGGGTACCTAAGGGGACTGGAAGGTTTTTAATGAGGCGGCCTGCTGATCCAAACTTTCTCGCATCAATAAAGAGATGGTTATCAAGTCCTATTTCGTTACAGCCTGATTACAAGTAAGTAGTATCCATGTGACATCAATATTTCAGTATCATTAAGAACGTTGAGCATATATAGGTCTCGGGGGCTGGTTGCTCAAGTAGCCCAGCCACAAACCCGAAAGACCCGGCCTTGATGCCTATAAGTTATAGGGGGCGATTATTCGCAAACGAGTACGGCTGCAATCTTATAACTGGACAAAGGAGCCAAATTTTCTTGACTTTTCTTACTTAAGCTCGATGTGACTCGCACTAAAGTGGCATGATTTGTTCGCTTATGATTACAATCAGCCATGAAGCCCAATGGGACTTGTCTGACCCTGTTTTCGTATGGATGTAACAACATGGTATCCACGCGAAAGCCGGCTTACAGTACAAGATAGTCAAAAGGGTCATCTAAACCACAAGTTTATGCAGAGTACAAGGCTAATAGCCGGAAACTCAATGACTATCAAGCATAACTTCAGTACTTCCGCGGAATGGCCTTAGGTTTTCGAATCGGTAAAAAACGATTTGTTCTCTGAGAAAGGCCACACCCCCATGACTCGGACTTTGGGTCATGGGGACTGGGGACTTCGAAACAGAAGCAAACTACTTGGCTATCGCAGTTCGAAAGACCCTAGCATCCGAGTCGTGGGGACTTAAAGAAAAGTCCACTTATCAAAGCCCCTGGTACTCGGAAAACCGAGTCTTACGAAGGGAGCCAAAATAGAGAGTCGGGTATCGAGAAAAAGCTCAACGAATAGACAAGCAATACAGTTATCAAAAGGCCAGGAAAGCCGCAAAGTATATCACGGACTAAAAGTACGTTACAAGTTACGACATCAGTATCAGGAGTGCACAGGTGCACCATCAAAAGCATAATAGTTTGAATACAAAGCATCACGTAAACAAGGCATTATGATGGTACTGCCCTATTCAGCCTCCTGAGTACGGTCTTCCGGCTCTGGGTCCTAGGCTTGCTGTTTAGCCTTCCCGGCACCCTTACCCGGACTCACTGCACCAGGGCGGACAGGTGGAGGGACGGCTGGTGTGGAGGCAGACGGACCTGATCCTAGCTCGGCCTCTCTCTTTGCAGTCGCCTCCCTCTTCCTGGCCGAGTTAGAAACCCACTTCTCCAAGATATCAAAGGGCGGGGGTGCTTCCTCCGTAACAACTTTGCCATCAGCGTCGTATGCACTCATAATTGTGTTTAGATCCAAACTATCGGCCAAAGTGGTAGCCGAGGGGCGCACTGCGGCTTGTATGGCTTTGAAATCCTTGGGTGTAAATTTGGAACCGTCCGCCTTGAATTCGGGAAACCCGGATATTACCTTTGCCGGGTCAAGCTTCGGAAAGAAAGCCTTGGCCAGGGTGAAAGCCCGGGTCATTCCAATCCGGCATGACGAGCGTTTCCAGATTTCAATCCAGCCAGGCACAGTGGAGCAGGCCTGAATGAGATTTTCTTCACCCGGATATACTTCCGTAGGCCACTTCACGGCATCCAGTATAAATTTTGTGCCGGCAAAGAAAGTCGGAGCACGGTCTTTAGGGTTTTAGCCTTGACAATGGCATCCTCCTCTGGGGCCGCAAGGTTGGCACCTACAGTTGTAACAAGAGAGAGAACGTATCAGTAATCCCGAGTCTGATATAATAAAGAAAAGACATGAAGCCAATCGGCAGCAAAAACTTACTAAGCAAGATCTGATAAGTATCGGTGACTTGGTCAGATAGTTTCTTCAGTGCGGTTTGAGCGGCATTGCACTTCTTCTTGTATTTGGAAACATCCTTCTTCAAAGTTTTCATGTCATCCTCAAGGGTTTCCCTTCGTTTTATCTCGGCAAGAAGAAGTTGTTCGGTCTTCAGTAAAGTTTCATCAGACCGGGTTATCTGTGCCTGCAAGTAGCAAGGAACGCAAGTATTAGTTGGATATTAGGATAAGCTGAATATGGCGTAAAGTTTCAAGCATAACTTTTGCAAGTCATACAATATGAGATACCAAGTGTCCTTACCTGGTGCTCTGCAGCCATGCGCTCCAAGATCTTGCTCTCCGAAGTCTTCATAGTGAGGAGGGTGTTCATCAATTGATCAAAAGTGTCTTTACTCGTATCAGAGGACCCGGGCCTTGGAAATTCCGAGAAGGAGCTTTCTTCTTAGTGGGAGGCGGAACCCGGGTCATTTGTGTGTCGGAATCCGACGCTCCTTCTTCTGCACCCAAGACGGTGGCTTTGTTCTTCTTGCTTGCATGGGAAGCAATCGGATACTCGGCTTCTTGTGTGTCCGGCTTTGCCGGTGATGCTTGTTTTTCGCCGCTAGACGCGGCTGTAGTCTTATCAGTCGGGCTCCCCTTACCCGGGCCCTCGGTCTCCATATCCTCTTGGTCGCTGATAACGACCGTGGCCCTGTAGATGTTGTCAGTGAGCAGCTAAATACACAGTCAGGAAAGGGTGATGAAATGTGGCGGAACATCAAGAAGAGGATTTTACCCGGTGTTCACCGCAAAGTCACAAGGAAATCCGTCGCTGGACTCGGGAGAGGCTGGAAATTATCAAGTTAGATGTCATGTGGGAATGGTTCAAGGAGAATGTTTTGACCGAGAAAAGATAGGGTAATTACCAGCCCGCCGAGTCGGGGTCGATGAAATACCCGGGTTAAGGGCATCATCACCCGGGTGATTTCGAGTTGACCTGCGCTTGGTCATGGGCGACTCCTTCAAGAATGGCCAGTGGAATAACATCAAGGTAGCTCATATATATCATTAAAGTAATGCGAATTGAATGCAAGGAGGAGATATGAAACCTTGGAGGTGGCCTCTTGGGTTTTTCTTTTTGATCCGACTTTGATTGTCGGCTCCAGTTCCTCCTCGTCGCTGGCAGATTCTACTTTGCCACCAGAGTTTTCTTCCTCGTCATCTTCTCGTTCTGGATATCATCAGAGTTATAGTTGGAAATGAAGGGGTTATGGTGAGCTTAAAGGAACCAAATAAAATCCGGAAAATACCTTCGTCCGAGTTAGCAGCTTCTTGCTCCTCTGGACTTTTGGAGCTAGGAGAGGTGTTGGTTTTCCAAAAATCATCATCAGCCTGAAAGGTGTCAGTACAAGGGTTATCAACTGTATCGAGTGGAAAGAGCAAAGATAAAGGCATTAAAGTCGGGTTTTCACCTTGGGGGCTGGGTTCTCGAGCGTGAAGGGCTCCAATCCGGATATGTTCCGGATTAACTCAAGCTTTTCTGTCAGAAAACCCTTGATGGTTTTGTGGGTATCGCCAGCTGCAAAGATGTTATCAGAGTACCGGAGCGGGTCTATAGATTGTCCCGAATACTCGCACATCAACTTTGTGCGGATGGAATTGGGTTGAATCCGGAAGTCGACCCAAATCTTCACCAGGTTGAGCCCGATGAGGCCTTGGGCCATGAGAGTGTTGATTTTGGCTAGTAGAGGTTGAATTGCCTCCCTATCCGAGTCAGAGGCGAAGGCACTAAATTTCTCGGAGATGTCAAGAAGACCCTCTGAGTAACCCGACAGCTTCTTTTGGCCGGGTGGGGAGGTGTCTTGGCAGTAAAAGTAGGAGAGCTGCCAGTGCTTGACATGGGAGTTAAGGGTGAGGGTGGCATCAAAGAATTCTTGCGGCGCTGGATGGAAACCCCGCCGCAAGCAAGGAGCGCCCCGTCGCCGCTTTCGCGGCACGGTTTGCACTGAAAAAGCTCAATGAAAAGAGCTAGACTTGGCGAAGTGCACAAGTATGATTCGGAAAGGACGATGAAGTGAGAGATGTTTAATACGGAATTAGGCACGATGTCAAAAACATGGAGGCCGTAATGACTTAGAACATCACGGAAAAAAGGGTGACCCGGTGGGCGGAAGCCCCGGGTCACATGTTCCACGAAACAAATTACCTCGCCTTTTGTCGGGGTGGGCCGGGTCTCCTTGCCCGGCACCCTCCACTGGATATCCTCTTGAGGAGGAAGGACTCCCAGCTCCACCAGCTCCTCCAACTTGGCCTTGGTGACCGTAGACCGCGCCCAGTTGGCGGATATGGAGTTGGTGGCTTTAGCTTTGGTTGGAGTTTTCCCCTGCTTTTTGGGAGCCATGTGGTTGACCTGCAAAGTACAAGGTAAAAGGATAAGAAGACCAAGACACGGAAGTTGTGAGCCGGCCGAGTATCGGCAGGGTAATATTGAGACATGAGAAATTGCGCGTAATCCGGGTGTTAGCTCGCAGAGTAAAGTTCGAAATTATCCGGGTATCGAGCATTATGGCGAAAATTATGGGATCTAAACGTTGAAGGAGCTTTTGAGGACGATGGATGGCTACACGGGTACTTAGCGCGAATAAAAGGAGCTGGAAAGGAGAAGATTAGCCGGGTGATTGAAGCCAGGGCGGAAATTTTGAGTGGTTTGGGCCCAGATTGGGAATTTTATCTTCAGATTTGTGGCGAAAATAACAATTGCAGGTAGTAGGAGAGTGGATTGGAGCATGCGCTTTATCTATTGGGCGAGCTAGAAAGACTATTAGTGGCCTAATTCGGCATGCCCGAGAAATCCTTGGCGGACTGATTTGGATCTAATCTGAGGAAAAATCGAAAATTGCAAGGGCAAATTAATGGGTGCAAAAGGCTTACCGGAGGGGATCTGAGTGAAGCCTTGCGGAAGCAGATGGCGCAGGCCTGGTGTCCCTTCACGGTTCCTGACGGGCCGGATGGAGATTCGCCGGCGGATCTTGGCGGCGGCGCGGGGCAAGCAGTGGCGGAGCGCAGCCTCCGGCCGATGGGCTCCGGTGATGCGCGCGGGATTTCCGTGGTGGCGCTCAGCGAGAATGAGCTCAGAGGGAGAAAGGAAGCGGAGTGGGGGGAAATGAGCCGTTAGGGTTCGGGTTACCCCCAAGGAGCTTATTTATAGGGCGAATGGATAAGCCCGGTTCAGTGAGCGGGAGCCGGGAGTTGCGGAAGTAAACGGCTATTTATTTGAGTTTTGGCGAGATGCGCTTTAAATGTTGAGCATGGGATCTGAACGAAAAGGAGAAAGAGATCCATCCCGTGATATCAGGTCGATTATCAAGTGTAAAATCTTGACATTTTGGGGTTTTACCTGGGAAAGTAACTTAGGTAATTGGGGAAGAGCCGGGTTACTATATGGCCACCATGGAGTAAGGCCTAGCTATTTATTGAGGCGCTTTAACCCGGCCTCCACATACTCGTGTGTTTGATATCTTTGCAGGGAATAGCGAGCGCTTCAAGGAAGGATCCATGAAGCCCATGCTATTCTGGGGACTACTGATGGGGGGATGATAACCCGGTAGGCCAAACTCCAAGGAGTAACCCGGCCCAAAGGACGCTGTACAGGATCCGGCTAAGGATAAGGAAACTAGTGAAGGCCCCAGCTTGTAGGCCTAGTAACCCGGGTTGTGGGTTATGGTAGAGGAAAGTTAGGGTTTGTGCGCCGTGTCCGGGTAGGATCCAGGATGCGCCTTGGAGAATAAGCCAGGGGGTACGGGTGCTTTATAAACCGACCCCCAGGTCTAGTTTAGGCAAAGATCTAAGAACCCTAGCAATATCGCTTGATATCGAGCATCCAGCGTAATCCCAGAGTTGAGTTATTGTATCAAGATCGGAGACTCGGCGACTTTGATTGCCGGCTACCAGATCGAATTGCACCATGTTTTCCTCTGAGCTAAACCCTCTCCCAAACGCCTGTGTCGTCTTGCCCCAAGATCAGTTACCCCCGGTAACATCTGCCGTGGTTATCCCACGACAGATATATTTTATGGAGAGTATGAGGATGAAGTCTCTTTAATGGAGAAGGGTGAGTTGGTTCTTCTAGATCTCCCTAAAGGTAGTAAAGCTATCACTCCTTTTAGTGAAATATTGGCTTTTGCTATTTATAGCGCTAAAATCATTGAAAAGAAAGGTGAGATTGAAAGAAGTGATGCCAATGAAAAGGCATCCCTCACTATGTCTCTTGAGGAAGAGTATGAGCTCCGAGTTACTCTTGAGGAGAAACTTGAATCTATCGAGGAGCTCTATAATGAACAAATAGCCTATCTCACTAAAGCACGTGACCATACCAATGCTAAATATAAAGTGCTTAAAAATGAAAAGGTTCAATTTGTTATTGGCAATGCTAATCTAATTGAGGAAAACTCTAGGTTAAATAATGAGCTTGCCAAGTTATCTTCTTCTATTTCTAATGATGCTTGTGCTACTAACTCCACATCTTGTGAAGCATCTATTTTGAAGGAGAATGTTGAGATAAGGGCTCAACTTGAGCTAATGACTAGCAAGTATGGGAAATTGGAAGAAAGTCATGAAAAGCTATCTAGCTCTCATGAGGATCTTCTAGAATCCCATACCAAGCTAAAATTAGCTCTTGAGGCTATCACTACAAAGGTAACATCTTGTGAGCCTCATATGGTTACTAGCACAATATCTTCTAATAATGCTATATTGACTTGTGCTAGTATTAGTAACTCATCCTCTCATAATGTTTCTACATCTTGTGATGAGTTGCTTTCATTGCCTTGTTGCTCTAACAATGAAGCATCTACTTCCTCTAGCTCTTGTGTTGTTTCTAACCATGTAGAGGAAAATAAAGAGCTCAAGGCCCAAGTCACTTCTTTGAAGAAAGACTTGGAAAAGTGTCATGAAGGGAGTTCCACACTTGACAAGATGTTGAGAGTGCGAAGACTTCCCAATGACAAGAGTGGACTTGGATTCAACTCCAATATCAAGAACAAGTCCATTATTGACAAGAAGAATGGCCAAGAACAAGAAAAAGATTCGGCCAAGATTATTTGCTTCAAGTGCAAGATTGAAGGGCACCATGTTAGATCTTGCCCTTTGAAGAAGAAACCTCTTAGTGAGAAGCAACTAGGGAAGCGGCCTCTTGTTCAATCTCATGCTCAACCACGAGTTGAACAACGACCACCTCCTAAAAAGACTCAAGCAAATGCTCCTCTTGTTGAGAAGCCTATTGAGAAGAAAGAAAAGAGTCGATGTTGCTACCTTTGTCGCAAGAAGGGACACTTTGCTTCTTCATGCACTAATGGTACATTATCCAACCCTATCCTTGTTGATGATGTTTATTCCATTAGGAAGGATAATGTGGGCAATGTGTTTGCCAAGTATGTTGGTACTCCAAGTGGTGTCAAGAAAAGAACCATTTGGGTTGCCAAACCTATTGTGACTAACCTCTTAGGACCCAACTTGGTTGGGGACCAACAAGCTCAAACTTGATCAATAGGTGTTATTGGAGGGCATTGGAGACTTGGCTATTTCATGAAGAATTAAGGGATCATCATCAATTATATTTCCTCAAGCCAAGTCACTTGGATTATATATATCTCTTGCCCATTGTTCCTCCAAGCGGTAACTTGTATTTAATTCTATATACATTGAAAGTTGCTTGCTCCCTTGCATATGTTAGTTTTGTTTCTAGCATGTGTTTGTATATGTTGTGCTTCCTACTTACCTATCTTGAGTAATCTAGTTATGTTTGTTGGTTTGCACTCCATGTACTTGTGTTCTTTGTGTTGAGCCTTCATTGCTTTCATTGCTTATCTTATTTGGCTCTTTGGGAGATTAATGGACTATCCCATTTTGGGGGAGTAATATGCTTTGCACTTTACTATCCTAAAATGTGTGTACATGAGGAATACCACTTAGTGTTGATATATCAATATTATCTATTCTCTATGTGGTATGTCATTCTCATGAGAAATTCATTTCTAAATGTCCATTAACTTTCTCTAGTTGAATTTACTTTCTTTGCCTCTTGTTAAAAAAAATGGATTATCACATTATGGGGGAGTAATAAGCTATGTGCATATTACAAGCCTAGAAAATGTGAACATGTGAGGTATTGCCACCTAGGGTTGATATTCTAGTTATCTTGTTCCTAAGTGGCATGTTGCTCAAACAAGTTCCATATTTGCTTTAAATATCTTGTGTCTCTCTTCTTTTGTATCTTGTTTGTTAGAGAGTTTCTTGTTGCCTTGCTTTTCGGTTTTTAATTGAAGCCTTCAAGAATCTCTATCTAAGCATGTTTTTTTATTCCTATCTTTTACCACATGCTTATGTTTTGTGAATATGAGTGTGAACAAATCTACCGCCGAGAAATATCTCCATACATCTCTTGTCTTTGACAAGTTATAATAATTTGTGGTAAGTTTATTGATCATATTTACTTTGGCCATTGCTCTATATTGCCTTGTTTCTTGCCAAGGATTTTGTTTGGTTCAAACTCCTTTGTGTCTTCCTTGCTCTACTCAAAATTTGTTTTATGCTTTCTTGTGTTAGGAAAAGCAATGATCCCATACTTGTGCACTTGTGTTCAAAGTCATACTTCTTTGGGTTGCACTATTCTTGGGGAAGCTATCCTACATTGAGTAGATCACCATTCGTTATATTGGTATTGCATCTAATTGGTTTTATTTAAACATGACTAGTGTTTTAATAATATATATGGAAAGTAATGATTCCATTGTGTGCATTTTGTATTCAAATGCAAGATCATAAATAATGCACTATTATTGGAAGAACTATCCTATATGCGTTTGAACACTTGTTGTCTTTAAATTTGTTTGTTATCCCAATGACTTGTCTCTTTGGAAGACAACCACTTTTCGTCTTGGTACTTTGTGTGCTATCATGAAAAGTGTAGAGGGTTTGTTCACTCTTTTATGTTTTTTTGGTATCCTCTCTTTGTTGGTTTCCTCAGTCATGTGTTGATTTGGGTCTTGATATATTTTGGACAATTCTCTTTCTTTTCACTCTTGTGAGTGGCTTCTTGGTTTAATTAGTTCTTTGTCCAATTTGTATCTTGTTTTGGTTCTTGAAAGTTTTGTGCATGCATATTTTCTATGTATATATTTTGGCATGCTTACTTTCGTTGATCCAATATATAGGATAAACTCCATCAAATCCTAAAAGGCTAAGATGTGCATGAAATTCAAATTCATATTAATATGCACATATTTATTTGGAGTTTGTCCTATGTATTGTAGTTGTTCTAACTACTTCGGACCCAATGAGTTTGGGTACCATTTTGTACTTGAATTTTGTTTTTAGGTACAATGGAGATACATTGGTTGCTTGCTCCATTCATAAGGAAGGTGTTCTTATAGGAGTCAAGCTACGATGATTATCAAACTCGCATCCTCTTCATCACCAATGTCGTCTCGGTAACAAGTATCTATCTCATGCATATATTTCTAGCTTTCAACCTTGTGTAGATTGCTTCTTGGCATGATTTCCTTTTGTAGCATTTCATTTGGTTCTTGCAAATGTCTTATCAAAAGCATCTTAATTGCAACTATGAGTAAGCCGGGATGATTACATACTAAGGGGATATTTATAGTCATTTTCATGATTCACCAATCCCGAGTATATTAATCTAGCAACTTCTACTTGAAGTCTCTCATATGAAATATTGATGAATTCTCAAAAACCATTTGAATCTTTTGTGATATGCATTACCTTTCTCGAGCATTCCAACTATCACTTTTCCCTTGTGATATTTGTGATGCTTTGATGAGTTTTGTGTGTTCATCTATATCCCCTTAAGATTAAACTAAGCTTAGTGCTTTGCTTTCAAGCAAAAATCTTATTGGTATATTAATGAACCTCTCTTGGATATCATGTTCTTCACTTTTGTACCTATTTTGTGTGTGCATATTTCTTTGTGGATATATATCTTTGTGATTGTTGTTCACTTAGAAACTTATACACACGATAATAGTTACATCTTTTATTGATATTCTATTTCTTTAGTGACCACTTTTTATTGCTTTATATTCCTTGGTGGTTCCTAAAGGAACAAGCTTTGCTTTTGTTTTGGTATTCCTTTTGCATCTTAATAAGCTTGTGGACCTATGTGTTTTATCATTTGATGGTTTATGTGTATGGGAAAGACATGATATGCACTATGTGCCTCCTATATTGAAAGACTATGTTGATGATTCTATCGTCCTATTAGTCTCCAAAAATTGTTTTTCCTTGTCACACGCATCTATTTCGATTGAGTAAGTCCTTATTTGTCACTTCTTGATCTTCATTGCTCAACTTTTGTTTGTTTGCAAGTTGCTTTGCTTCATTTCCAATCTAGTCTCTTGCTCTTGTTTGTGTTCAAAATTATCTAGAAGGGAGTGATGATTCCATGTTGTGCACATTATATAGTAAATCAAACCTAACATTGTGCATGTACCTTGGGGAGTTCCCTCTTGATTTTCTAGAACACTTGGTTGATCTCATCAAAATATTGATTTTGGTCAATCGGTTTTTCGGATCCTTTGGTTGGTTGCTTCTTTGTGAAAGTTTCCTTCAATTTGACTTTGCTTGTAAACCTCTGGATCCTCAATATAGTTTGATCTCCCTCCATATATTCATATTTGGAGATATGCACTTGATTTCACTCATATCATGAGGAATGCATACACTATGGGGGAGCTCTTACTATATTGGCCTTATAATCTTTTTACCCATTTAGGCAATGGATGCCAATGGGGGAGAAGTTTAGAGGGTTTAAGGGAATTTGGTTTATGCTTTAGTTTCGTTCTTAAGCATTTGCCTTTCCATGCTATTGCATCCTTGCTCTTTTTGCATGTTTGCTTTATTCATCATATAAACCCTCGTAAAAAGGGATTGTCATCAATTACCAAAATGGGGGAGATTGAAAGCGCATGGTTCCCCCATATGTGGTTTTGGTAATTAATGACAATCCTTTATGGACTAATGTTTGCATTGAGTTATCCTTGTAGATCTTGTCCATAGGAAATAATGGAGTTCATGTGTTGAACTCTATTAGCTTCCTTGATGGCCATTGTTATTTTCATGGATTTATATGAAGAACGGTCTTGGTTTGAGTTGAGCTTATTGCTAGTGTGTCTTGAAGAAAAGGATTAGGTGATCTTTCATTATCATCTTCAATACATCATATTTAGAAGTGGGAAGCAAAGATACAAGGTTGATCAAGCTCGCGATCAACACACAAAGCTACAAGTTGTACCAAGTGGGATTGTGTATCTCATGGTATGGTAAGCAATTGTCAATATATCTTTGTGAACTAACCCATGATATGTGTGTGTCGCATCTCTATGTGTGGTTAGGTATCTTTCCATGGGCATGAACCAAAAGGAAGATTTCTTATTGCCCATGGTCTATGTCCTCGTCAAGCGGTGTTTGTCATCTAGCTTGACGTGGAAGCTCAAGTGAAGCATCTAGAAGATATCCTATGCTTGATGCTTGCCACCCTCTTGGAGATTGTGGCCTTGTGAAGATTTGCCGAGAAGAGTCTCTCCCATAATGGTGTATGGGGGAGCAACTTGCAAGTCTTCATCAAGCGGAGTTTGTGCTAGCAAGCGCAATCAAGAAAGAAGATCCTACTTGAGAGAGTCAAGATCGTCATCATCTAGCTCAAGTGGAATGCTCAAGGCAAAGGTATAATCTTGATAGGTTTTCTATTTTACCGGTCTCGTGTCTTTGGGAGACCGGGTTATAGGATAGATAGTCGTACTATCAAGAGGGGCTCTCAAGTGAGTAACTCAATCGAATCATTATGGAGAGCTCAAACCTTTGCATACTTTGCATATCATCTTTCTTGGTTCTTATTTGGCCTTTGTCTCCTTTGGGTTTTAGTGCTTGTCGTGATCTTCATGACAAGCCTTGGTTTCTCGAAAACGGATTTCGTAAGAAAAACTTGTTGCGTTTTCGGTGGAGAAAATATCCGGTTCAGCTTTGAGAATGTTTCCACACCTTCCATGTGTGGTAACTTCTCCATTCATTTTTGTTTGGATACTCCTTGCTGTTATCTTTCCAACCCAATTGGATTCACCTCTTTCGGAGTTCATCCGCAAAAGTTATGTTCGTCTCGGTGATGGAGGTTTTACCGGTTGTTCCTTTTAGAGAGGTTAAACCTTTCTACATTTGGTTTTAATTTCCATTGTTGGTCAGTGATGTTTCTCTGCATGATCTTGTAGAGATTTTCATTACGAACTCAACGAGCCAAAGATCATCGAAAACGGAGTCCGGAAGCAAAAGTTATGGTCGTTTTAGTATTGGTGTTTCTCCTGTTTTGGGTCAGTCCGGAGTCGCCGGACTTAGGGCCGGAATCTCCGGTAGTCCGGAGTCTCCGGTGTGCATTCCGGAGTCTCCGGACCAAATTCTTCCCCAGGGGTTGCTCTCTTGGTGTCATTCGCTATTTAGGGTCCGGAGAGTGTCCCGAGTCTCCGGTATGGCTAGTGGTTGTTGGTCCCGCTCGACCACAGACACCGTCTGGGCTCAGACGACAAGTCAAGACCGGAGTCTCCGGTCCGGTGGTCTGCGAAAATTTTCAGACCGAAGACTTACCGGAGATACACCGGAGTCTCCGGTGTGAAAATCTTCAGACCGTAGACTTACCGGAGTCTCCGGTGTAAGTTTTCCTGCAACGGCTCTTTTTCTTGGGGACCTATAAATATGCCCCCTTTCTTCCCCAAAGAGCTAGGTCTTCCAAGCACGAATTTTTCCCTTCTCTCTCCTCCATTGTTGACCTTGGAAAACTTGCCCCTCTCTCAATTCCTCCCATGATTCTTGCATATCTTTGAGGGAAAAGAGAGAGAAGATCTAGATCTACATTTCCACCAATCCATCTTCCTTCTTAGTGAGGGAAACCTAGTAGATCTTGATCTTGGAGTTCTTGGTGTTTCTCCTCCATTGTTCTTCCTCTCTTATTCCCCCATAAGCATTTGTTGCTTTGTTGGAATTTGAGAGTGAAGGATTTGAGCACTTGTGCTCTTGCCATTTGCATCGGTTGCATCGGTTTGCTCTCTCCACGAGGATTCGTGGAAGTGAAAGTTTGTGAGCTTGTTACTCTTGGGTCTTGGACCCTAGACGACTTGTGGTGTTCTTGAGAGCCTCCAATTGAGTTGTGGATGTGTGCCCCAAGATTGTGGTGACACCGAGAGCCTCCAATTAAGTTGTGGATGCGTGCCTCGGGTTTGAAGGTTGCCAATAGTGGAAGGTGAACTAGGCCTTTGTGGCGGAAGTTCATCGGAGAATAGGGTGAGGCCTTTGTGGCGTTGAGTAGGCCTTCGTGGTGAGCTCACACCCCTCCAACGAGACGTACTCCCCTTTGTGGGAGGAACTCGGGAATACATCTTCGTCTCCGTGTGCCTCGGTTATTTCTATACCCAAGCTTTTTACTTATGCAATTTACATTGTGATAGCCTTCGAGCTTGAAGTTATATATCTTGCTATCACCTTGTTACTTGTCTTGCTTAGCATAAGTTGTTGGTTCATCTAGTTGACCCTAGAATATTTAGGTTGTATGCTTGTTAATTTAAACACCTAGTTTATTTCCGCATTTAGCAAGCATTAACCGGAAAAGTTTTAATCGCCTATTCACCCCCCCTCTAGGCGACGTCGTTGTCCGTTCACATAGGTCTTGGGCCTTGGACCGGGTAGCCTCACCGATAGGTCCAGAATTCATACCCTCGTCACGATGCTCTGATTTTTTCTTTGAACGATTCAAAGAGATTTCATTTATTTGAAGTTTGATTGACCACCCTATTCTATTTGCTGGAGATGATAGTAAAATACAAAGTGTTCACAAAATGCAAAGGATTTTAAGAATGCCAAAAAAAGAAGGGAAATAATTTTTTTTTTCACAAGTTAGTTGTCATGCACGTGCAAAAAAACGAGTTATTTTTTTGACTAATTTGATATCTAACCTTATTTAGTTCACAAATATGTTTTGATTTTCTGTCCTTATCTCAGCATACATAGAACTAGTTCATAAATTTGTCTTACTTACTTTTTAGTTTGGATTCTTTTCTTTTTCACAAACTAGTGTAACTACTAGTTCAAATATAGGAAAGAAAAGATAAAAAAAGGCTGCGTTGTATGTGCTCTTAGTCGTGGCTTAATTAACTTAGGGCAAACCACTTGGAAATAATATGAATATAGATAAAAAGAACACATCACGCACGACCAACGATAAATAACTTATATATGAGATTCTTAGATCCTACATAGTACGATACATAGTACGGGGAACACATGATATACGGTACATAGCACGGTACACTAGCTAGGGCCGGCAACACTACGGGCGCGCAACACAAACACCGTCTGGACTTCACCGTCGTCGTCTTCACTCCTCATTGCCGCCGTACTCGTCGTCTTCACTCCTCCTCGACGTCGTCATCGCCGAGATAGGACGGGAGGGTGTACATGTGGTTTTCCTCGGGGAAGATGCTCTCGAAGTCGGTGTACATGTTGTAGGCCGTGAATGCGATGAACTCACATCCACACTAGAACACGCGACCGAGCAGGTAGTACGCATCAAACCTGTTTGTGAAGTAGGCGATGAGGCCTACCACTGGAGCAGTGGAGTGGGCGCGCTGTTCCTCGAGACGGAACATGACCGGCGACCCCACCGGGAGGTGGTTAAAGCCCGCACGGAGGAAGAGACGGGCCAACTCCGTATTGTTCCTCCAGCGTGAGAACGCCCAGACGCGCAGCGCGGTCTCAACGACCCTACAGGGGGGTAGCGGACCTCCAGTACGGTGGGTGGGAAGCGGAAGGTGGGTGCGTTGAACTGCATCTTCACATATGTCGAGTCGTCGGTTGTGCTTTGGCTCTGGTTGAGAGAATATAATTGGGAGAGACGGAGACTGAAGATGTGGAGGAGGAGGTTACGAGACGCAGTTTAAGTAATGAAGGGAGAGGAGCGGGTGGATGGAACCGCCGTTTTTTCACACAGCACCGAGGCGTCACGGTTGTATTTTTTTTGCCTGTTTTCACATCACTTAGTCCGACCGTGCCCCGATGCGTGGCGCGACCCGTGAAACGACGCGGCAAATTAATCGAGCGTGCGACTGAATCAAGCTGCAGACGTCGTGGCTAGGTGGCGACCGAATCACACCCGCGTGCGTGGCTAGGTGGCTGTGTGCATGGCAGCGTTGCCACTGAATCACAGCCGTGCATGCCTAGGTGGCGGCTGAATCGCAACCTTTTAATCATGTGAACTAGTCAACACTGCACTCATCAATGCCAACGTCGGGCGCATGCATAGCAGGCTGAAACGATGGCATACATAAAAGGCTGACTGCGCGCGTGGGTATGCTAGCAGGCTGAATTTAATTATCAACAAACTCGGCCCGTTCTACGACATACGAAGTATACAACGGTTCAACGGACAACGTCACAAAAACGCAGCCGCACTTGTCCCACTTGTCAGGTCCAACGAGCGACACAGTCCCACACGGCCCCACTAGTCAGAGTTAACGGAAGACACATCAACGTCAGGTATGAGCATTCGTGAGAGTTTCACCCAAGGAGATGGGGAAAAGTGAGTAAAACTTTCAACCTTGTGGAAAAGTGAGTAGAACTAAGTAATCGGGGGCACATGAGTAATAATCCCTTCAATATATAAGAAAAACACAACCGCCATGAACCTCGATAAAATCATTGGTACGTGACATATTTAAACATGTGCACTTCGGCTTGAAGATAAACCAAAACCATCCGAAGGAGAAAACTCATGTACCCAAACAGGAAAAGAAGGGAAGTACAACCCTTAAATCTAAAGAATACTGGAATACCGCAGGTGACAAGCAAAACGCACACAGAGAATGGCTAATATTAACAACTTGGAATCTGCCTCCCCTGTGCCGCTGATAGGTGTGACGCCCCGGGATCGGGCACTATGCAGATTTCAGCATTCCCGCCAAAATCCACATAATAACCGATTCCAGGTTGCCACTTGTGATAACATTACAACAGTTCACGAATATTCCGCAACAATAATAGAAAAGATATATACAAGACGACTCAAACGAGTCGAGGATACAACTGATACAATACAAAGATCCAAATAACAGCGGAAGAAACAACATAGCGTCCGGCTACGGACAAGATACAAATTGGACTAAGAGTCCTGAAGATAACCGATGACGTCCAATCCCTACCCAGGCCAAGCCGGAGGGATTCCCAAGCTAACGTCGTCAGACTTCAAACCTGCTGACTGCAATGTGGAATATGCAGCCACGAAAAGGATTCGTGGGTCAGTACGGTTAAGTACTGGCAAGTGGATAAACCATACTCACGAGATACCAGCGTAACCAATCATCACAAGATACAAATACTTTGGGTACAACGGAAAGGAAGGGATTATTGCAAAGAAGCGGCAGCGGGCTGCACTAACTAACTACAGAGACTCGCTACAACATCCGGCTAAAAGAAAGGGGATAAGATAGCGTATCAGAACCAACTACAAGTACTCACCAAACAATACCCATCCAATGTTACCCCCTACTAAGGAAGCAATCCAAGGAAACTCACACGGTTGATTAAGGTGACCTTCATTTTGATGGTGGAGGTAATCTATATTACTAGTCAAGTTATCATCGTTAAGTGTAAGTTGTCTGAGTACTTGTTAGCCAGCACTTTCACCAAGTCATCCATAACCGCGGACAACACGGCTTCTCGAGAAGATTTAACCCTGCAGGGATGCACCAATTTGGCCGTACACGTAAGAATAACCCGCCAGACGGGGGATCAACCTACCAAGCGAGGTACTCAACACAACCCAACTCTTCTTCGCATCAAGCCCAAAGAACCACATGCTGTGCGTGCGCGGCTAATCGAGCCCCCACGAAGAAAAGGGGGACCCTCATAGCACTCTAAGACCACGCCGCCCTAAATGCCGACTACAAAAGTTCCACCTGGCGCCAAGGGCTCGCACCTGCATATGCATGCATCAAATGGAAAGCCCGAACTAAGTGTGGCGATTTGGACGAGATGCGAATCGAATCAGAATTGCGGGGGGCGCCCATACTCGCTTCCCACATGCGGTTAGTGCGCTCATCATGGATCAATGGACAAGACCCTTTTCCTAATTAGGGTCGACACTAGCAGGCCTCAAAACCACGCCGGGCCTCCTGCCGGTGCCTTATCATCAAATTATTATTACCCAAAACATTAACATGTTGTTGATTGAATTGAAACCCAACTATCGACTAACCAGGTGATAAGACGGACAGCAAGACTTGAGCTCAAACAACACTAAGCATGCAACTACGACACAAGGCCAACATGGTAAACAAACAACAGTTAATAGGAAGTGGAAGGGAGGCTATATCATGGCTGCAAGGTAAACATATGATAGGATCGAGACACAAGCATCGAATCAAAAGGCTAGAATAAGAACAACGGAAAGAATCGGTAACAAGTGATGAAAGGCAGCCATTTGGCAGCAAGTGAGTATACTTGCCTCGAATCCAGCAAGTAGAGGTACATCCGAAGAACTTGTCGTTGCTCACATCATCTCAACGTTCTATCCGGGAAGAAGCAACGAACTAGAACAAACACCGGATGCAACAATTACTTCTACGGCAAAAGATCCAGCATGATCAAGATATGGATGCATGACAAGTTTAAGGATGCATCAAAGATAAACTAGTTGACATGGTAAACATATTTAAATGGGCCCATATGCAATTTGGATTGCATATGGAAAATCCCATGAATTAAGGTTGAATTAAATGATCTACAAATAACCATCATGTGAGAGTTGATTAGAATGATGCATGGATGATGAAAACAATAAGAAAACAACAATAGCTTCAATTTGAAAAGGTGTTTACCAAGTTTAGAATTTTATTTATTAAGTTATGAAATTTGGCTTCTTAAGTGAGTTACACAACATTTATTGTTTTCACCCATTTTAATTGTTCAAAACGGATAACAAAATTCATATTAGGAAAGAACACAAAATTTTAGATGGAATACATATTTCATTTGTTGAAAAAGGAATTAAAATGAGCAAGTTATTAATTTGACAATTTTAAAGGCATTAAATAAGAAACAGTTGTTTTCAGCAATTTAAATTATTCAAAACAGAAAACAAAGTTGATATTTGCAAAGTTCATGAAAAATGGGATGGAAAACATATTTTACATGTTGGAATTGGATTTGAATTGCCCAAGTTATGAATTTTGCAATTTAAAAGGTTTAATTAAAGCATTGAATTATTGCACCACTTTTAATTAGGAAAAACAGTAAACAAAATGTATTGAAAAGGTTGAAAACATGTAGCAAATGTTTCACTGAACATTTTGAGCTATTAAACATAATTTTTGGGTTATTATTGAATTTATTATGCAATTTTTCATAAGCATTCTTATTCTGCCCTTTTTAGTAAACAGAGGGAAACATGTTCAAATTTAATTTAATTGTGACCAAATAAAATACCAATGTGTAGAGTTTGTTAAGACAAATTTTTAGAGCCCAAGTTTGCTTAAATTGGATGAGCACAACTCAAGTTATGAAATTCCAAAGTTTCCAATTTTTATTGCATTTTCAGTAATTAATTATTTGGTGCAAAACTTATTACAGAACCATGTTGCAAACTTGACATTAACAGAAAGGGCACAAGATTATGAATCCACAGAAACTCGAATCGTTGAATTTGGAGCAATATTCGATTTGTTATTGATTTTAGAATTAAAGAAACAGATCTGCTTTTCTGGAATTCGGGCAAAAAAAGAAAAGGGCAGAAAAAAGGTGTGGCTTTTCTGCCTGGGGGGGGGGGGGGATTCGAACCCGGGCTGCTGCATGTTGCGCAAGGGAGTGCTACCAGCTGGGCTACTGATCGGTTGTGATAGGAAGGGGGAGCTCGGCCCATAGGAGGTGTTGCTGCGCGGAACAAATCTGAAACTGCACAATTCAGTTACAGAACTTGACGAGGACGGACAGATCGATCTCGCCGGAGACCCACGACGGCTGCACGACGGCAGCGCGTCCAGAGCACGAGGGGAGGGGGCCTAGGCCAGGAGAAGTGTAACGCCCGGGGAATTTCCCCCCTAATAAAATATGTTGCTTATTTTTCTTTTCTTTGCATAACATGGCATAATGCATCATTATTGATTTAAAACTTGCAATCAAATTAAATTACATCCAGTCCAATTTTATGAAACTTTCTGGAATTCGTTTGGTGTATAAAATCCATTTGTATTGGTGCCTAACCAGTTTCTGAAAAGGAAAAAAAAGAAGAAAAAAAAAGAGAGAGGCAGCCAGCCGGCCAGGCCCAAGGCCCAGCCGAACCAGCCAGCCTCCCCCAAACCCTAACAGTTTTCTACTCCCCCCCTCCTCACTTGCAGCCGCCCCCGCCCCCTTTTTCCTTTTTTTCAAACAGGTCCTCCCACCCTTCCAGGAACGCACGCACGCACGGGGGGAGAGCATCGCTCGATCCCCCCGATCGCTGCATCTCCCTCTCGCTCGATCCCTGCCCGCTACCTCCCCTCGCCCCGCATCCTCCTCTCGAGCGAGGCCACCTCCCGTCGCCTCCTCCTCCTCTCTGCGTCTCCCCTCCTCCCGAACGCCTCCCCTCTCCCCGCCATGGCCGCCGGCCGCTCCTCTCCGCCGCCGCCTGTTCTGCTCCTCGCCGACCGCCCTCACTCTCAATCCCCATCACCTCCGGCACCTCGCCGTGCTCTCGACGAACCTCCGCGCGCTAGACGGGTGGGGGCGCCCGTGACCTGCAGGAGCTCAACCCCACCGCGACCGCCACATCCCAAAGGGAGGTCTCTCCCTCGTGGCCGCTGCCGTGACGCCCTCCACGGCGACCAGTGCCGCCACGACCAGCACGCGAGCTCCTCCATGGCTCCACGTCCGGTCGCCGCCGTGGCCATCTGCTCCTCCAACTCGTCGTCCTCTACCCTGCTCGCTGCTGCCAAGGAACCGAGTTCCTTCCGGCGTCCTCGAGAGCTCCCGGTCGACAAGGTTCGGCCCTTGCCTCCACGAGCCATTGCGGACCGGAGCCCCCCCGGCCCCTCCGTTCCTCTACCGCAAGCATCAACGCCTGCTAGGTGTTCGATCATTGTCCTGCACAAGAGTGGCACCTCCCCGTTTGACAGCGTCCACGACAGTTGTCTGTGACGTTGGTGCGTCGACACAAGGTCTCCACCTGCAAGAACCTCAACCGTGTACCGCGTCGACAAGATCTCCAACGACCCAATAGAACGGCGCCCGAACGACTACGATGACACAGACGGCGACCGACGCGCCAAGATCTTCGGACCGTGAACCCCTACAAATTTTGTGTGACGGCCGCCTTCGTGCGCGCCATGAAGACGGGAACCGCCATGATCTCCTACACGGACGCGGCGAGTACCATCGACCACGACTACTTCCTCTACGATGCGAAGATCCCGACTTCGACTACAACGCCTACTTCCTCGACGTTGTCTACTTCCTCCACGTTCCGAAGTTTCCGGCGTTACCTCCGAAGACCCTCTTTCCAACGTGCGAACCCAAACCCTAAATCCCCTATACCTTTATGCCCTATTTTCTATAACATATCAACTATAACTAAAATGTCATCGCATCATGTTTGCATTGCATCTTGTGGGTTTCGGGGTAATAGTAATATCATCTAATAACTAAATATGGAATGAGTTGGGATAATTAAATATTGTTCCGGTTCCATTTAAAATTGCATAGCTCATCTTTATATTATCTTGCCATGTTAAACAACATTTAATCTTGATGGGTAAATAAATAACGTGAACCTCCTAAATTAAATGTTGGGCTTCCGGCTCAATTTAAATTGATTTAATTGCATAAATCATAACTAATTCATTTTAACTCCAAATTTGAAAAGTAAAATATGTTTTCCAATCAAAATTCTCTAAACTTTGCAAATATCAACTTTGTTTGCTGTTTCAAATAAATTAAATTGCTGAAAACAACTATTTCTTAATTAATGCATTAAAATTGCTAATTTGATAACTTGCTCATTTTAATTCCAAATCCAACAAATAAAATATGTTTTCATACCAGAAAAATGCACTTAATCTGTTCATGCCATCCATGTTCATGTTTGCACCTTGCATGTTGCATTTGTAGTAGTGTTATGTATGTTCACCTTATAAATAAATATGGAATGTGTTGGGGTATTAACATCCAAATTATGCCCTATTCCATTTAATATTGTTAGCTCACCTATTTACTGTTTTCCATGCTAAACAACATTTAAATTGATGGTTAGATAAACAACTTGAAACAATTCTATTTCTCCGGACTCCGCTTCCGATTAAATTGCTTAAGTTGTTTCCTCTCCGTTGCATCTTGCCATGCCATGCATATAAAATAGGATCATGCTGGATCTTTTGCCGTAGTAGTAATTGTTGCATCCGGTGTTTGTTCGAGGTTCGTTGCTTCTTCCCGGGTAGGACGTTGAGATGATGTGAGCAACGACAAGTTCTGTGGATGTACCTCTACTTGCTGGATCTCAGGCAAGTATACTCACTTGCTGCCAAATGGCTGCCTTTCATCACTTGTTACCGATTCTTTCCGTTGTTCTTATTCTAGCCTTATGTTCGATGCTGGTGTCTCGATCCTATTATATGTTTACCTTGCAGCCATGATATAGCCTTTCCTTCCACTTCCTATTAACTGTTGCTTGTTTACCTTGTTGGCCCCGTGTCGTAGTTGCATGCTTAGTGTTGTTTGCGCTCAAGTCTTGTTGTCCGTCTTATCACCTGTTTAGTTGATAGTTGGGTGTCAATTCAATCAACAACATGTTAATGTTTTTGGGTAATAATAATTTGATGTTAAGGCACCGGCAGGAGGCCCGGGTTAGGGTTTTGAGGCCTGCTAGTGTCGAACTTAATTAGGAAAAGGGTCTTGTCTACTGATCCATGATGAGCGTGCTCACCGCATCCGGGAGGTGGTATGGAACCCCCCTCGACTTAGACCTGATCTGCAGCTTGTCCGAAGAGCCACATTTAGTTCGGGTGTTCCATTTGCTCCTTTGCATAATGGGTTGATCCCCCATGGTTACTAATGATGATGATGATGCATATAGGGCGAGGCCTGTGGTGCCGGGGGGTGTGGTTTTCACCCTTGCGCTTAGCGGACTGGCCGGGACCTTATAGCTTCGTGGCTCCTAGGGTGGGTTGTAGAGACGGTTTGCGTCGTGTCGAGCCAACCTGAGTTTTAGTTGGTGGCTCGAGTGTGTACGGGTACTGGAGCACACCCTGCAGGGATGAATCTTCTCGAGAAGCCGTGTTTTCCGCGGTTATGGATTACTTGGTGAAAGTACTGGCTAACAAGTACTCAGACAAGTTACACCTAATGATAATAACTTGACTAGTAATAGTCTTATTGACACAATAAGTTGAACATCATTAATCCAACAGTGTGAGTTATCCTTGGGTTGCTTCCTTAGTAGGGGGTGACATTGGATGGGTATGGTTTGGTGAGTAGTTGTAGTTGGTTGCGCTACGCTATCTCATCTCCCTCTTTTAGCCGGATGTTGTATCGAGCCTCTGTAGTTGGTTAGTGCAGCCCGCTGCCGCTTATTTGCAATAATCCCTTCCTTCCCGTTGAACCCAAAGTATTTGTATCTTGTGATGACTGGTTACGCCGGTATCTTGTGAGTATGGTTTATCCACTTGCCAGTACTTAACCGTACTGACCCACGAATCCTTTTTCGTGGCTGCATATTCAATATTGCAGTCAACAGGTTTGAAGTCTGACGACGTTAGCTTGGGAATCCCTCCGGCTTGGCCTGGGCAGGGATTGGACGCTCTCGGTTATCTCCAGGACTCTTAGTCCAAGTTGTATCTTGTCCGTAGTCGGACGCTATGTTGTTTCTTCCGCTGTTATTTGGATCTTTGTATTGTATCAGTTGTATCCTTGGCTCGTTTGAGTCCTCTTGTATATATCTTTTCTGTTGTCGTTGTGGATTATTCGTGAACTGTTGTAATGTTATCACAAGTGGCAACCTGGAATCGGTTATTATGTGGATTTGGGCGGGAATGCTGAAATCTGCATAGTGCCCGATCTCGGGGCGTCACAAGAAGGGTGCTCACCACGGGCAGCCGTCGCGGGAGTGCGCGGGGACGGATTGGCGAGGTCGAGCCTGACGGAGACGGCCTCAGGCACAGCAGCTCGCCGGGGAAGAAAGGCTCGACGGCGCCGTCGCTGCAGTCCGTCTCCGGCCGCGCCGTCTTCAGCAAAAACGTAGCCCGCACCCTTGAGGTTCCATTCCCGCGGAAACCTTGGCCGGAGGACGAGCGTAGCGGCGGCGCCATGCTCCCAAAGTGGCGGCCATGGAGGGGCTCCCGTTCTTCTTCAGAAGTTACAAAGAGGTGGGGAATTTAGAGGAGGAAGAAGAAGGAAGATGGCGGCGGGCAAGGAGGAAGAGGGAGAAGGGAGGCTAGGGTTTGGGGGCTTGGAGGATGGGTAGATAAAGGAGAGGGAGGAGGGAGCATGTGGGGGTCGTGGTTGAAAGCGACCTGCGCTCCTCGTGCCTGTACGGACGAAGGTAGGAGAAGGCTAGGTGGGCTGGGAGATGGGATGGGCTGGGCTGCTCTCTCTCTCCCTTAAACTCATTTTTTTTTCTTCTCTTGATTTGTTTTAATATTTTCCAGAAATTGTTTTAGGCACTAAGAAAAACCAAAAATAAGTTTGAGAGCCACAAACTCAACTCAATTTTCATGAAAAATAGGATTGACACATTTTTTAAATGTTTGGTGAGTTTTATGATGCAGATGGCATGATGCAAAAAAAACAAACCAAACAAACAATTCCTATTTGGGGAAAACCCCGGCCGTTACAATAGGGCAGGGCCACGGCCACGTGGCGTGGCGTTCTTCTCGTCCGGCGCTACCAAGGGAACTCCTGGGGACGGGTTTGGGTTGAGGTTTCCGGACGAAACTAGAGGCATTCCGGACGGGAAGGCCCGTTGAGAGACGCGAGTGGGGGGCGTTGGGCCCGTCCGGACGGGAGGAGTCTTTGGGGCCTCGAGTGTGGAGATGCTCTTAGAGCATCTCCACCGGCACCCATCAAATTCGTGTCCGCCAGCCCCAATTGGACCCCCTTCGTGGGGCGCCGTACCTGTGTCCGAGAATTTGGTGTGCGGGTGCCACAGCGGCGCCCCCAACCGGCGATCATCTTTTATAGGTTATAAACACAAACACCTTGTGCACGTCAAACCGGCAATTAAAATTTGCAATTTCATTCAAATTTAGAAATATTTTACATAATTTAAATAAAATTGCAAATGCGCCGCCGTAGACCTAACCCTAACCCTAGCCTAGTCGCCGTCACCGGTCCAGTCGAACGAGTCGTCGTCGCTGGCGTCGAGCACGACGACTTTCCCCTTGGAGGAGGCGCCGACGTGGCTGGAGGAGTGACCGACGTCGTTGGAGGAGGGGGCGGCGCGAGCGGTGCGGGTGCTGGAGGTGGGTATGGCCACGCTGCTGCAACCGCCGCGGCTGCCGGATGCATCCACCGCCGTGTACTGTATCGTCTGCAGCCAACCCGACGGCTCCTTCTCCAACGTGGCCACCGGCATGGCCATGGCAGCGAGGAGACCGGGGCTCTCGCCGTCCATCGGGTCGCGCAACGGCGACGGGAGGCTGTACAGGTCGTCCTGCGACTCCTCCTTGAACCACAGCTCCTCCTCGAAGGTGGCGCGCGACCGCGGCTCCGGGCGCCGTTGGCGGAGGAAAAGACGACCGCGAGGCGGAGAGCGCCGACGGGGAAGGGTGCGGCGACATGAACCGTCGCGGATGACAATGCCTGGGGCTCCCCGCCTCTGCTCGATGGGGGTGCACCGCGATGGCTGCAGGTGCAATAGCCGGAGCGGGAGGACGTTCCCCGTCGCGGCGTGCTGCCTCGCGGCTTCGATCGCGCTGGTCACGGTGTGGCCAGCCCGATCCCACCAGCGGCGACGCCCGATAGCGTTCCACCACGAGAGGACTACGTCTGGGCCGTCGACGAGGTTGATGACGGCCTGCCGCTCCTCCTCGAAGCGATTGATCCATCGCCCCCAGTTGTGCTGGCCGTCGTCGTTCTCGGGGAGGCGGCGCTCTGCCGGCGTCATCCAGCTGCGACGCCTAGCGATGTAGCGGCGAAATTGCTCCGCCGTTCGGGGGACCCGTGGGACGACGAGGCCTCCCTCGAAGATGTGCCACTCCTTCGGGATGCGGCAGTCCGGAGGGACGAGTAGCCCGTACCTGTAGAGCTACCACGCGCCCTCCGTGTTGATGGTGCGCCCGCTCGTCAGGTTGGTGCCGGAGGCCTCCCAGTTGTTGGCCTTGGCTCACCGGCGGAAGACTGAGGGGAGGCGAGAGGATGTGCACGGCGATAGGGAGGGGAGGCGAGAGGATGTGCACGACGAGGGGGAGGGGACGCCTTTTATCCTTGGCCGAAGAGCGGCGACGCCGTAAATGCCTCGCGTGGGGAAGGTGCAACGCCAACACCGGAAGCATCGCGTCGTGTCGCCAGTGTAACTCGCCGGCCGCCTGCACGACGCCTTAACTCACACCGGGGGCAGTTTGTGTCACTGACGGGCGGGGGCCACATGTCGGGTGGGATGACCGGACAATGTCCGGCGCCCTCAGACAACCCCCAAGTTTGACGGATAGGCTGAAGGGACCGGACACAAAATTGACGGTGAAAACCTTTGGGGGTGTTGCTGCGGCGTGTTTTTTTTGTCCGACCCCTATTGTACTTTGGGGGGCGTTTGGGGTGGCTCATGTGTCTAGGGCCGTATCGGAAGGACGGGCAGTTGGAGATGCTCTGATCCCGCATATAGTCGCCGCGGTTTTCCTCGCTCCACGTTGATGGTCGACCAGGCTGAACCTCCGCGCACGTTGCGTTACAACCGAGCTCGAACCCAGGCCAGAAAAAGAGCCCACCGCCCCGTGCCGGCCCCATCTCGTCGCCACTCCCACCCTCTTTTCCGCTCTGCCTCCTCCTCCCCGTCGTCGTCGTCTTCTAGCCACCGCGCGCCTCCCCTGGTCTTCGTGGAACCCTAGCCCCTGCGGCCCCGTCCACGAGGATGCCCCGTCTGGCGCGTGGAGGCAGCGGATTCGTGCGCGCGCCGTCGCTCTAGGGTGCCCCCACCCCGTCTCCTGTCTCGGACCCGCCCCTCGGCTTCCGCGATGTTCGAGGGCCACGTATGTTCTATCCCCCCCCCCCCCCCCCCCCATTTCGCCCGAGTTTTTGATTAGGACGAGGGTACATATCCTACATGATCGAGCGGAGGATGTTTTTGTTCGGATTACTTGCATAAATTCATCGTAATTAATATGATAGATTTGCTGAATACAATCTTATCAAGTCATTCTATGATCTGACATTAGATAACATTCCTAGTGTTTTTTTCTTCCATTTTAACGAGGAAAAAATAAGCAAAGCAGCAGATAAGCACAATAGTTTTGTTCACAGTATTTTATTTTAATCACGGAACCATAACAAATTTCTTAATAACTGGATTTCATCCTTATAATAGTACTTGTGCCCTGAGGCATGAAGGAATTCACATGTTTAAATGCAGGTCCTGTATTTACTTCGCAAATATTTGGGTGAATATGTTGAAGGACTTTCTGTTGAAGCGCTTAGAATAAGTGTCTGGAAAGGTATGTTTATATTTGATCATCTTATTTTGTTTCCACCATCATCACCTTCTTGAGTTACAAACTGCAACAATGATGCCAGCTAGTCATTAGTGTATGGATACCTTCAACATTCCACCCTGCTGCATAACTAGACCAAACTTTTAAACTCTTAACTCCATTCAAGGAGCATTAAAAGCAATATTGGGTTGATGATATGTTAAAAAAATGCAGGATACTGTATTATTTAGTTGACGCTGTGTCTAAGTATGTTGAGTAGGATGTGAACAAATTTGTTCTAGATGGTGCAGTGCAGATGCAAAATCCTGCCACTGCTTTGCATATTAGGAGCGCTCTGAAAAAAGAAGGATGTCTATTGACTATTACCTAGAATGTTAAAGTATGATGTTCATATTCATACATGGTACTTGTTTGCAGTTGCGCTAAATTGCTAATGCCTAAAAATAATACCTATTCTGGTAATGCCAATTCTACACGCTGGTCTAGCACATAAGCTTAAGGAGTTTTTTGGTATTTCTGTGCTGTGCTTAACTCTGACTTCAGCAATTATGGAGAAAGCCGACTTATAGTAAAATATATCTGTTACGAAAGTTGACAATAGTTAACATGGAAATTGTATGGCGAATGTGCTTTCGGGAAACTATTGCACGGAAATACAGCTTAAATCCAATAGATCAGAACAGTCGATAGGATCAAGTGACCAATCTTCCCTTTTCTATTCAAAGAATATCACAGCAAACACAATATTTCTGTGAGCATGCGTAGTAGAGCTTGCTTTTGGCATCTTGATGCGGACAGTCCTTAGTAATGTATTTGAGCATTAGTTTTCTTTGCTGAGGTGTTGCATGATGCATCCTGAGCCAGTGTCATCAACCCATTTGTAGCTGGTAAGTCTTTTTCCTCTCAGTCCACTGCAGATGGCCTTGAGAGATGTTGCATGGTGTCCATGGTGACACACTGAGACCAATTTTCAACAATTTGGCACATCAGAATCTTTAGGGTTACAATCACCAGTCAGAGACGGTGCATGGTATCCTGCATCAACAAATGCACATATACCTGTAGCTTCCTACTATGTGCACCTGACATATAAGTCAGCATCTTCTAGTTCTGTTATGCTATTGTTTGTGTGCATTGCACGTATTGACCAAACAATTCTGTCTCAGGTTTACTTTCTGTTGAAAATTTTAGCACATAACTGAGTTGTTGCGCTACCACTTTATGTATTTCTTTATTCACTTTGCATGGATTTATCTGTGAATAGGTGATGTTGTTCTTAAAGACTTGAAACTGAAGGCTGAAGCACTCAATTCTCTTCGGCTTCCGGTAACGGTGAAAGCTGGGTTTGTTGGCACCATAACATTGAAGGTGTTTTTTTTTGTTCATTTTGTATTGTGGAACGGGTTTATTTTTGGCTAAAATTTTGTATTTACATTCTTACATTACATTACACATCTAATATGTCTTGAGCATTTGTGTCACAATATTGTTAATCGACTATATTCTTTTATTTTAATGCCTTATATAGACATCCTATTCAGTATACAGGGTGCAGAATATTTATTATGCACCCACGATTTTGTTATGTCGTTAATTCAAAAGAAATTATGTTACATATATAAATATTTTTACGTTCATGTTGACCCATAACATGAATGTTAACATAAAAAATGCAAAATGTAGTCAACGTACTGTAAAAGTAAAAAAAAAAACAGCATAAATATGTGTATTTTAGTCATATTTTTTAGCATCACATAAATAAAAAAATTATGTCATGCATATATTTTCTTACGTTCTATTCGACATAAGGAGTAAGATAAAATTTACGTGCCGTAAAAATCATGTACGGTTGCAAAGGTACAGGGTGGGTGTAGAATAACTGTTCTACTCCCCGGGAGTCATATAGTGCGACTAAAATGCACATATGGAGGAGCAACTTTAAGAGAAGCACTATATTTATATTGAATAATTCAGTTCTTCAACAAACACACTACAATGTAAAAATATCCACTCTGATTGGTAAGCCTTAGTGAAGCAGCACACGGTTATGGAGGAGCAACTCCACCTTGTTGCTACAATATGGAAAGCACAAGTGTTGAAGGAACCACTTCAACATGCTGCGCTAGATATTGCTCTAGGGGCGGGGGCTGCCAAGAGTTCGGTCCAAACTCTTTAACACACAAGATCTAATCCAAGGTCTAGGACAAGAACACAAAGTTTCTTTTTATTGGTAGGTAGTGGGTCCATAGCCCGGTTCCTAGGTAGAGGCGAGTATCTCTATTTATAGGCTTCATGAGGCTTCACTACTTAGCTCTACCTATAGCTAGAAGGTTCTAGATATATAACACTACTTAAAGGCTTAAAGCTAGAAAAGCAAATATAAACAGCCGAATTACAACTCATAGCTAGAACACTCTAGAAACCACTGCACTATATATGACTAAACTGCCGAATTATGTAGAATATAGTCGAAGTGTGTAGAAGCCATATTGGATTTGACTTCTAATTTATTTTAATTTTATTTTCTCTACTGTCCTTCATCACTTAGGCACCAAGTCTACCAGGTTAGGAACTGCCAGTAGCAGTAGCAAATTCAATTTCATCAGGTTTGCTGTGCAAACTGTCTTACCTCTGTACCGACCTACCCCTTTACCCCTCTCTATATAAACATACATGCAGTGATGAGCTGCAGCCATTGCAGCAGAACATAACTATCCAGTGAGTTACCATTGTGTGGTTGAGAGAAGAGAGGGATTTATATCAGATTCTGTGGCCGTATAAGGTTTGAGTGTCATTGAGCAACCTCCATTCCCATTGTTTCCTTTACACCACACCTAGCTGATTACTCCCCCCATATCAGAAATAGTTGACATTCAGTCAAACTTTTAAAACAATGACTATGAATGCCATTTTAATTATATAGATTGGAAATTTGAAAATCACATGTATAGTTTTATCTCTAATTACACTTCTAAAATCGTATAATTTTCTTGGTTTCTATGCATCTATTACAATAGAAATTAGTGATCAAAGCTACATCTTGAAGACCGTGCCAATGTCTAAAAATAAATTTTTTGTGGTACGGAGGGAGTAGTTCCTTAGTGTTTAACCACTTCCATAGTCAGCCTTTGTACAATATATTTGGAATGTGTTCAAGAACTTGGTATATCTTCGGTATCGAGGCGGAGGCCAAACGGCTGCGGAAGGCTTTCAACTTACCGGCTGTACACACCACCGTGCTAGAGTGTTCATGTTCCATGTGCTGTGTGTGTGTGGTCTGATACTCTGATCTTTTATCACAGTACTTATTGCCGATTATGGAGCATTTTCTACCAAGCTTGCCTTGTTCATGCAAAATGTGATTTCTAATAGGTTCCATGGAAGAGCCTGGGTAAAGAACCAGTTATTGTTTTGATCGATCGTCTATTTGTTCTTGCTCATCCTGCTCCAGATGGGCAGACTCTCAAGGTACTAAAATTTCATTGGCGACAACATCTCTATGCATATCATTTCCTCACTGTTCCTTCATTTGAGTATACATTTGTGGTGGTTCTCCTCTCATTAGGAAGAAGACAGAGAAAAACTTTTTGAAGCCAAGCTTCAACAGATTGAGGTTTGTTTCACTTCCGTTTTTGCATCAAAGTTGCTAGGTCTCTTCTTTTGACACTAAAGACAATGGTCTTATCAATTATTCACTTATACTCGTATAAAGTTAACAAGGCAGTTTAAGACGAGTTCTTACTTTACGTTCTCTTAGATTTAGACTTGAGTTTTATGCCTAAGTAAGCATGTGGTGCTACCATGCCCCTCATTTGTTTTGGGTTATCTGTTTGTTTGATTTGGTCATGATGTATGCTCTTAGTTTCTAATTTGGCTGTCTTTCTTAAGTTGCAGAATATCTGTCCGTTTTTCAGTTTCGTGCCGACTAACCTTTTGTCCATGGATATATGTTGCTTTTTGATTTTATTCTATTCAATAAGACCATAATGCTTCCGCAAAGAAAGTGCCATAATGAGGACCTGTAGCATAGAACAGGAGGACCAGAAATAGCTCTAACACCCCAGGTTTCACTCTGCCCCACAATACTATAGTCCGCAACTTTCTAGAAAAGTTGACAGAGCTTCTCTTTTATTTAAGAGCATCCACGACAGGTGATTAGTGTTATTTATTAAGTTATAATCACCCACACAGTTTAAATCATCAATATGACTCGGAGGTAAGCATACATCAATAACTTAACTGACTAGCCAACTAGGATAACATGTGATAACAGTATAAATAAAACCATCAATGAGATGCAAGTGTGAGTAAATATTCCTCAGCAAGGTACAGTTCGGAGCCATAAGAACAATTATATATTAGCCAACAATAGACCTTCAGCTTAGATTAGAATCAGCTGATACCTTTGAAGAACCTAATAAATACCACTTTAAATTTCTCTAGTGAACATTCTAGATTATCCAAACAATTATATATTAGACAAAAATATATCTTCAGCTTAGATTAGAATCAGCTGATACCTTTGAAGAACCTAATAAATGCCACTTTAAATTTCTGTAGTGAGCATTCTAGATTATCCACACGACGCTTTAAAAGTACTGACACTATCAAATTGAACATGTGTCGTCTTTACCACTTTGCTCAAGCCCACCGGAATGATCACAAAATGCCTTAAACCACTAAAGGTATAGCATTGGACACGCGCGGCGTCCTCACAGCTAAGTGTTATTGTTAGCTGTGTATTTTCTCCTTTCTACAGGGTTCTCTTTGCATATGTACTTGTGTATACTCTGGCTCTTTGGCCCAATAGCAATACAAGGTCCATTCGTAACATGGTATTCAGACCGAGGTGAGGGCTAGGGTTCCAGCCACTACTGCCCAGCTGCCTCCTGGTGCCGGAGTTGCGCTGCCAGCACTATTAGTTGTTCGTTTGTAGTTTGAGACTGTAAATTGTACACTTCCGTGAGATCAAAAGACTAGAATATCTATAAATTCATCCAGTCTCCAGTTCAGACAACTAGTTAATCGTTTTTGATCAATTCGACAAGACGAACTGAACCACGGTATCCGGTTTTTCACAGCCGGCTCAAAAGTTCAACTTTTGGTCAAGTCTCCCAAGTCATGTCGAAATCATTCTTTAAAATTCTGGGGTGCATCAGCTGGGAAGTACGAACAATATTTGGCGACCATTTAATTAGAAAAATAAGAACATGGACGATCTTCTGATTGTTGAGATTGCTAGGGAACTACATATCATCTCTTCCTGTTTCTGTTTAAGAATTAAAGCAAACTAGGTCGATTTGAATCTACTCAACCTTATGTAACCAACATGACAGGATGTATCACAACAAATTGCACCATGATAGTGTATCTATTTAGTGGTGGATGGTGTAGGAATTGCTTTCAGTTGATTATGCGGACCTATTGATGAACTCTTCTATTTGCTGCTGTTTTCTTGCATTGACCCATCTGTTTCAAAATTTTGCTCCCCCCCTCCCCCCAAAATTATAGCATAATCAGCTTCAAGTTAGCAATCGAAATTCTGATGAACTTATATGCAGGCTGCAGAGACCGCAACTCTTGAAGCGACAAGCAGGAGCTCGAAAGGAGGACCTGTAAGATCTCTTATGCTCTTTCTTTGCCTTCTACTTTGATATTATACGAGAAATATTCTCTGATCGTAAACAATATGAAAATTCACAATGATAATATAACATCTTAAAGCATAGTGTCACCCCGATTTTATATGTCAAAGGATGTTTCTTGTTCATCTCTTAAAGCTGGAACATTGCATCCGAGTGTATGTCAGGATGAGGACTTTATGTAGTTATTTCTGTGGAAGTGTTGCATCGATGTGAAACATCTTATGTTAATGGAGTATGTGCAAAGTCTGCCAATCACCTCTGACGACTTAATTAAATTGAGACCATGAAACATGCTATTTTAGAGGAAAAAAGTGTTAACGATTTGTCTGTTTCATTTGCCTCTTGAACGTAAAATGTGATTACTGTCATTTGTCTTTTCAATCGTTTCTTACAGATTTCCTACATCTTTGTTGCTTGGTGTTTGATAATTGTCCTTATATGCTGCAGATACCTGGTGGAAATTCATGGCTGTACAATTTAATATCTACAATTATTGGAAATCTTAAAGTCACCATCAGTAATGTACATATCAGATATGAAGATTCTGTCAGGTTTGCTAAAATCATAGAGAATTGTTTTATATTTTCTTATTTTGGATGTATTCTGTTTCATTAGTGTTTTATTTGTTTCTTCTCTCAGCAATTCTGGGCATCCATTTGCGTCTGGTTTCACTTTATCAAAACTTGCTGCTGTTACAGTGGATGAGGATGGTAATGAGACGTTTGATGCAGGTGTAGCACTAGATAAGCTGCGAAAGGTTAGACCAAATACAAATAATCGTTTATCATTGTTAAGTGTTGGAAAGAAATTCTGCTGCACCTCCTTATTATAATCGTGTTACAAGTTGTATACTATGGTGAATGTTGAAACTAGATCTAGTTTTTCTGTCATGATATTTAATATGGTATCACTATTATGATGCTCACGGACATTTTATTGTTGTTTTCAGTACATCATCACTGATGCTTCTATAGCTGTCTGTCATTTTTGTGCACTTGTTCACACCATAACAGTTGATTTATAAGATAATGTGATATCCTATGAAGTTATTACCTATTTGGCTGTCTGCTTTTGTTTTGTTGTCTTAGTAGCCAAAACAATTTTACTCGGTGACATTAGTTTTTCATTCTGTTTTGCCCATTTTGTAGTCAGTCGAACTGCATATGCTAGCCATCTACCATGATTCTGACAGCAGTCCTTGGAAGCTTTCAAAGAAATGGGAGGATCTTAATCCTGCTGAATGGAGCGAGGTTGTTCCTTTTGCTGTTAGAACACCACCTTTCCTAGGTACCTGTTCTCTGCTTCTTATTCCTGATGGTCCTTCACAGGTATTTCAAGATGGCATCGATGAGTGTTCTGACAATTCTATCTGGGCAATGAATCGGAGGTATTTGGTTTCCCCTATAAATGGAAAACTTAAATATAATCGACTTGGACAGCAGGAAAGAGGGGACCCGAACAATCCTTTAGAGAAAGCATCACTTGTCCTAAGTGATGTTTCTTTAACAGTAACTGAGGTACCCTAGATTTGTGCTTCTTTGGTCTATTCAACGACGGCATTGATAAGTTACTTATCAGTTGTGATATATTGATGTACCAGGCCCAGTATTACGATTGCATTAAACTGTTGGAAACGTTTTCAAGATTCAGGACACGTGTTGATGTTTCTCACTTACGACCTGTTGTGCCAGTAAAAGAGGATTGTCGTGCTTGGTGGCGTTATGCTATGCTGGCTGGTCTGCGACAAAAGAAATTATGGTATATCTCATATTCTAATTTCTAACTCTTCCTTGTTGCTTCTCAGTTGTTTCCTTCTCCTCAGGCGTGTGTCTGAGAGTGAAAACAGTTAACTTTTCTACTCCCTCCACATATTACTTGACACTAAAATGGATGTATCTAGCACTAAAATAAGTTTTTGAATAACATTTTGTTAGAGGCTAATGATCTACAGAAGTGAAATTGCCAAAGTGGACACATGCTACTGCAAGACCTCTGACACCATTAGATTTTTTATGTGCAAAGAAAGAAGAGAAAAAAGGAGAGCTTAGATCTCTGTTACCATTAAACTCTGAGAAATGATTCGATCCTTCACAAATCGTGATGGCTATGCAGTATTGTTACAAGGGATCGATTCCTCTATTGTACACAATGGAAAAGCTTTGGAATGCTGCCCGTATGACTCAACACGATACGGATATCACTTGCTATATGCAATATGCATATGATGTGGTAACTGAATTGTTGGTTGCATGGAAATCAAAGCAATATATCTATTGCCTCTGGTTAAAAAATGTCTCTATGGCATCTGGTTAAAAAATGTCTATGTCTCTATGGGCTTGCGGTTGGTGGAAGCATGGGTTACTTCGTGTTGATGACCTCTAGTAAAATCCAGGCAGGTGCCCAAAAATTGCATCAATTCGTGTTGTTTATATAAACATTGTATCAACCACATGTTCAAACACGTAGATCTCCCACCGCCAGACATCCCATTTGCGATCATAGTCAGTATAATTGCAGTCGAAGTGCAATGTAGCTGCAAGCAGGCTATCCATGGCTATTGGCTAATGCATGTACAAGCAGCATGCTGCTGCTACCCTGCTCAAGGAGGGGCGGAGGCACATCACTACTAGTACTGTTGGAACTCAGATGGATTAGGGAAGGCTTTCCTCCATTGCTTATTCCGTGTAGGTGGCTGCAGGTTTGATTTGTTATAAAAAGAGTGGAAAGGGATATATGGCGATGATACAACTGTTTTTTGTTAAAAAAGCATCTGACCCTGATTTTTTTTTCTAGTTCTGGTGGAGCCTAATCTTTGTCAGATGCGCGCCATCTGTTTTAAGTTCAGGGAGCAAATTTACCATTGTGGTTCAGCAATTCCTTTTGTGATTCTAGTTCAGCTTTACAGAAAACCTGATTGCAAAGTTAGTCTACTATATAGGCCCTTAGCAATGCGTCCGAAGTTCTGCCTTCGTCTTCGCTATATCGATACATGCGCTTACAAGTCCTAATCAGTCACTTCTAGAATGTTTTAATGATGTTGCACTGATCCAAATCGGTACCCCCTCTGGTCCGTATTAAGTGTCATAAAAGATAAGCTGGACATGTACAAATCGTTGTAGGACTTGCGACACTTAATTGGGATCGGAGGGAGTATGTTAAATTGTGATTATACCATCATGCAAATTGCGTTGCATTTTTTCTTAACTGCGCATGAGTTGATGGTACGTCTTGAACATTGGGCAATACCTCAGATGTTAATAACTTGATATGTTTTGATGAGAGCATTTGTTAAGCTTTTCACAAAGTTGAATGGTCATTCTCAAGCTTATTCCTCTTTTGTTCCCAGCTATTGGTTCTCATGGGAGAGAACTAGACATCTATGCCAGCTTCGTCGTCGTTATGTTCAACTTTATGCCATCCTGTTGCAGCAAGCTTCTAGTGTTGATTTTTCTGAAATTCGGCAGATTGAGAAAATTCTGGACTCAAAAGTCATAATACTTTGGAGGTGTGCTGGCCCAATATATTACTTTTATCCCTTAATGTGTGGTACTCTACACTTGGTTGTGATATGATCTGTACTTTCAGGTTGCTGGGTCATGCTAAGGTCGAAACTGTGAAATCTAAGGAAACATTGCATAAGAAGGGAAACTCAAAGAAAAGATGGTGGCCTTTTGGACGGTACGTGAAACATATTCGGTTTTGGAGATACTAGTTAATAGCCAGTACTAATTACTAGTAATTGGACGTTTTTATGGTATCTCGTACTATTCTGTCTGTGCTGCTTTGCAAGTCTCTCTGCATCATTTCTCTTACCATCACCCCCGTGTAGATGGTATAGAGTGCTTGCTTTTGTTAAAGTATGAGGCCTTATACTATTGTTCTGTGATTTGGGTGGGTCCTCGAGTCCCGAACTGTTATAAATTAATATATTTGCCTCTTTGAGCTGTGCAATGCAACAAGAGTATTTGCGCTTGCCCTGGATAGTCACATACCATTGGGACTATCAATGTCTGTTGCTTTCTCATGTTCATCCATGCCATATGTATCCACAAAACCTTTGTCAGCTTTTTGGGACCTGATGCAAGGTCTTTACACTGCGTTCTCCACACCATGCTTCTATCTGTTTCCCTTTTACTTGACTCGAGAGGTTTATTAAAGCTCGATGATAGAGTGACCCTATCAGAACTTGGACTTCGGATATTGTAGTGTCATTCCTCTTCAAAAGTTAACGCAGGGTATTGTTTTGGTTGAGTCATTGTACTATATATATTGTCTGTTTCTTGCATGCAGGAACATTTTCATTTTATTTTTGAAGATGATTAACATAGTAAGTTTTTTTGAACTGAAAACTGTAGGGGAGACCCTGACAGTAATAAACATAGTAAAGCTTGAATTTCAACTACATTCTGTTGTTGCTAGCTAACCTGCTGTTTTTTGTGGAATAGCAAGCTTTGTGGTGCATGATATGTAAACCTTGCACTCATTAATTAACTGCTCGTTGGTTCTTTTTGGGTGGTCCTGGTTTTCAAAATCTTTTTTCTCACTAATGTACGCGTTGGGAATATTCATTTTGAAATGCTGCTCATGCTTGTGGTATAGTTTGGCAATTATTTGAATATTATTTCTCTATCAAAATGTTAACATGAGAATATTAAGACCATTATGTGGAGTTTGAAAGTATATTGACGAGCTGAATAGAAATTGGATAAACTGTAGTTCTAACTTTCTGGTACTTCAACATGATAAGGGGTACTGGTCTTTTTGGCTGTACCATCAGCTATAAGGTTCATTATACCACGATTTTCCATCTGCTCTGTTTTTGTATGGCTGTATTCTTCTGGAACTTTGGTAGTTCATGTAATTTTTAGTTCCTTACTGCTGTAAATCTTAGAACATGTTAGATTCAAAAGTGTAAAATGATGAGAACTAGGTTCGACTTGATGTGATTTATTTGTTTTATGCGACTGCTTTATTTGGTTGGATATCTTGATGTAGGATTTAGTAGGGTTTGTTATTTTACTCGCTGAGGCCTTGTTTGCTACTACTGTATATTTCGGGATTGGTAGGGATTATCCTGGCCTAACCCCAAATCCCCACATATTTTATTCGAGGACGTCACAATGAGCCTTCCCGTCGCATTGCGGCGTGTCGTCCCGACGCACACGCAGCGAGAGCCGCGGGGACGTTAAAGCAGACCGGGCGAGCGCCCTCGCTTGACTGGCTCACCGCCCAGCGCTCACCTCGCCACCCACATTGCTAACTCTCGCCGCCACCACCTAGCAATCGCTCCCTCACCGTTGCAATGGCCAACCGCCGCAATAGCGCCGCATCGGCGAACGACTTCGGCCCCCCGTAGCCTCCTCAAGGCGCAGGCGGCAGCATTGTTCGAGGCGTGGTATACCTGCTCACTTCTACATGCTTGGCGTCAACGGCTTCCCCATCCCTGACCCGCCACGGCCGCACGATGCCAATTGGGAGGCGCAGGAACTACACCACTGCTGGCACGACCTCACAACCTAGCAAAGCGCCTGACCTGGTGGGACGACCCTGGAGCGCCGCTGCGTGGCAAGAACGGCGATGGCCGCCATGCTTTCGGAGGCGTGCCGAGGCACACACTCGCCGCCGTGATGGACCACATCGCGAGTGGCGACCAGCCGCACCTCCACACACAACCCCCTGCGTGCGCCACCCGCGGCGAATCGATGGGCGCACTCTCGCTCCTCTTGCCGCTCGGTGCCGCCACATCTATGCGCCCTCAAGCCAGAGCCGGGTACGACGCCTATGCTTCGCCTTGGCGCCCTCGTCATCACGACGACGTCGCATCTCGCGTCGCTTGCAACCATCTCCCGCCAAGAAGCTAAAGACGGAGGGCGCCGCCATCGACGCCGCATGAGCTCATCGCGGCCCTAGCAGGCGCAAGTCACCACCGACGACCCTGAGGGCCTCGCCCTGCGCTCGAGGCCTAGAGGAACACCTTGTCGGGGCTGCTTGTCAAGGAGGAGTGCGCGTGGTCGCTCATCGACTACATCGCGACCTCCGGGACGCGGCTCATCAACGACGACGACGATGACAGTGGCTTTGGTGCCGGCGCCAACGACGACGAGACAAGGGCGAGCAACAGCTAAGTACTACAACGTGGGGAAAGGACGAAGAACGAAGGCACAAAGCTGTCAGTTTTTGCCGTGCAAACTAGCAACACATTCTTCACATCTCATCTAATGTTCAACAAAGAGCAACCACCCAGGCGGCGGCGACGACGCCTACACCGTCAAGGAGGAGGATTCGTATTCTGGCGCTATCGCTAGATTAGTTTACAACAACAACAACAATAACAACAAAGACTTTCAGTCCCAAACAAGTTGGGGTACGCTAGAGTTGAAACCCATAAGATCTCGAAAGCAAGTCATTGTTCTGGCACGTGGATAGCTAACTTCCACGCACCCTGTCCATGGCTAGTCCTTTGGTGATGTTCCAAACCTTCAAATTTCTCTTAACAGACTCCTCCTGTCAAGTTTGGTCTACCATGACCTCTCTTTAACATTTTCAGCACGCTTTATCCGTCCGCTATGCACTAGCGCATCTAGAGGCCTGCGTTGTTTATGCCCAAACCATCTTACACGATGTTGGACAAGCTTTCCCTCAACCAGTGCTACCCAACTCTCTCACGTATATCATCATTCTGGACCCGGTCCTTCCTCGTGTGGCCACATACCCACCTCAATATACCATCTTTGCTACACCTAACTGTTGAATATGTCGCCTCTTGGTTGGCCAACATTCTGTGCCATATAACATAGCAGGTCGGATCCCTGTCCTATATCGCTAGATTAGTTTTGTTTTGTTTAAATTTTAGTTAAATTTCGTTCAAATACTTAAAAATGTCTCAAAATTTGAATGAAATTTCGGTTGCTTTCAAATTTGAATTATTATATATATTTTGGGGCGGCGTTGTGCCAATTGGGACGGCCTATCTTTTGGGCAACCAATAAACAATCAATATATCTTCAACTTGCTACCTTCTAATCGCCGGGCAACAGCACCAATACGCGGAGGATGAACTCATCCTCGTGTGATCCACCCCTACTACCTTCGTAGCTCTTAAGTGCATACAACATCTAGTATCAGAGCCGACCACGATGGCTCCGAGGTGGACAAGGTGACATCATGGCAGCAATTTTTGAATTGCGCAATACCACCGCTGCAATCTAGGACACCAACAAGGCAATCCATGACACCAACAAGGCCATCTAGGAAAGCGTCACCGCACTTAAGATCCGTGTGAAGGCGCTGGAGCTCACACCAGGCGACCCGGCAGGCTTGTTCGCGTCTCCTAAGGACATGTTACCATCTACATCACAATTTCCGTTGTCAACATCGTCGGCTGCTACAGACCGGGTCCCAAACCCTACTTCCGTTGCATGCGCCCTGGCTACGACCAGCTTTGGGTTGCCAACGGTGTCTCGATCCCCCCTAGGACAACATCGTCCTCTGCCACCATGGTCTCAATTTGTCTCGCCGCAGGTGCCTGACACCGCTAGTGTGCCACGTTACCACAAGCTGGATTTTCCCACTTCTGATGGAAAAGAAGATTCACTCGGTGGCTGAATAGATGTCTTTTGGGGAGGTACATGCAACTGGAACACAACAAAGGCACCCCTTCGTGGCCTTGTTTTAAAGATCGTTGTCATCTTCGTTTCGGCCCTCCGGTTCGATCCAATCGTCTGGCTGAATTAACAAGGCCTCATATGGATTCTCGCAGAGTACCAAGAAAAGTTTTTAGCACTTTTGGGTCACATCGACTCCTTGTCAATGGCACAGTAGGTGTACAATCTTCACCTCTGGCTTGATCGACCTGTTGAAGAAATTCGTGGAGCTGGATAACCCACAAAGATTTGGACACGACAATGAGCCATGCCCGTGCTCATGAACCGAGGGCTAAGGCTAAAGTCGCAGCTGCGACCATTACAAAAGTATCCTCGAAGAGTACCAAGAAAAGTTTTTAGCACTTTTGGGTCACATCGACTCCTTGTCAATGGCACAGTAGGTGTACAATCTTCACCTCTGGCTTGATCGACCTGTTGAAGAAATTCGTGGAGCTGGATAACCCACAAAGATTTGGACACGACAATGAGCCATGCCCGTGCTCATGAACCGAGGGCTAAAGTCGCAACTGTGACCATTACAAAAGTATCCTCCAGCGAGAAGTCATCCATACACACAGGACAACTACAAGGTATACCCTTTGATTGGGGAAGGACGAGTACCTGCGACTATTACAAAAGTATCCTCTAGCGGGAAGTCATCCATACACACAGGACAGCTACAAGGTATACCCTTGACAGGTTCAGTTCCAGTTGGGGAAGGACGGGTACTGCAGAGATGGCAGATAGAAGGGAAAAGGGACCGTGTTTCAACTGCGACGAAAAATTCTCGAGAGGCCATCATTGCCAATGCCTTTCCTATTTTGAAGTTATTGATGATGCCGAGGATGAAGATCCGACATGAATTACAGCTCGAGGAAGATACTAGTCTAGCCAAGTTATAATGAGTCTAACGAGCGAGTCTAAAGAGCCACGTTTGGATACGTCTAGGCGGATTAAAGAAATAGGGATATAGGAGTAAGTTAGTGTCAGAGTCCTATTCCTAGTTGAATACTAGGAGTCCTATTCGGGTTGGCATCAAACCTCCAGGCGTGGGTCCTCCTATAAGAGGGCGTCTTTTGGGCAAGCAATAAATAATCAATCTATCTTCTACGTGCTACTCCCGACCCTTCTAAATTCTCTAGACCTCAACACGCAGAGGACGAACTCGTCCTCCTGTGATCCACCCCTACTACCTTCGCAGCTCTAAGCGCATACAACACATACACAACCATATATAGACTTTGATCTACTTACCATTTTATCCCTCATATCTATCCATGTAGGATTCACATAAAATATTAATCTGATAAACTTCATTTGAACGATTCGTATCCGTTGTTGAATTCGATAAAGCAATATACATATATCATTGCTGTATTTTAGCATGCCTAATTAGTTGGGTGAGTTGTTTTTATATAAATTTATAAACAAAATAATACGATCAAGTGTGCTATTTACAAGGATAAAGTGTTAGATATATCTTGGCATTACATATCTAAGGATATCTGGATCTGACTAAATTGAGTAGGCGCTCAATATGTATTCACGTCTGTTTTTACAACATTGGATTTTTATTCATATTCGAGCATATTCATTCTAGTTTAAAAATGAGGTAAATAGCTTGTAAAGAGCATTGCTAGATTTATATTCTATTTTTTGGCACCTCTATCCACACCGGTTGAATTGGCACCTCCGACGCAGAACTGACACTTTGTTCCTGAACTTGTCATATAACAGTCTTGCTCTTCAAACTCCGTGAACAAAAAAAATATAGTCTATCTTTCAAACTCGTTGGAGCAATGTTTATTGGCTACACATTGCCTTTATCTTTAGTTTATGTTTGGTATCAAGGCCCTAGTTTCGCTCTACTTTTGTTGAAAGAATAGATCAGAACAGTTGGATGATATAGAGGACCAGTACTGTTATTGTTAGCTGTTTGGACAAATCCATTGTGTATATCTTTTGAACAAAGAATACACAAATGCTTTAATTCGTATTTGTAACACCTGAATGAAAAATCTAATTTCTTTGCCATATCTCAAGCATGCCTTGTTTTTTCTTATTCAAGGAACTCATCTGGGTTATCTTCTGAAGAAGGTGGCTTATTAGAACAACAACTGGATGAGGAGGAGCAGCTAACCAAAGAAGAGTGGCAGGCTATAAATAAATTGCTGAGTTACCAACCGGACGATGATCTGTCTTTTCCTGTCGAGAAGGTCTCCCCAAACACAATCCGGTTCTTGGTGGACGTGTCTATAGGCCAAGCTGCTGCAAGGATCATCAATATTGATCAAACAGAGATTTTGTGTGGTAGATTTGAGCAGCTTCAAGTGGTCACCAGGTTGTATCCAAAGAGTACACGATGTGATGTAACTCTGAAATATTGTGGTCTATCGTCCCCAGAAGGCACTCTTGCTCAGGTCAGTGCACATGAAGCAATTTTAGTATACAAATTTTAGATGCCGACAACAATATAATTATAGATTGTGATATTGTTAATATGTTTGCTTGTTGTTAAAAGCAAACTGCAGTAGTTGAGACATTACTGCACCACATTCAAGGTGCTGGGCTGCTATCCGTTAGACCAATGCAACCTAGATCCTATACATGATGGTCGTTGACTGGTCATGTTGATCACCAACCTTCTTTGGTTCTTAACTGAACTCATTTACTAATCAGCTTTTGTGTGGCATTGGCCTTTATTTTGCGCGACGTTGAATTTTGTGTTGTATGAACCTTCCATGCTTCTCAGTGACACCTTGGTTAATGTTTGCAGAGCGTCGTCAGCATGGGAAAGAGTAATGCTCTAGATGTCAGTTTTGTGCGTGCGCCTATTGGCTTGGACTTGGATTGGCAGCTTGTGGCTAAGATATCACCATGCCATGTTACGGTATATATCTAAACTTATGCATCCGAATACATCTAACAGTAGACCCGCCTCTTGTTTATCCTTCTTCCTTGTGGAGGTCTGGGAAGGTTGTGAGTAAGCTCCCAGATGCCAGTTTTGTGCTGGTGCACCTATTACCATGCGTTTCCTTTCAAGGGTTAAGAGCATCCACATGTATACCCTTAGCTGGTTAAGTACAAGTTTTTGGTGGGCAGGAACACACTGGGCTGCATTGACTCCAACAATAAAACTTAGCAGTTGAACTTTATGTTGTAGTTGTAGCCAGCTTCAATGTAATAGAATGAGTTTTTCTTGCAAGCTTTTAACTATAAAAAAATGAGATCCTTGGGCACTAGCACCCAGGACTTTTCTTTGGTAGAAAGAAGCCCACCCGGGTGAGGCACCAGAAATTCGCTCCCGATGGGATTCGAACTCTAGGCGTGGGGTTTGTCACTACTCCCCTTGCCACTAGGCTACAGACTAGTTCTCACTAGCTTTTAACTATGCCTGTTGATTAACTTTGTCATCAGCTGTTGCAGTTCATGCAACGTCTGGTTGTTTACACCACTATATGAACATATCTACTCCCTCCGTTCCATATTAGATGACTCTCATATAGATGTATCTAGACATATTTTAGTACTAGATACATCTAGCTGAGAGTCATCTAATATGGAACGGAGGGAGTAGCACCCAAACAACTTATTCTAAAGCAGAAATTGCTTATACTGGCAGAAATTGTTGTATTGGTAATATAACATGTTTGTATCCTGGAGATAAACAGTAACCCAGTTCAGCTTTCTGGCCAGATGGTGTAAATGAATGATAGTTTACACTCGAGAACCTTAGTATATACACCTTGCTCGTGCTGGCCTCATGGTTGTTCATCACACAAGCTACCAAGAAATTGCTCCCAAAAGTCAAAGGCTAATATGCAAGGATTGGATGAATTTACACACGGCCTAGTCTCCAATCACACAGATTACGTTAGAGCAGAATCTGCATGGATCTGTACTGGTACCCAAAGAAGAAGAGTTGACCTTCGTCATGGAAGAGGAGGCCAAGAAATAGAGGCAAGCAAACAAGCCCACTTCGTGCAAGGAGCCAGGACTTGACTTGGTGAACTGTTATGGAACCAAAAGCGATGACAGCAAGTGTTGGTGCGTGGTGAAGATCCTAGCCGCCAATGAAAGCACGCCGAGATGTCCGTGCTGGATAGGAGAGAGCTCACTGCTGTTGCAGCACTACAGCATAGAATTGAGGGCTAGGTTGGGATACAGATACTGGCAGAGACAGCTAGGTGGATAATTTTACATGCCTACAAACCAGACTTTTTTTTCCCGAGGAAAACACAAGGCTCGTTTCTCATTATATTGAAAAGATAGGAAATACAGTTCATACCAAGCCTCAAGAAGAGGCCTAGCCTGGCACAAAACAGAGACAACAGAGAGCAACTAAGCTCCTGGTAAACAAGCCCTAAGCCCTAAAGCTCCAACACACACCCACAGGCTGGCTTCCTACCTAATTTGTCCTAGAAGAGTCAACAGTGGCAGCACAAGCAGTGGCCCCTCAAACGGGCAGGCGTTGCGATGCTTCCATAGCATCCAGGAGGTTAGGAGAACCAAATAGGCAGCATGGAACTTTTAGATCCGTCACGGAGGAGTCCCGAGAATAACGCTTAGCCCTCAGGTGGCGATTAGGTATTCTCGAGTGACGGTGGCAGGCGCCCATCGGAGATAGCTTGTGCGCGAGGAAAAGTCAGCCCTAGTCGGCTGAGTGGAGTCTGATTGACGCACTGGTTCTCATGGCGTCGGTGGAAGATTTGATGGAGGACATGATGAAAAACCTCAAATTGACTGCTGCTCAGACAAATTGGTGGATGTTGATGAGGAGATCCAGGACAAGCAGTTGTGGGCGTTGGCGTGGAAGATCTTAGTGCCAGAGCCAAAGGTGTTTCATATCAACATGATCGCCAATGCGCTGCGCCCTGCATGGGGTAACCCTAAGGGCCTGTTTTTCTGTGCAGAAGAGTCTAAGAAAGATCGAGATCAGATCTGGGAAAGATCACCATGGACTGTCTCTAAGTTCGCGGTGGTCCTAGAGAATTTCAGTAAGCTGCTGATTTGGATTAGGGTAGTTGATCTATCTACAATAAGTTGAATGTTCCATGGGGGGAGAAAATAGCCAAGAAGGTTGGCGAGTTTGTGAAGTAGGATATGAATAAAGATGGCCTAGTGAGTTCCCAATACCTCAGAGTGAGGGTTTACATCAAAGTGAATGAACTGATTATGCGATGGGTGGGTCTGGAGTCAAAGCGTCTGGAGAAGACGTTTTGGTATGCAATCCAGTATGAGTTTCTGCCATACTTGTGCTTCTCTTGTGGTCTGCTTGGACATCTAGTTTCTCTGTGCCCAACACCATCGGAGAGAGATGCGGTCTTCAGGTTATGAAGAATTTCCGGATTACTATGAAAATGAAGTTAACTATGAGATGGATCCAGATTCTGGAGAGAAAGCCTCAGCTCCACTACCAAATTACAACTCGTCGAGTGGAAGAGGTAGAGGGAGAGGTATGAGAGGTAGAGGGGGTAGATCGGGTCAGGTTTATCGCAAATTGTTTAACCAGACGAAGGAGAATGAGGTTGCAGGAATACCAGTGGATCGTGGAAGTTGGAAGGACATTGTTCTGTATAACGCGAATTTGTTTGGTTATAAGAGAAGAGGCCGAGCTAAGGAAAAGCAAGGAGGGCTTAACCCCTGATCCTAAGAAGAAACGTGGGATGGATGAATCAAACACATCGGTGTCGTCATGTCACCAGCCACGCCAGGAACAGTGAATTGCGCACGTGTGAACTGCTGGGAGCTGGTACGTCGGGGCAGTTTGGGAGCTTCGCGGTTTCGTGAAGCAGCTAGATCCCCTCTTTACTCTTCGTTATGGAGACGAAGATCGATGGGAAGCATGTCGAGAAGTTGGCTAGCACCTTCTATTTTCCGGGAGGATGATTTGCAATTGACAACGTGGGTCTAAGCGGGGGCATAGGGATCTATTGGTCCTCCGTAGAAGTGGATATCAAGAGCTTCAATGATCACCATATTGATGCGGTTGTGCGAACTAAAGATGAGTCCGCTCCTCTGTGCGCTTTGCGCTGTATCTATGGAGAACCTAGAAGGGAGAATAGACACCACACGTGGACTCTTTTTACGACGTCTACATCGGCTCCGAAGTTTGCTGCGGTTATGTAGTTGTGACTTCAATGAGATACTATATGGCACAGAACACTTTAGTGAGCATGCAAGGGAGGAATGCCACGCTTTTCAGGAGGCAGTCGAAGATTACAAGCTGCAAGATCTTGGGTTCTCGGGCCTTCAGTATACATGGGACAATAGGCAAGACGGGTTGGCAAATGTGAAAGCCCGTATTGATCGCTCCTTTGGCAACGAGGCGCTGTTACAAATTTTCCAAGTGGTCAATGTAAAACGTGTTAGTATGGTTCAGAAAGACCATTGTTTGGTGGTGACAGAAATGCAGATCTGCAGATGGACCTTTCGCTATGAGAATGTAGATGGACCTTTCGCTATGAGAATGTATGGCAGACTCATGGGGACTATGATAAGGTTGTGATTAACCTGTGGCAGAAGGCTGAGAAAGGCAATGGCTTAGCTGGTTTTGCGAGATCACTAAAAAGTGTGCAATCTGGCCTGGAGTCCTGGGCACAGCACAGTTCGAAATTTTAAAAGGAAACTAATGAACTTATGACGTGAACTGGACTGTGTTCGCTGGAATTCGGTGGGCGGAGGCCCATCACGAGAAGAGAAGAAATTGATGGAAAGAATTAATGAAGTTCTTTACCAGGAAGAGATCTGGATTAAGCAAAGGGCGCGAGTGAACTGGTTAAAATCCAGGGACCGAAATATTGCTTACTACCATGCGTACGCAGCCTAGCGAAGGAGAGTTAACTCTATTGTTACTCTCGAACGCGAGGATGGGACATGGTGTGAGGGGCCTGATGAGTCGAAAGAGGAGATTCAGAATTTTTAAACTACACTTTACACTTCAGAAGGGGCTCCCTCTTTTGATGGACTTCTTAATTTAGTGGAGGAGAAAATTGGGCTTGATGATAGAGAACATTTGGGTAGTGATTTCTGTGTAGAAGAAGTGAGACGAGATACACCCGACAAAAGCACCGGGTGTTGATGGGTTCACGGCTGGTTTTTACCAACGTCACTGGGATGTCATTGGCCAAGATCTTTGTAGTGCGGTTTTGGGATTCTTGAATGGTTAAGATATGCCTGCAGCGCTAAATGACATAGCCATTACGCTGACCCCGAAGGTGAGGAACCCCCAATCCATTAAGGAGTATAGACCGATTTCTTTATGCACGGTTCTTCATAAAATTGCTGCGAAGACTGTTGCAAATAGAATGAGGCCTGCCTTGGAACTGACAGTGCCTTGGAACTGGGCAAGAACAGAGCACCTTTGTACCAGGAAGATTAATTTCGGACAATGCATTGGTAGCCTTTGAATGTATTCACTCGATGAAGAGAAATAAGAAAGGGAAAACGGGGCAGTGTGCGGTCAAGTTAGATATGATGAAGACTTATGATCGCGTGGAATGGTCCTTTATTGAAGCAATGATGCTGAAGCTAGGTTTTCCTTCCCGGTTAGTTCAGCTAATTTTGAAGTGTGTATCTACAGTCAGTTTTTCCGTCAAGGTGAATGGTGGACTTTTTGAGCCCTTCTCTCCTTCGTGTGGTATACTAAATCACTATAGTAATGGGTGCGGGTTTGCAATAGGTCACCTTGGGTCTCGCATCTTTTATTCGCATATGATTGCTTAATTTTTATTAATGCTAATGGTGCAAGTGCAAGGAGATTGGATGAGATACTTCAAATTTATAACACAACTTCGGGTCAAAGGGTGAATAGAGAGAAGAGTGCATTATTTTTTAGTCCTTGCACACCTGATGACCATAAGGAAGCAGTCAAGATGTGTTAAGGAGATTGAATGTTCAAACAGAAGCTTTTGCCGACAAAAATATCTGGGTCTTTCTATAGCCGTGGGGAGGATCAATAGTGATGCATTTGAGTATATTGCCGAAAGTGCAAGAAGAAGTATGAATGGTTGGGCTGAAAAGAAACTTTCCTTCCATGGAAGGAAGCTCTAATAGTTAGTAATCCAGGCTAAACAAACATACAATATGGGTTGTTTCATGCTATCCAAGGGATCCTGCAAGAGGCTCACATCCATGATGGGGCAGTTTTGGTGGAGTGGAAATCTGGACAAAAGATCAATGCATTGGATGGCATTGCTGTTCCGAAATGCCAAGGATGTATGGGTTTTTGGTGGAGAGTTCTTCGAGGTATTTTACCAGATTACAAGACTCTTTCACGGAGGCATATTAGAGAAGATAGCACTTGGGGAATTTGTAAAGCCGAGTTTTCCGAAATGTTGATGCATGCGCTTATTGTGTGCGGCCATGCAAAAATGTTTTGGAAGGAAGCGAATGATAGCTTGTTAATTAAGCTACATTCTATGTGATCCTTCGTTTGTACAGAAGGATAGAGAAAGGATTATTACAGTGATATACTCACTCTGGATTTCAAGAAATAATTTAACTCATGGAGGACTGGGTTTTAACCCAGGGAAATCGGTGCAGAAGATATAGGAGACACTGTAGATATTGGAGTTTCTTAGAGAAAGGGTCTCCGAAGCAGCCACAACAACCATACAAATGGAGTAAGCCACCTGATGAGGTTGTTAAACTGAATTTAGATGGAACTATTTAGTTGGATGCTAGAGTGGCGTCAACCGGAGTAGTTGCAAGAGATGGGGAGAGCTTTTGAGGAGCTGTTGGTAAGATTTACCCTTTAGTGATTGAAGCTCTGGCTCTCCGTGATGCAACAATATTTTCTCTAGCAAAGGGTTTCAGCAATGTTATTTTTGAGGTGGACTCAGTGGCATGATCGGAAGGTTGATCGACAAGTTCTAGATTAGATTAGCGAGCTAGGTTTATCTTTGCAGTCTTTCAGCTTAGTTTTTGCGCGCCGCGAGGCTAACCAGGCGGCTCATTCTTGTGCTAAATATGCTATCATACAAGAAGAGTTGTTTTCTTTGGATGCTGAGCCACCGCCTTTTTTAACTAAGTCTTAGGACCGATTGTAACTATGTGTTTTTAAGTTATTAAAGCTCATGGTTCCCCTAAAAAAAGAAGAGAGGAAGCATATGCGGAGAGCCTTGGGATTCCTGGTTTCGGAGTGAAGCCTCACCGAGTTGGGAGGGGGAGCCTGATCCAATATTGGACCTTAGACCGAATGTACTTGGAGAAAGGATGACAAGGAGTGTACCATCGTCTCCGAGTCTGGCCGGAATCAAGCACGTCCATCAAGACACCAATCTTCCCAAAAGAGCAAGTTGGCCCCATTGCCCACATACATGAAGCTGGATGCAAAGAACATGGCTCTTTCCGTCGCTGTGAACTGAATCAAGCCTACTCCAAGAATGTTCACCATAAGCTCATCCATCAAAGTACATGGTCCAGCAATTGCCATCCATCAAGACTGCTCTTCCTCCTAGAGATGTGTCGGTCCATTGGGATCTTTTGCATCACGCCAGGTGGCTGTGGCCTACGCTTAGGCTGGCTCGTGGGGACGCGACAGTTACGGATAAGGGACGTGGCTTCTTCTACATAATTCTACTCCATTCTAACAACTTAGAGCATCTCTAGTCGCGCCCGCTAATAGGCGTCCGGATCGGCGCCCGGGCCCACCCTTTGGGGGCTCGTCCGGACGGCGCCGCACCCACGGGGCTGCCCCGTTCCCACTCGCCGCCCCAACCAAAACCCCTTCGGGTTGTGGACCCGCACTGTCAGCGAGGGAGAGGCTCGTCGCCTCGGGAGCCGAGCGCATTGACGCCTCGACGATACGGCACGCTGCGGCGGAGCAAACCAATCGCCCACGCGGCGGAGTAATGGCGCTGCCGCAGCCTCGTCTTGGCCGCCCCGGCTACAAAACTGGGCCCGTCGCCATCCTTGGGGCCATTCTCCTTGCCGCTCTTCCTACCTCCCCTCGCCACTCTTCCTTCCTCCCCTCATCGCTCTTCCCTCCTCCCCTCGCCGGTTAACCGCAACTACCTTGCCGGCGCGGCCGCCAACGGGTTCGGCTGCCGAACCCTGCACCTATGGGATGCGCGGCTGCTCTACGAGGCCAACTACCACTCGCCGCCAGGGATGAGCGCGCAAGGAACTGGCGGCTCAACGTAGGCGGCGCGCCTGTGCCTCCGCCACCCACCGGGCCCGAGCGCGTCGCCGAGATCGAGGAGATCCGGGCGCGGATGTCGCCGACGATGCGCAGCCAACCTCAGTGGCATCCCGCCACCCGCCGGGCTCGAACCGGGCGGCGGTGGCTTCGATTCGTGTGGCGGGAGCTTGATTCGATCGGGGGCGATGCAGGTGGAGTTGGAGTTCATGCACGGGAGGACCAATCTCGTGTAAATTCGACAAACTCCGGGATTTGCTGATTTGAGGATCGTAGAATACCTCCTCTGGATTGGTTTGTAGGCTGGTGTCCACTCCGCAGATCCAGCTCAGTGGAGCTGGCCTGTTCGGACCGGCTCTGCATGCGTAGTTCGCAAATCTGGGAGCTAGAGGATTGCTGAATAGGCCCCAAGTTGTGAAGGTTCATGGAGCCTATAAATAGAGGTCATGACCTCTAGTTTTGTAAATCAGATTATGTACCTGCTACTTATCAATAAATAGAGCTTTGTATTCTTATCTTAGATCTGGTGTGTTCTCATGGAGCCTATAAATAGAGGTCCTCACTAGTTTTGTAATTTAGACCATGTACCCACCACCTATCAATAATAGAACTTTGCATTCTTGTCTAGATCTAGTGTATTAAGAGTTTTGGGCTAAACTCTTGCTGCCCTGGGTAGTCCCTCGCCTCGAGAGCATTATCTAGCACGCACGTTGAAGTAGTTACTTCAACTATTGTGCTGTCCGTATTGTAGCAACAAAGTAGAGTTAAGAGTTGTTCTTCCTCAACCTTGTGCTGCTTCAGTTACTTTGTTATTTTGGGACTTTGGCTTTGTTGCTTAAAGCCTTGTTGTTTCTGGCAGTTGATTTGCCTTAGATTTCTAACTTGATTGCGTTTGGATTGTTTGGTAGGTTTTGAAGGGAAGTTATGAACGGTTTCTGGAGTTTATTAAACGGAGCAATGCTGTTAGCCCAACAGTAGCAATGGAAACAGCCACCGCTCTGCAAGTAAGTTTGTATGTGTTTGTGGCCCAGCCATGGAACATCCTGTCTAATGTTTTCTCCTTACCATTTGGATATGGTGGGAGGCGAATATGTAACAATTTTTTCAACATATTGAAATGCAGATTAAATTGGAGCAAGTCACACGCAGGGCTCAGGAGCAGCTTCAGATGGTACTGGAAGAGCAGAGCAGGTATATGTGTTCCCATATTGCTGTGATCAGTCTTAATTATATTACATTGTCATTGTGTACTTCACTCTTTATATGAACATTACACGATCTGCCTAAATGTATTGACACATATGGAAGTAATATCTTTTGCATGAAGTGTTACTGAACCTACAAATGAACATGCCTGTTTCTGTTACAGATACTTGCAAAAATGTTAGATTTTGCATTCAGCTATATTTATCATATTATGTATGATGATTATTTTTCTCATGTCCTCCTATTACGTTAATACTTCTTTAGGAAGCCTCCAGGCCAGTGCCATCATGTCTTTATTCTTATTCTCCGTTTCCTGTGATATTCTAGATTTGGACTTGACATTGATTTGGATGCACCGAAAGTAAGGATTCCCTTGGCCGGTAATGGGAACTTTGTTCTGGATTTAGGCCATTTTACATTGCATACAAGAGTAAGTTCGAGCTTCAGGATTTTGTAAATATATCACAGTTTTCTGGTGGTTTTTATGAAGTTTTCTGTTGAATTATAGGATGGAACACGGGATGAAGAAAGACAGAGTTTGTATTCACGCTTTTATATTGCTGGGAGGGATATGGCTGCTTTTCTCGTTTGTGACGTAGCTGAAGACATATACTATGTTCCAGAAAATCTATCTCACAGCGTGCTCTCAGGTCCTACTGCTGATGCTAATCAGTTCTGTTCTCTTCTTGATCGCTCTGGAATGTCAGTGATAATTGACCAGGTAACATTGATGATATTCCTTTTTCTTGGAGTAGTTTACAATCTGGTGCACCCAATTATTCCCTCTTTTCAAGAATGCAATATACCAAGCATCATCGGTTGACTTAATGAAACGTGTAGACTTTCTTGATAGTTAGGTGTACATGGCTCATCCATATTAATGCAATATAAGTTATTCTCTAATTTCGTGTAAAGTTCATAAAAAATTATTAACTCGTCCATTCTGTAATTTCATGAAGATCAAAGTTCCACATCCGAGTTATCCATCGACCCGTGTTTCTTTTCAAGTACCCAATCTGGATATTCATTTCTCACCAAAAAGGTACTGCAAGATTGTCGAGCTGCTTGGTGTACTTTACCAGTTGAAGGGAAACAATAATGAAGAATCAAATAGCTGTGAAAATTGTAATCTGGCTCCTTGGTATCCTGCTGATCTAGCTGGCAATGCTAGAACTTTGGTTTGGAGGGTATGCAGTTACCCTTTCTGTTTTTACTTGAATGTTCTACTACAATGAATTTATTCACTTAGCAACATGTTTTTTGTTTAATTTTTTTGGTTCAGGGCCTCGGCTATTCCCTAGCTGAGTGGCATACCTGCCATGTTGTATTATCTGGGATGTATCTGTATATTTTGGAGTCAGAGCTATCCCAAAATTACCAAAGGTGTTGTAGGTATGTAATATCTTTTCCGCGTTTATTTTGGGTTAGAAAAAAAAAGATATTTTTTGATGTTTTCACTATAGTAGTATGGATTTACTCTCAAAGAAAGCAAATATTGTAGTACTGATGTACTCACAAGTGGAAGGAGATTCTAAGAGAAGTTCCTATGGAAGTGTAGAGGCAGGCAGGATTTATTTCATTAGATTTTAGTATAATTCTCCAATTTTGTTTCAGAGAAGGCAGAGGATAATATTATAAATGTAAAACACGCACCCCTATGTTGGCATTGTTGCTCAAACTAGTGCCGTATATATATCTTCAGGACAATTTTCACCCTTCTGTTATTTATTTTACATGCGTTTTGATATTTGATATTGCAGCATGGCAAGCCGGCAAGTATTTGAGGTGCCATCAACTAGTGTTGGTGGGTCTCTTTACAGTATTGCTGTGTGTTCTAGAGGTGCAGATATGCAGAAGGTAAATTATTTAGACTTTCTGCCACTCTTTTGCTTTGTTGATTTTGTTACTACATACATGATTGTTTGACTGTCATGGGAATTTCTGAAACAAGCTTATATTTTCTTGATGAAAAAAGGTTGTAATTGCAACAGGAAAGAGCAAATGTGCAAGCATATTTCTTGAATGTAAACAAACTTAAGAGCCATTTAGGCGTAAAAGTTAGATAAATTTACCTGAAGCCATACGGATTGAATGTTTATTATGATTTATGGTTTCCTTAATACATGATTTATTGTTGCCAAAGTTTTGATGTTGCACTCTTTCTTCAATACCCCGCTCCAGTTTTGATGTTGCACTCTTTCTTCAAAGCTCCAGTTTCCGGCAAGTGTTAGATTTAAGTTTTCACTTGATTATCGTCATCCTGTTTGCCTGACCAGCTTTAGCCTATATTACTGTTTGTTTGACCCTCTTTTGGCTAATTTTGTGGCTAATTTTTAGCAGCAGATTATAGAATAAGCACATCGCACCACAGTTCCGCAGCTGTAAACTGAGCTTTATCCTCTATTATTTATAGTTTGATTGATATGTTTCTAAGAGGATGGAAAATGTACTCCTTCCGTCCTAAATTAATCGTCTTAGATTTGTCAAAATATGGATGTATCAATACACTAAAATATGTCTAGATACATCGATATTTTGATGAATCCATGACAATTAATTCGAGACGGAGGGAGTATTAAAAAGACAGAACAAAATTAGCACATCAGGCCTGAGCACATGACAACAGAAACAGATTAATTAGCGCACATCGCAATCAGACGTTAAAGATACACACAACCCAATGTCGCCAGCACAAGCCCATGCCTGCACTTCATCTCTGATCTACAGAAGCAGCAGCATAGATAGGCACGTCCCCACTCTATCGAAGGTGTGGCTGTTGCGGTGCTTCCAAGGCATCAACAGTGCATGGGGCGCTTGCGAGGCGTCTTTGGCATTTGCAGCCTGGCCTCGTGCCCATAGTAGCCGGGAATGGGGAACGATGCCCCGTCCCCCGACCCCACCTTTCCGGGAACATGACAACTATGCTCGTGCCACCAGTGTGGGAGCGTCGGATCTAGACCAACACATCAAACCAAAACTTGCCGCGTTTGGGGGGCAGTCGACGAGCAAGTGCCGCATGGTTTCACGGGTCTGGTGACAGAACAGGCACACGAGCTTGTGGGCAAGATCATGATGAGCCAGCCGTTCGGTGGTCCAGCATCTATCCATGTAAGCAAGACAGAACCAAAATTTAACCCTTTGTCGAGCCCAAGACTTATGTCACTCGCCATGCTGTCCAAGTGACTAAATCGTGGAGGGTAGCTAGATAACAGGACTTGGCCGACTAGATATCATTGCTCTCCAGCTCCAAATTAGGCTCTCCGGCTCGTTTGAGAGCTGCACGTGATCGAGGGGATGTCAGAGATAATGGATGTTGAGGACGCAAGCATGATCATATAAAGCCTCAGCAAGGTGCCGCTTGTGTCCTCTCTTGGACACCTTGGCATAACTATCTGGTACAGGCTCATGGACACTGCGGCCGTCAAGCCATCTGTCCTCCCAAAACCGCGCAATTTCCAACAACCATGTAGGTCAATGCAAAGAAAAGCTCCCGCTCTACCTCAGAGAACTTCAAATCGAGGCAATTTCTGGGGCGATCCTGGTCAGTCTTGGAGCCACAACCATCTCAGCTGGAGGGCAGAGCAGGTGAGCTGCAGGTCGGAGATGCCGAGGCCGCCAAAATGCAACGGCCTACAGACACGATCCCAGTTAACATAGCAGTTGTCACCATTGGCCTCCGCATGCCCCTCTCAGATAAACTCCGATGAATCTTGATATGACATCCACTTCCTTCTGAACGAAGTTCTAAATAATTTATTACTCCCTCCGTCCCAAATTAATTGTCTCAAACTTGAACAAAAGTGGATGTATCTAGACATGTTTTAGTGCTAGATACATCTAGTTTTGTCCAACTTTGAGACAATTAATTTGGGACGGAGGGAGTATATGTGAACAAAAATCTCTGGTTGGTTGTTGCTCACCTTATGGTGTGGTTTGGTAAAAAGACATTTCAGTACCTCAGAAGACGTAGTAAGCAGTAGTTCTTACTTAAAAGTTAGCGATGCTAGAGGCTGTAACTCTTGTGTAATTGTGACGCCTGGCATGTATACAACTTTCTTATCTTCTAATAGGGGATTGCCTGACAACTTTCATGATAAAAAGAGTAACAATCAAATGCAAACAGATCGATTTTTTGTGGTTGCAGACAGCAATAGTACAGGTCTGGTGGTTATCTGACGACATGGTACATTTTTTGTATGAACCCTGAGGATTTTATTTAAAAATAAAGCCTGAAGGATCTTACCTCAACTTGTATGGTTTGTTTATCCTAGTTTATTGCGCCAGCTTCAGCTGGGCACATTAAAGCATGGGTGGCTAGCCCGAGTAACTTAGCCAAGAAGAAAAAACTAAAAGTTAGAATCATAACATCTATATTTGTAGTTTCACTATTTTACCTACTCCCTCCATCTCAAAATAAGTGTCGCTCAAACTATCTAGATGTATTTTAGAACTAGATACATCCATTTCAATGACACTTATTTTGAGATGGAGGGAGTATTATTGGAAAGCGTGCAAACAACATCTGACATCCTTTCATTAAGAGGGGAAGCAAACACGCATACAAGAGTTACTCGACCTTGGGCAAACAACTTATCTTTACCGATAGCAAAGCCATTAGTAAAAAGGTTCTTGCAGATAGGCGTGGTAGGCATTACACCATCCCTGTCTTTCCTTTGATGCCGGTGGTCACAATCTGCAGGTCATGGCTGTCCCCCGGAATACGCGTAGGTTCAACAAGCTGTAGTAGAGCTATCAATAGCCACTGAGAACAATGCTTATGAATGAAGTGAGGCTTAGTGAAACAACATCACATCATATCAGTTTGTTTGTATGTGGCCTTCCAAGCAATAAATCTATAGCTGGAGCTATGGCTTGGCAATTCTTTGCACATGTTCACTAGTAATATAAGAGGGCTTTGTTGGAATTATATGAAAAAAGAAACTTTTATTTTTAATTAAAATTCTTATTTTAAAGTGACAAAGGTAGATTTTTCAGAATAAGTTTTATACTAGTTACGTAATCATTTTAGTATCCTACTACGTTCTTTGTTAGAGTGCTGGCGTACTATATATCCCCTTTCCTGGTTCTCTTTCGATCTGAGCATTATTACATTTGCAGGCACTAGAATCAACCAGCACACTGATAGTTGAATTTCCTAATGAAATTGAGAAGGCCAATTGGATGAAAATGCTTGTCCAAGCAACATATCGAGCTTCCGTAGGCATTTCGTTACTTAATAATATTTGACTTGTACTTGGTCTATGGAATGTTGTTTCTCATCCCCATCCTTGTTCGTTGTAGACACCTCCTGAGGTGAACATATTCGGAGATCCTATCAGTAGTACTCCAGAAGCAAGCACTCCAAGGCTTAGTAGTTTGGGATCAGTGGATCTTCTTGTGAATGGGTCTGTTATTGAAACTAAGCTTTCACTCTATGGACAGGTAAAATCGTCATCTTTTTGCGACCTTAATATGTCTTGAGCGGAAAAGACTAGGGGAGGTCCCAACAGTAACATTTTATTGTTAGAGGCATGCACAGAGAGGGCTACACAAGAGTGAAGGCTATAGAAAAGGGGGGCAGGGGCATAGGAGGGGCCAGATAGAGCAATACAAAGGAGTCAAGCCAGGGTTGGAGTGGCTCTGCAAGCGTTTTGCTCGTTGTAAGTAGAGAGCAAAGAGGTCTCTTAAAAGGGGAAAGTCAAGAGTCTAGAGTAGGGATAGCATAGTTGAACATTTTACCGTTATGGGTATGATTTAGCACTCAGATCGTTACATGCTTAGATGGAGAAGGCTAGTTGTGTTTGTAGAGAAGTAGATGAGAACAAGATAGGGGGGAGGAGAGGGAGGAAATGAAAGTGCTGATAAAGTCACTTAGGCCCTGCTTGGAATGTCGGGAGGATTTACGGACCTGTAATATTTCCTGGCCTTGGGCAGTATTTTCGGCAGGACCTCCCACTGGTCCATTAAAATATACACCGGTATTGGTTAAAAACTGGTCCATCCAAGCGGGGCCTTAATCACATCATATGTGTCGTGGGATCACAGTTGCTATTGTTAACTTTCCTTGTGCGCCATTTGTGGCCACGGCCACAGATTTTTGCAAGAGTGTAAATTCAGGTGTTTTGTGGTTGCCTGTTATAATTTTTTTTTGGTGCACTGATCTAGTTATTGTTTATGCCATTCTTTCAGTTGGATAGAAAGAACAAAGATCTGGAGGAGTTTCTAATGTTAGAGCTCCTAGGGAATGGAGGAAAGGTATTTGCTTCAGTCTAACCTAAAGTTTGCACCGAAAATAATGGCAAAACTAGAATCATGCATCTTAAATCTGAGAAAAAAGTCCATTTTATTCCCCTGAAGCAGCTTACTGTCTCACTTAACCCCTGAAAGTACAAAAGGGCCCATTTAATCCTTAATATATCCAATACAATTCATGAATACCCTTAAGTGGAAATACAACGTGGCTCCCCCTTCAACAAAAGCTGCTTTGACCTTAGTCCAACTCAGCAAATCAGCCTAGTAAGCCCACTTAGGGGGATTCATGAATTGTATTGGGTAGATGAGGGGTTGAACCATTTTGTACTTCAGGGGAGTAAAATGGACTTCATTTTTCTTAATCTACTCTGCCCGTCCTGCCATATATGCCCAAGCCTAATATGTAAACTAACCAACCGCAACGAGGGAAATGTAGCAATGATGGCACTGTTGATTTTCAGTAGAAACACATTGTAAGCAACAATTCCCCCCAAAATTGGAGTAACATTATGAACAGAGATTATCATTCAGCATTATTTAGATGTGTAAATTTTAGAGCAACAACATGCATACAAAATATTTTTGTTATTATTGAGACGTGTATTTTGTTTTCCTCCTGTATATCCTTGGAAATCAGTCAGTGTATATGCTAGGAGAAATCTGCATTGCAAAAATTTGGATCGGTATATTTATTTTTTGATGTTTGGTTGAATTTTTCATGGTAGAGATGCGTGTTGTTAGAATATTTTCAATTTGTTTCTACTTTTTGCACGACTTCTTGGAGTTAATTAGGTACCAACTGGGGAGGATGTTTTATTATTTGCTTTATTAACCTGTTTACATTCTAGTCCTTTATATGGGACAGTATATTGGACAACCTTTACTTGATCCACAAGTTGGATCGAAATTAGACTTGGTATCTTTATGAAAAGCCTATCCTCTACTTATTATGCTGGTAAAGTAGAAATTCCGCATTTAACATTTTGTTGCGGTTTTTAAGTTCATGGGGTACACCTGCTCTCTGTCCATTCATCTTGCCATGCCTGATCTGTTTGTGCTTCATATTCTTGTAGTTCCGCACTTGTTATACAATAAGATTTTACAAGGTCCCATCTTCATTTACGCCATGTTCCAAACTTCGGATGCTTATAGTTTAGTTACTTTTGTAGGTTAATGTTGTTCAATCTTCTCGTGGTCTAAGTGTGAAAACGAAGCTGCACTCATTGAAGATAAAGGATGAGCTACATGGTCGTCTTTCAATGTCTACAAAGTATTTAGCATGTTCAGTTATTAATGAAGATTTGGAGTCTGTTCCTAAGAAAAAAGAAGATATGGAGTCTGAAGGTTCTTGTACATCTGATGGGGAGTGTCACCCAAAATCGTTTTCTGTGGAGGAAGATTCTTTCATGGATGCATTGACAGATTTTACACCCGACCAAAGTTCTAATCTCCATGATCTTGATACTGCATCATACCCAATGTCTGATGTGAACGAGTACACTTTATGCTTTGATGGGGATCAGCAGAAAGTGAAACATACTGAAATATTTTATGAGGCTCAAGATAACAATGTTACTGATTTTGTTGTTCTTACGTTTTTGAGCAGGACTCCAGATTCTTGTCTTTATGATGGTATAGATTCACAGGTAACTGAATAGTATTTTCCAGGCTTTACAAAAAAACATCTTTGTGCAATCTAAAAAGTTCTTAATAAAAAATTGAATTTCAAATTGGAGCAAAAAAAAAATGATCGCAGTGTACTTTTCTCGCGTATTTACAAGCTAATGAAAGTATTAAGTTTAAGTTGTATTGAGCATAGCAATGCCATTAAATTTGAGGCGCTTAATTCAATACTAACTATCCAGACATCCATCTATCATCACCAGATTGTGTATTTATGTCAACTGGATTACCTTTTCCCCTTGGTTAATGACATCTATCTACTTGTAGAACACTAGAAAAATCGCCTGTTATATTTGGGAGGCTTTGAACAGATAGCCGCTTGGCAGCTCTAATAACGGGCTGGGTATAGGATTTTTTTTCTTGTTCCATATCATGCTTTCTTTAATCCTAGGCTGTCAGTACCTTCCCTTTTGCTGAAGTTTGTTTACATGTTTTGCTCATTACAGATGAGTATCCGTATGTCTGCGCTGGAGTTCTACTGTAACAGACCCACACTTGTTGCTCTTATAGAGTTTGGAGTTGATATTAGCATGGTTAATTCTGTGCCAAAGAGTGACCCTGACATGGCAGGTGCAACACACAGTGCAATTCCTACAGGGAAGGAACACAGTAGTCGCACTGTTGTTAAAGGACTGTTAGGTTATGGAAAACGTCGAACTATTTTCAACATGAAAATGGACGTGGATCGAGTATCTATGTTTCTTAATAAGGAAGATGGTTCTCAGCTTGCAATGTTTGTACAGGAGAAATTTCTGTTTGACCTAAAGGTGAGTTGAAGGTAGTATAAGACAGAAGCATTTTTTTTTAATATTCTACACGGGCATGCGGCTTATAATGGTTTGGATAGCTGGTGGTATTTATGGATTGCTCCTAGATTAATACAAGAACAAAAAAAAAAACCTGGATATGACCATCCATGAAAACAGCAATTGTGGACATGCTTATATTTTATACTTGCCTTGTTGTATTTCATTTTGCATAATACTTTTCTTGTTAACTTGTTACTTTCTTTTCATGAAAATGTCTCTTGTTATATATATATTTACTTTTCAGGTTCACCCGAGCTCATTTTCTATTGCTGGTATACTGGGGAATATGAGATTTTGCGACATGTCCCTCGGGCCAGATCATCGGTGGGGTTGGCTTTGTGATATACGGAAACCAGGTGTCGAGTCGCTTATAAAGGTATTATTATTGATGTATGCGTCCAGTCATTATATTGCTAGGTGATAAAGGTCCATTCCTGAATGCTGTACCAGATGAGCAGAGTAACAGTCACCTCTTCAATCTTTAAGTACAATGTTCACCACTACATTATTACATTTTCCTTGCTAACAAGTATTACGTATACTGCTGATTGTTGATTCTACCATGGTTTGCCAGTTTCAAAGTTCAGTGTGTTGTGTTTGTCACCTAGAAATTAGAGTGATAGTTTCTAGCAGATTATGAAAGTACCTAAGTTTAGAGATTAAGCATGGCTAGGCTAGCAGTCTATTTCCTGCATCTTAGTGAGATGAAACCCATATGGTAACACTGGCTCACCAACCAGGTCTATCGCCTTGAGCGTCGCGGTCTACAGTACCACCCAAGATGCCTCCTGTGCGATCTAGAACTAGAAATAATGCGTCACTTGATCGTCGACTGTTCTCGCAGCAGAGTTGGTACGGGATCCTTTCTTGGCTTCGGATGACCTGCAGACTGCTGGAGCGCGGTGCGTCGCTTGCTGATTGTGGCCTCATGCCAAATAGGCCATCCCAAAGCAGCTGCGCAAGGGCCTTGCCTCCACGGTGCTCCTAACTGTTATGAAATGAGCTTCTGTATTGAGTCGGGGCCAACAGGCCAGAACATGTACATAAGGGAAATAAGCAAAGAAGCCCCTATACAATATGCTAACTACACACACAGCTAACAGCCCTGTTCTAACGCCCCCCCCCCCCCCCCCCCCTCAAACTCAAGGGGGATCTTGGACACTGAGTTTGGACAGGAAAAAGCTGTGTTGTGACCGTGTCTGAGCGTTCGTCGGAAAATCAGTAATTTGAAGCTCCGAGGGAACATACTGAAGGACAACAGTCCTCTCTTGCACCTGAGAACGCATGTAGAAGGCATCAACACCAATGTGCTTGGTGAGCTCATGCTTTACCGGATCACGGGCAATGCTGTCAGAGAGCAAAGGAGTTGGTGCAGCAGTGGAAACACCAAAATCCTGAAGAAGCCACTGTAGCCAAGTGATCTCAGCTGTCACCGACGCCATAGCTCGAAGCTCAGCCTCAGCACTGGAGCGAGATACAACAGTCTGGTTCTTGGTCTTCTTTCTTGGTCTTCCAGGCAATCAGAGAGGAGCCAAGAAAAACGCAATAGGCAGAGAGAGCGGCGATCGGTGTGATCGCTGGCCCAGGTCGCATCACAGTTGGCCTGAAGTGCTAGGGAAGAATAGGCGCTGAGTCACAGTCCCACGAAGGTAACAAAGAACACGAAGAAGGTGACTGTAGTGAAGTTGAGTGGGAGAATGTGGACAGCATAAGAAATGTCAGGGCGAATGATACCTAGATAGACAAGGCTCCCAACAAGATGACGGTAATGAGTGGGATCTGGAAGGGGTTCACCCTCACTAGGACGAAGATGAAGACCAAGTTCCATAGGAGTGTTAGCTGTGCACTGAGCAGGCACGAGTAAGAAGATCTTGGATGTATTTTTCTTGAGAGAGAGAAATGCCCTCGGGGGAAGAAATGATCTCAAGTCCAAGAAAATAGCGAAGGAAACCCAAATCAGTCATCAAGAATTGCTCATGGAGACGTTTCTTCAAAAAATCAATGAATTTGGTGGTCATCCCCTGTGATAATCATGTCATCAACATAGAGGAGCAGAAGGGTGCGACCACGAGGAGAAGTGTGAATAAACAGAGCATGATCATGAGCACTAGCAGAGAACCCGACCCCTGTGATGACTGAGGAGAAACGCTCAAACCAGGCACGGGGAGCTTGTTTCAGCCCATAAAGAGAACGCCGAAGGCGGCAGACAGTGCCATAACCAGGAGGCGGCTGCATGTAAACAACTTCCCGAAGCGAGAGCCTCTAGAGTAGAGAGCCGAGGACGGCGTGCCAAGAGCTGGGCACGACTCTGCTCGAACTCCTGTCGTAGGCGAGTGAGGAAGTCGTAGAGGCGGCGGACCTCCAGCTTAGCTTGTTGCCGCACACAACACTGACATGTACGACACACATCAGCTCCAAGAGAGTCCAATTAGCGCCACACCGCCGACAGCTCCTTGTAGAAGTCATCAACAGTGGCATCTCCTTGTTGCTCTTGACGAATAACAGAGAGATACATGGCATCCCCACTAGGCTTGTAACGACGACGAAGGTCTTCCCACATCTGTTGAGCAGTTGTAAGGGCCACCACATCCATGGTGAGATCAACATCCATGCTAGACACCAAGATAGAAGAGGCCCGAGCATCATCATCTGTTCATTGCTTGTACAAATGGAGCTGATTTTGGTACCCTTCAGTGGCCTCCTCAAAGGCATCCAGCACCTCACGTTGCTTGGTATCATCAGCATCAGCAGGGAAAATCACCTCAGCACGAGGAGTGGGCAGTGAAGGACATGCCAGATCACCTGTGAGGTACTCCCAGACCCGCTGGGCCCTCATGTGAAGCTTCATGTGCTGCACCCAATCTCTGTAGTTCTGTCCTGTTGAAGATAACAGGACATCGGGGGACTGGTACAGCACCGATGGTGGTGGAAGGCGCCATTTCAGCAGAGGCTTGAAGAAAACGAGCAGCAGCAGCCAGACTGGGACAACGACGGCGGCCGGAAGGACAGCGGCGGCCGGAAAGGAAGGGGGCGGCCGGAAAGGACGGCAGCAGGCAGCGGCGGCCTGGAATGGCGGGGGGCGGCGGCAGCCTGGAAGAAGCCTAAAGAAGGGGGGAGAAGCTCTATGGAGAGAGGGTGCAGCGGCGGTGACCGGCGGCGGCGGCGGCAGGGAAACCTACCCCGTGCCCTGATACCATGTTCTGAAATGAGCTTCTGTATTGAGTCGGGGCCAACAGGCCAGAACATGTACATAAGGGAAATAAGCAAAGAAGCCCCCATAAGGGAAATAAGCAAAGAAGCCCCTATACAATGTGCTAACTACACACACAGCTAACAGCCCTGTTCTAACACTAACGTCCTCGACAATCTGGAAACAATGCAACGACTGCGTGTTCAAGGGGGCCGACATTGATCAGCGCGATAATTTCTAGGATTAAGGACGAGGCAGCACTGTGGGCCAGATCACGTGCTCCTGACCTGAGGGTTTCTCCCTTGACATGGGACATTCACTAGTGCATCCTTGTGTCCTTTGTATTAAACCTCGTAGGAGGATTGTACCTTTAACCCTATCTTTCCAATGAATTTAAACATAACTCTTTTTCATTTTCTCACAGAAAACCCCCATGTGATAACACATGAACATTTGTTATTTGCACCTTCAAGCTTATGAAATATGGAGTTACATACTTAACCAACTATGTAGTTTTTCTTTGCAATCTAGGTGCGTTTAGCCCTTCTTATATTGGAAGCCTCGAAACGATATGGTTGGCAGGGTTCCAGCTTTCAGTTCTACAGCATAGCCACATCAAAATGATCACTAAGGGCATCATAGCTCTTATAACAAAACACATGAGCTCCTGGATTGTTGTAGTTCTACATCTCTGTATAGCTTTGTACAGAAAGTTGCGGTACAATTATTTTCCTATTACTCCCCGCAAAAAAAAAATTTATTTTCCTATTACTAGGCCGGGTATTAGTTAAGTTATCGTAATAGTTTCCGGTTGTGGCCTACTCCCTCCGTTCCAAAATGTAAGCTTTTTTAGCAAACTGTTTTAGCTCGCTAAAAAGGCTTACATTTTGGAACGGAGGAAGTATTAGTGACTCGAATGATTTTTCAGTCAATTGTGCAACTTGACATGGTAATACTTTTATGATTGCCATAGACAACACATTTCTTTCTGGCAGCTGAAGCAGTGGAGTAATATTGTTTTCCTTTCATTTGCAGTTCTCTTTCCAGTCTTACAGTGTTGATGATGATGACTATGAAGGTCATAATTACAGCTTGACTGGACAGCTTTCTGCTGTCCGTATTGTCTTTCTTTATAGGTTTATTCAAGAGGTATGCATTACCATTGCAAGTTGGATTGTCTGATCATGCATGATATGTACTATTTCCTGAAGTGCCTTTTGATTTTGCAGTTTACTTCTTACTTCATGGAGCTTGCTACTCCTCACACCGAAGAAGCAATTAAGTTTATGGATAAAGTGGGAGGTTTTGAGTGGTTGATTCAGAAATATGAAATGGATGGTTCTTCTGCTATAAAGCTGGATCTTTCACTTGACACACCCATAATCATTGTCCCAAAGAATTCCCACAGTGAAGAGTATGTCTATGCTTTATTTCCAGTTTGTAAGCAATTCTTAGGACAGTTGCCATAATTAATTTAATTAGTTCCTGATGTTCTTTGTGGTACACCAACACTTTATGTTGCCAGTAGCCCATTTTCGAGTGAACTTCTGTAAAATTTTGGTCGTGCTTTTGGCAACTTTCCAGTAGGGTAACATGCTATGGGATCGTTATGATACAAGAAAGTGTGACATTTACCTTCATACTTGCTGTAGCTATATACAACTGGATTTAGGGCAACTGAAAGTTAGGAATGATTTTAGTTGGCACGGAGGTGAAGAAAGTGACCCATCTGCCGTGCGTCTTGATGTTCTCCATGCTGAGGTATTTATTCGGATGGAAATTTAATCTTGTAGTGTCCAGTCCTTGCCTGGGTTATTTATTGTCCTTCAATAACATGCAATCAGATAAATGGAATCAACATGGCGGTTGGCGTCAATGGAACTCTCGGAAAGTGTATGATTCGAGAGGGTCATGGCATCAATATAGAGGTGCGGCGTAGTCTGAGGGATGTTTTCCGCAAGGTCCCAATGCTCTCCATGAAATTTGAGGTGATTAATCTGTTTTTTCTTATATAGTTTGTCTTTTCTCGTGCTGTTTGGTCGCCATAGTTTCCTACTTTAGAGCCGACTTCCTTGTTTTCTGGCTTGAGTTTTTAATGCTTTTTATTTTTCACTGTATGCTTGAATGATGTTTATCAATTCATGTGTGCCCTCAGTTTTCATACTTGAAAATCTGCACTTAAGCTTAAGATTAGCTTAGATGCTGAGTGTTCAGAATAGTTTTGTTATTAGTTTGATGTCAAATTGAACATGGGTAAAAAGGTACTGATGGCAGTGGTTACTTGCTCAGCTTCATGTCTGCGGATGCATCAAGGGAATATATTTTGCAAACTGTCTACCACTATGCAATTATAGCTGAAGTTTCCTATATGTTTTAATAATTCTGAGTTATATTCTCTGCAGATAGGATTGCTACATGCTGTCATGTCAGATAAAGAATACAATGTCATCACAAGTTGTATTTCGACGAATCTATCAGAGACACCCAACCTCCCCCCCAGTTTCCGCGAAAATGTAAACCGGACAAAAGAGTCGATACGCATACTTGCGGATAAAGTCAACCTTAATAACCATTTATTGCTTTCACGTACTGTCGTCATCATGACAGTGAATATTCAATACGCGTTGCTAGAACTTTGCAATGGCCCAGATGCTGGATCACCTCTCGCGGAGCTTGCTGTGAGTATCCCTTTATGAGTTATGCAGCATGTTTTGTTCAGGAATGGATTAATACGGTATTTGATTACTGGTGCTGCAGATATTTCATCTTATTTGTGCCACACAGTTTCTAATTTCAGCTCCTGCTTTTGTGCAATGTATTATGTTTTTATTCTGGTGGCATGTTGGTTACTGTCATACTTATTTTTTTCTGCAGCTGGAAGGTTTATGGGTTTCTTATAGGACAACTTCGCTGTTTGAGATGGATCTATATTTGTCAATACTTAAATTTTCTATCCGTGATATCCGTCCAGATACAAAGTCGGAGATGCGCTTGATGCTTGGTTCTTATTCAGAGACTTCTAAACTGAACACACCAGACCCATCAACTGATGTGGGGGTGTCTAAGCTCACCATGCTGATACTAGATTATCGCTGGCGTTCTTCCTTCCAATCGTTTGTTATACGAGTCCAACAACCTCGCATACTTGTTGTCCTGGACTTTCTGCTTCCAGTTGTTGAGTATTTTGTGCCTTCCTTAGGTACAATAACAGGCAGAGATGAAACTCTTGACCCAAAAAATGATCCACTTATGACGTCAAATGACATCATACTTTGTGCGCCTGTTTTCTTACAGAGAGAGAATGTTATTCAACTCTCTCCTGAGAGGCAGCTAATAGTTGATGGTTGTGATATTGATGAATTCACTTATGATGGCTGTGGAGGCACCATATCATTATGCGAAGAGTTTAGCAAAAAGGGACAACAATACTCTGGGACTATAATCATTGTTGGGCGGGGTAAAACGCTAAGATTCAAAAATGTTAAAATTGAGGTGCATTCTCAGTGAACTTGTGATTTGTTTAATTGTCTCAGTTTAACATAGCTGTTATAAGTGATATCCTAATTTTCTTGTGATACATTTTGCATGTGTATCAGAATGGTGCATTACTGAGGAAGTGTGTTTACTTGAACACTGGAAGCAGCTATTCAATCTATGCTGAAGATGGCGTTGAGGTTTCAGTGATAGAAACTACTAATAATGACGAAGACAATCGTTTCCAAACTGAAGAATACAACAAACAAATCAGTGCTCTTCAGACTGCTGCTGATACGCAGTCGAACCAAATGTTGAGTTTTACATTTGAAGCGCAGGTATCAAACTGACTTTGAAAGCTTATATGAACTCCTTGTCAAACTTGCACCATTATGTTTATTTAGTTGGATTCCTATGTTATTTAAATGCAACTTAAAGTCTTTTTTTGAAAAAACGCAAGACTTTTGCATTTCATTTCAATTTAAAGTCTTCTACTTTTGGATTGTCCATCACCCCTTCGCTATCCTCGTGCACACCTCTAGACTCTCGAGCGGTACATATGTCGGTGTCTCTAAAAGATGACGGCACACCTGTTTTAGTTTTTCAGTTTCTTCTCATTTTTTGCCTGAGCTGCATGCTAGGAAGAAGTTCCAATTCTAGATGTTCTGGTCAGTGGTTACGATTAGATGGTTTCAGCGCCGTGGTTGAAGAGCCTTGGTCATGGCCCATGTCATAGAACGATCCTTTTCGCCTGCTGTTTTTGAAGCTCAAGAACATGGCTTGGTGCCACAGGCACATTGGTCATGTTTGCCCCCAGGTAACTCATCATCCATCTAGATCTTGCAAGAGGGCAGATTGCTTCCTCCAGATGAGCGATGATGAGTGTGGAGAAATTAGAGCATTGCTACCTGGGTCTCTCTTGATACGAATGAGAGCATTCCTCCACCAATAGCATCATACTGCTGGAAGAGGAACTGCAAATTCAGAATTATAATTTGAAGTGCTATCAGCACTAATCTTGTAAATTTCTATATTTGTTTCATAAAGTTCGTATAAACTTCCCAATCATCACAATGTTTTTTTCTTCTCCAACTGTCATATTCCCGCGAGTGTCTAGGCCAATAGTACACATACAGGGTATATATGCACAGAACCCATCAGACAATGGGGTAATACAAATGGTATAAATGGCATACATCAACTGTTATGTTCACGAGCATTAAAAACAGTTGCAGACATGCATTCAGTTTGTCCACACTTTCTTTAACTCAAAACAGTTGTAGTTTTTCATTGACCTGTTGAATTCTGGGTATATGGATTCCAAATGCTCAATTTGTCGTATTGATGAGGCACATTGTCTTTTGGGAAATGTTCAGGTTGTATCTCCAGAGTTTATCTTTTACGACAGTTCAAAGATATTGATGGATGATTCCTTGCATATTGAGAAGCTTCTTCGCGCCAAGATGGATTTCAGTTTCATGTTTGTCTCCCTCTCTCTAGTTCCGCTAAACCATTTTGTGTGTTTTATCATTGTAGATCTGAGATCTGACTAATTTATATCCTTACCGAATACCGATATAACTCTCTTATACGAAAACAGGTATGCTTCAAAAGAAAAAGACATATGGGCTCGTTCGGTTGTTAAAGACCTAACAGTAGAAGCTGGTTCTGGTCTTCTTGTTCTCGAGCCAGTGGATTTTTCATGGAAATTTACTTCAGTCAGTGAAAAAACGAACATAATATTGACATCTTCGGAGATATGCATCCATCTTTCTCTGAATGTTGCTTCTCTTTTGCTCAAACTGCAAAATCAAACCCTTGCAGCTTTGCAGTTCGGCAATATTAACCCGCTGGTCTCTTGTACTAACTTTAAGCGAGTTTGGACATCAGCCGAAGGTACTTGTGTGTTAGTTCATCTAGTTTTTGTTGGAAGTCACATTATTGTATTTATGCTGAATTTTTTGTTTTTGCTCAAGTGGTTATGTACCAGTTAAATTTCATTGATCACTACCTATAATGCAGGTTATCTGCCTGGTTACAATCTCACCTTTTGGAGGCCGCAAGCTCCTTCAAATTATGTCATTTTAGGTGATTGTGTGTCCTCACGGTAATTTTTCTCCTTGTGATCTACCACCTGGTGAATTTATTTTTATCATAAAATGTGTGTTGGGTATTAGTACAACTGTCCAGCTTATTAGTCATATCAGTTGTGTGTACCGCATTCCGTATCCTATACAAACAGTAGAATGGAATTTGACTAAACCCATGAACGTTCTAGAGTTATTGCCTTCCCAATACTGGGCTATACCTGGGATTGGTAGTACATCCAGAATCCTTTCTGTCCAGATATAGTCAATTCTTCTCAGATCCTTTATTTGCTTAGAAATATAGTTCTAAATTCTAATGTTGTGTACATCATGTCATTAGCATGAAACAGATCGATGGATTAAAAATTGTAGTTCTGAGCTATTGATTTGATATGATACTGATCTAGTTGGTACTAGTTTCTGGAAATTGGTGCAAACTAGGCTTAAGAACCTGCCAGTTACTGCCCGGCTACCAAACATTTAATTGGGGGCAAAGGACTTGTGTTTGTCTCAATACGGATGTTTCTATATACTAAAAGATGTCTAGATACATCTGTATTTAGACAAACACAAGTCATCTAATTCCGAACTGAGGGAGTACCTGAACATAAATATTTGTCAAGGATGATCAAACGTTGAGTAGAGTTCAGTTTGGGTCTAAGCATGGATAAAAAAGAGCAGGCCATTTGAAAACGCATAGGACATTTGCGTTCTATTATATTGAAAAGGCAAGAGTTTTTGGTTACAGTCCTCCTAGGAGTCAAACTTCTGTTATTTGTGTTGCGATATTTTCAAAAACTTATAGTTTGAACTTTTGCAGAAACTATCTCACTGTTCCTCTAGCTTATCAGCCTTTTACAAAATCATGTTTTAGAACTCTGCAGAAAGTAATGCATTGTTATTTATCTTTTCTGCCAACCCGAACGGGGACAGGACTATCCCCCCAAAAAAGGTCCTTAATGTAACTGCCAGTTGGAATATTGAACATGGAAATATGGAAGTGGAATTTGTTACTACATAACCCCGATTTATGAGAATCTTGTGGTTTAGGCAAGTTATATGCAGTTTCTTCCAGTTTTGGAAACTCAACTTATATGTAAATGGCTTCCTGGGTTAAAAAAATTGCTGCTTAGTTTGGTTACCAGTAAACCAGAACGATGCTGGATCTGGTTTTGTGAACACTGACCTGGTTTATCGCTAAACTCTTCCCTTTGATATAATGTGCTGAATTTCTCTGATTTTTGGTTATGGATTCAGTTTTGATTTGTGTTTAATTAATAAGTTAATTTGTTCACTGGGCATATTTTTTATTTGTATTTTTTTGGTAACGTGGGCTTTGTTTTGATTCTTGAAGGACATGGAATGTAGAGGAGGAAGGTATACAACAGAATAAATTATTATTTGTAACTCTATATTTTTTTTGTTCTTGAAGTAGGGTACGTGACTGCTTCTAGGATATGTCAAAAAAAAAAAAATCAAAGGTTGCAAACAAGTAACTGAAATCAAGGACAAAACTGTAACTAGCAGTGTTTTTTTTGGGCCTGTTGTGGTTTCTAAAACCATGGGTTCTTCAACTTCTTTTGTATTATCTTTCATTACGTATGAAATTGGGGTCAGTTTTGCAAATCACAGAAATAATTCGATGTAATTCACCTCATCTAGCATATATGTAAACCAGTGTATATTTGTTTGGGAATTGCATCCAAACTACCACACAAGTTACAAGTGAGGCTATTTCTCAATAACATCTTAGTCCATCAATATAAATATGAAAAAGTTTGTGCACTGTATTTTTTGTTGGTTTCTTCATTTATCATTATGACATTTTTTTTAAGGAGAATGGTTTTATATATTCACTTTCAGTTTTTGATTAGGAACTTTGAAGACCTTGTTATCTTTCATTCTGACCTGCTAAAGCTAACGCGTTGTGTGACTTCACCTCTCAGGTCTGTGCCACCTTCTCAGGTTGTGGTTGCTGTAAGCAACACCTATGGCCGTGTGCGGAAACCTCTTGGATTTAGGCTTGTACATACATTACCTGGATCTCTAGAGTTAGCGGATTCAAATAAGTCAACTGAGGAAAATGACTGTTCTATCTGGATTCCTGTGCCGCCACCTGGATATTTAGCCCTAGGATGTGTGGTAAATAGTGGAAGGCAGCCACCTTCAAATCATGTTGTTTACTGTCTTCGTTCTGATCTAGTGACTTCTGCACCATTTTCAGATTGTATACACACTCTCTTGTCTGCTCCAGGGTAATGACATCATCATTCTGCGTTATTTGGCCTGCCATATGTAGTTTGACCATTTGTCCTCAAAAGATTTTCTAGTACCTACTTAGGATTAAAATGAAAATGCCAACAAAAGTTTCATTCTTTCTTATTTTCATTTCTTCCCTGCAGAATGCTTTCTGGATTTAGCATCTGGCGCGTGGACAATGTGGTTGGTACATTCCATGCACATGGTTCTGCAAACCAACCCGCCAGAACGGAAGCTCTTGATTTGCATCATGTTCTGCTGAGGAATCCAAACTGCTATATCATTAAAGATCTGAACGCAGATTCTTCTGTTCAGACTGAACAGCCAACTGATCAATTAACTCATCGCAAGAGTACTTCTGGATGGGATGCTGTTAGAACTTTGTCAAGGCCAAGCAGCTACTGCATGTCTACTCCACATTTTGAAAGAATATGGTGGGATAAAGGTGGTGATACAAGGCGGCCATTTTCAATATGGCGGCCATTACCTCGTTTTGGCTTTGCTTCAGTTGGCGACTGTATAACTGAAGGGTAATGGTTTGTTTTATAGACTTGTAGATTTTGATGATGATACTTTTCTTTGTAATAATTAATTCACATGCCCGTGCTTCTTTCAGGCTTGAACCACCTACTCTTGGCATTCTTCTTAAGTGTGACAACAAGATAGTTTCTGAAAGGCCTGTACAGTTCACGAAAGTAGCACAAATTGACAGAAAAGGCGTTGATGAAATATACTTCTGGTATCCAGTGGCGCCTCCCGGATATGCTTCTCTTGGATGTGTTGTAACGAAAACAGATGAAATGCCAACCAAAGATTCCATTTGCTGTCCTAAATTGGGTTTGGTGAACCAAGCAAATATATCAGAGGACCCTATCTCCAGGTCTTCTAGCTCGAAAGGACCTAACTGCTGGAGCATTTGGAAAGTCGGAAATCAGGTTATCCATTGCACTTGCATCATTTCTTGTAACATTATTCCAGCTGGCATTTGTATGAATCCAATACTCTTGTGATGTTTTAGGGATGCACTTTTCTTGCACGACCTGATCTGAAGAAACCATCAGCACGGTTGGCATACAGTATTGCAGATCATGCTAAGCAAAAGGCACCTGACAATATCACTGCCGAGTTAAAGCTGGGATCTTTATCAATCAGCATCCTTGACAGCTCCTGTGGAGTGGTGTGTAGGCTTTGCTAAATTAAGTTTTCTTTTCTGGACACCGAAAAGTGTCAACTGCTTAAATGTTTGTGTTTTCTAGTTAAGAAATTTTCAATTATGTAGGTCACACCAATTTTTGACACTACAATCGCGAGTATAAATCTCGCAACACATGGAAGATTTGAGACAGTTAATGCGGTCTTGATCTGTTCAATTGCCGCATCCACATTCAATAGACACTTGGAAGCATGGGAACCTTTGGTTGAGCCATTTGATGGAATTTTCAAGTAACCTTTACTTATTTCTGTCAACCTGACAAAGTGTTACTATTCCCTTACCTTTTTTTTCACTAAATTGTGTTTGTTCAATCCTTATTGAAGGTTGGAAACATATGATACCAGTGAACACCCTCCTTCAAAAGTTGGGAAGAGGATTCGTGTTGCTGCAACAAGTCCTCTAAATGCCAACCTGAGTACTGCAAATCTTGATTTGCTTATCGAAACTTTAATTTCATGGAGAAGACAAATTGATATTGAAAAAAGATCGTCAATCAGAAATGAGGTTCTGTCTTATCATTTCAACTACTTGATTCCTGCTGCTTTCAGTATTCTTCTTGTGACAATTTATATTCTCCACTTATTTTGCAGGACAATGTGGAAAATTTGAAAATAGCTGATGATTTGTCCTGTTCTGCACTGGATGAAGATGATTTCCAGAGGGTAGTTTTTGAGAACAAATTAGGATGTGATGTTTATCTTAAGAAACTAGAAGATACGGAAACCACTATTGAGCTGTTGCAGCATGATAATCAAATTTCATTACTGATGCCACCTGCGAGGTTTTCTGATAAACTAAATGCATTATCCAATTCAACGGAAGCAAGATATTATGTTGTCATACAGATCTTTGAGTCGAAGGTCATACTCACACACTTATGTTATGCTTTGCACATGCAAGTTCTGTAGATGACTCACAGTGTGCTTTGCCTATATTGCAGGGCTTGCCTGTCGTCGATGATGGCAATGATCATAGCTATTTTTGTGCTTTGCGCTTGCTCATAGGAAGTCATACTTCTGATCAGTACAAGGTGTTTCCACAGAGTGCCAGGACAAAATGTGTAAAACCTGTTAAAACAAAAGATTTACAGACACATCATGCTAGGTGGAACGAACATTTTATATTTGAAGTTCCAGAACAGGTAATTTTCAATATGGTAGTTTCAGTGCCATATTTAATTTTTTTTGGGTGCTTATTTAAATTTATTTGATGGCTCATTCTTTTTAAACCTCTCCTGCAGCACCCCATGGACAGATCTTAGTGTAGATTAATAATTGGTTTATTTTTTAACTTGACTGCGAATCAACCCAATAACTTCTTTATAGACACAATTGAGCCTTATTGGCTTTACTTTATCTCATCCTGTAATATTCCTTATCTTTCTTTCTGTACGGGTGTATTAGTAGGATTGCATTAATTGTTATCTCATGGACTTTGCAGGCATCGGCTAATTTAGAGATTGAGGTGACAAATCTGGCATCAAAGGCTGGTAAAGGTAACTTTATAACTAAGAATTGTATTATATTTAACTGCTTTCAATTGTTTTTTCTTTATATTTCCTGTCAACTCCCGTGTTACTGTAAAGTCCATGAGATAACAATTTCTTCGTCACAGCCTTGTGTACTTGTGGTTTCTTCGTCACAGTAAAATACTGATTCGACTTTCTGCCTTCCAGTTTTTTCCGTGTCTGTACCCTTCAAAACTAGCCATTGTTTGCAATCTTGTATGTGTAATGAACTGATAAATTCATGTCTTACACGTGCTTGAGAAATTTGTCTACTATAGTTAGAACTGTATACAAATATAATGCACATGAGACCCTACACGGCAGCCTCTTTTGTCTGGGTATTATTTCTCTGTAATATTAGCTTGTCGATAACTGCTGTTGAGATTGTCTCTTTATATTTCAATAGTTTGTCTAATACTGCTTGGATTTTTTTGAAGTATATCATCTAAAGTGGTCTATGTTATTTTGATTAGACAAGATGGTATGGAAGTCCTCCATTAACTAGGTTGTTTCTTAAGCTCCTGTTGTAGCAAGTGCAAACATCTCATGCACAAGACATGCCATATCTTTTGAATTCTCGCCTTATAATTGTTGACAAGCTGCCATCCATTTTGAATGTTCGGGATTTGATTAACATCCTTTGTTTATTTGTAAGGTGAAGTACTTGGCTCTTTGTCAATCCCTATTGGACGGGGTATGACAACATTGAAACGAGCTACTTCTATCAGAATCCTTCAGCAAACTGCTGACGTCAAGCGAGTAATGACATGTCCTCTTACAAGGAAGGTAGTTTTTTTTTTCTGAAACTTGCTTAACTATTTTAATAATGTTTAAAGACTTGTTGAATTTATATTGAATCTACACGTCATTTTGTGTCCTGAATTACAGACAACTAAAGTGTATTTCGCATTTTGCAGGGCACATCACTTAACGAGGGAGACAAGAAAGGCTGTGGTGCTTTAGTACTTTCAAGTTGTTACATAGAACGATCTACTCAAACAAACTTCCAGAGCTGGAAAGACAGCATAAACAATGCAGAGGGTGGTTTCTGGGTAGGGCTGACCCCAGATGGCCCATGGGAAAGTTTTACTGCAGTTTTACCACTGTCAATCATCCCAAAGTCACTTAATAATAACTACTTTGCATTTGAGATCACCATGAGGAACAGAAAGAAACATGCAGCTTTGAGGGCTCTTGCTATTATTGCTAATGATTCTGACGTGAAACTTGAAGTTTCTGTATGTCCTGTAAACAAGATTAGTAGCTCCAAGTTAAATGCTGAATCAGCCAGTTTCACCAGCGCTGTTGATGAAGTGTTTGAAAACCAGTGGTATGGACCCATTTCAGGATGGACAAGTAACCACTCAACTGATCATGGAATTGAATTAGAGCAATGGAGCACAAGGGACTGCTCTTACTCGTCCAAGGTAATTTCTTTCGGGCCTATTGATGAGAAACCACCCTTTCCTTTATTTGAGGAAATAAATGTGGTTATTATCTTTGGTTTTAGATGATGCAAAATATAATGTTACAACATAAATTGTTAGCTTCTAACCAAACTATGAATTTATTATGAAGGCGTTCTTTGAGCCTCGTCTTCCACCTGATTGGAAGTGTACCTCACCGTGGAAAATCGAAAAATCTAATTTCGTGGATAGTGATGGATGGGCATATGCTGCTGATATTCAAAACTTAAACTGGCCATCTTCCTGGAGATCCTCTAAATCACCACATGATTTTGTTAGGCGAAGGCGTTGGGTACGTTCGAGGCAGCTATTGCAAGAGCAAAGTGCGGAAATACCCAGGAAAGTAATTGCTATTGTCGAGCCTCATTCATCTACGGCGTTGCCTTGGACTGCCATGATTAAGGATATGGATCTGTGTTTGCAAGTTCGCCCTTTTTCTGCAAAATCAGATGAATCATACAGTTGGAGTCAGGTTCTTTCACTAGGTTATGACAGCCTACCCAAGCAGCAGGAGCAATCTTCACTTTCTAGGCAAAGCACCTTGAAACAATCATCTGTCCCGTCAAGGAATTCTGTTCTTAGACTTGCTGAGCTTGAGAAAACAGACGTGCTTTCATATTGCTCCCCTCCTGCTGGTATTAAACAATATTTCTGGCTTAGTGTTGGAGTCGATGCTTCCGTTGTTCATACAGACTTGAATATGCCTGTTTATGACTGGAAGTTCTCTTTCAATTCAATCCTTAGACTTGAAAATAAGCTTCCATATGAAGCTGAGTATTCTATTTGGGAGAAGTCTCCTGAAGGCAACATGGTTGAAAGGCAGCATGGTTTTGTACCATCAGGTGGAAGTGCATTCATCTATTCAGCAGATATACGGAAATCCATTTATCTCACATTGTTTGTTCAGAATGGCTGGATTTTAGAAAAGGTAATACATCTATATCTTTGTAAAATAGTTTCAGATTAATTTAATAATCATGTTTCATGTTATGATATCATATGATGTGATGATTCCGTTGAAAGTTGGAATGCACTTTGTACGGCCCTGCTGTTCCTTGTATCTCATTTGTTTTACCAAGATGGGTTACTTGTTTCTGTGGCCTCTGTTGCATGTTTACATTACTTGAGGGATTAATGTATTTATCCATTTCTCATTCCTTTTAGGATGCTGTATTGATAATGGACTTGATGTCCCTGGAACACGTATCTTCTTTCTGGATGGTTCAGAACCGAAGCCAGAGGTTAGGAAGCTTCTATACCTTCCCTTTGTTTCCTTAGTAATAGAGTTTTCTGAAACAACTATTTGAATCAAACACCATGTTAATTTGTCTCAAAACATCTTCAGATGGAGTCCAAAGAAACAACCTAATCATCTCCAGCCTATGTAACTGCAGTATTTTTAGCGGCTTGTAGGGAAACGGTAATCACATTTGATGCCACGTGTCGCATACATTTCTTGCGCAAGCAATTCATTGATTTACTGCAAACCCTCTACCATCTAATTAGATGATAATTATCAATATGTGCCATGGCGATAGGATTTAAAAATGTGTCAGCTTAGTATCCTTCTTTTGGAAGCTAACCACTTCAAATTCTCCAAAATAGTTTGTTCGAGCAATCTAGGCTTAATTCTTGAGTTTTCATAGTATTTTTAAATATTGAAAACAGTGACTCTGCTTCGGATACATATGACCTTTTGGATTTTTTGCAGTCAGTTTTCTAACTACATCAGTAGCAAATGACAGCTACATGTTAGAGTTTGAGTCCAAAACAGCATATATGTAGGAAAAATGTCCAAGCAACATATATTTTGACTACAATTAAGCATATATATTTACTGACAGAGGTGGCAAACACAGTTTTCTCTTATATGGTGGATGCTATTAATGCATGAGTTTATATCTTTTTACATGCTCAGGAATTTGCTTGGGACAGATTAGTGATTATTACTTTGTTTTGAAAAACATTCTGACCATGAAAAGCATTAAATACCTCAAAGATGGTTACGTTTGATTGAGCTTCAAACCTTTTTCACTTTTGTATTTTGATTTGATGGGTAAAGTGAACTGCAAGCACCATGCGGGCAAAACCGTGTAGCTTTTTTAGCAGTGACTGGGTACAATTTTGTGTGACTGCTCCTGGGATTGACTTCCACTACCTGAGAACTCTTTTTTTTGGCTGCTTTTCCAATTTCGTTTCGGGGAAATTGGTTATTTACTCAAAAGTTGACTGGCCTTTGATCATGTACCCAAAGTTGGATGTACATTTGTAAATACCCATAAAATGGATTAAATGTGTTTATGATCTACCCAAGAGGGGTTTTTCTGTAAACTAAAAAATTGCCCTTTAATTGCTAATAGAAAGGGCTACTTTGCTCATAGGTGTAGAACATGTTGTTACTCAGGCTGCACATAAGTCGATTAGTAATACCAGTAAAAATTGTACTCGTGCATGTATTTTGAGATGCACTAGCCATACGGCAGCATTGGAATGAGCAGATTGGAGACGTATAGGCGGACGGCGAAGGCGTCGGTCATGAGCGGACAGTGCCGTAGACGGGAAGATTGCGTCAGGGACGGATTCGACGGTGTCGCTTGATGGTTGGATGCGAGCGCGTATTGGTTAATCTGCTGCTCCCAGCAGCGTCACATGAACTGACCCAGCGGCGCTGGTGAGAAGCACACCGGTATGCGTGAAATCCAATCGATGAAGAAACTCGTCGGGTTAGAGGCGTACATGAGTGATATCCAATCGCTGATGGCCCAACTAACTTTGCATGACCAGATCTATAATCAACCAGGGGCAGATGATTGTCTCATGTCCTCCTATAATTGCTTTCAGGCCCCTGTTAGGTTTTTATTTTGCTTGCAAGTCAGTATTGGGTATTTTGCCATTGTACATCCATCTTTGGGTACATGATGCAAGGCCAGTAAACTTTTGGGTAAATAACTAATTTTCCCTTTTGTTTCACCAGGAATAGCAAAAATATGCAGGACTTGCATAGAGAAATAAAATTTCAAATTGGATGAAAGCTGGACAAATTTTATATTTCAGTCAGACCCTCTGAGAAATCCGAATTGTGACATAGCTTTCCTTTCAAATGATTCGTTCTTCCAGTTTCTTGCAAGTGATTCATCTAGATAACAAAGTAGCATATGTTTATGTGCTAATTGAAGTACAGTTTAATAGACCTATCTACAGTCAGTTTGTTTCTTCGTAGACTACTAGAATTTGAAGTAGCTCAGTTGACAATACTTGCTTTAGCATTTTATACTTTGATTTTAACTGTGATAATAGAGTTGATTCACTATTATTTCTAATATTTCACTTCACTGTGATAATAAAGTTGATTCATTAATATTTCTATTTTTTCACTTGTGTACCAAATTAGGAGATTGCGTGTTAGTGTTGAACGTGACCTGGGAGCAAGCGATGCTGCACCAAAGACGCTAAGATTATTTGTTCCATATTGGATAAAAAACAATTCTTCCATTCCACTATCGTATCGTATTATAGAAGTGGAACCACCAGAAAGCGCAGATGCAGACTCACTTAGCAGACCAGACTCGTTGAGCAGACCAGACTCATTGAGCAGAGCGGCTAAATCTTCAAAATTTTCCCTCCGATATTCTTCAAAATCTCTTGTCAGAAGAGGCAGTGTATCACAGAGAAGTTCCCAAACATTAGATGTTATTGAAGATTGTGGTAGGAACTATGTAATGCTTTCACCACAGGATTACGTGAACCGCTCGACAACTACGCGAGAGTCTCGGGATAACAACTTCAGCCCAGCTCGGGTTGCGATTTGTGTGGCTGTTGGCAGTTGCAAGCAGTACAGTATTGGAGTGTCTCTCTTTGAGCTTGAGAACAAGGTATACAGTGTGATATTGCATACATTTGATTATACTTACAAGCACGCTTTGTTGATTTGTTGTCATTTATGTGGTGCAGGAGCATGTTGATGTCAAAGCATTTGCTTTGGATGGATCATATTACTGGTTCTCAGTTCAACTGAAGATGGCTTCAGATAGAACTAAGGTTTGAATATTTATGTGCTGTCTTCCGGATGTCTTCCAGATAGAACTAAGATTATATTTAGGAACAGAGAGACTCTCATTTATCTATTGATTGTCCTCGGCAGCATTGATTAGTGATATGTAGTCATAGAACATTTAGCTCAATATGTAATGGTGAATATACAAGTTAGGAGCAATAAGTAGATGTCCTGATGTATGGCCGAGCCATTAAAATGTTGTCTTCTTTACAAGTTCATCTTGAGAAATTCTCAAAACAAATCAGTATGCTAGGGTCTGTAGGATAAATCTCGTGGTATTGGTTTAAGAATTTGGTCATATTTATCTGCGATGTTTATATCTTTTACTCCTGCACTTCATACCTAGACTGTTGAGATGTTATTTTTACATTCTTTTAGTCTTCTTCACTACTCGTATGTGCGGCATTCCTGCTGGATATTTTTTTTTTTGAAACGAGGCAAAAGCTTTGCCTTTTATATTGATAAAGAAGGAGCAAACAAGAAGGACGAGGCCTAAACAGAAAAAAAAGGTACAACTCGAGTCGACGACCATGTCGCCCTGGCAACCATAGCCGACACTACCACAACGGAGGCAACCTCACGCAAGACGAAACCCGGAGCTGCCGCTCCGACATCCACGCCCCTAAACTAGCCGACAACCATGTTACCCTAGCAACCATAGCCGACACTGAACACGGCGGAGGCAACCTCAACGCAAGACGAAAACCCGGAGCCGCCGCTGCGACATCCACGCCGCCTCAGGGCCGTGTACCATCTAGACGATGACGAAGAGTCGCCGCTGCCAACCACCACCCCATAGCTCCCTCTAGCCGGTGGAACATCCAAGGCGAGGCCGCAAGAGGGAAATGACGTTAGAGCGTCGCCCTCGCCCGATCTCGCGAGGTATCTAGGGGAACCTGGCGCGGAGAAGCGAGAGCAACCGCCCCGACGACGCCTTCAAGAAGGATGCGGAGGCGTCGCCTCGTCGGCCCTAGTCGATCACCAGGCCGGGGCTTTCGCCCGGCGGTGTGTCACAAACCCTGCAAACCGCCAGACGGGGACCGGACAGACCACCAACACGGCATGCCGCAACACCCGCGACACCTCCCGCCACGGGGGGCAACGCCATGCCGACCACGACCCGGCTGCAGCTACAGCTCTGGGGCCGCCGTCCCGGCTTCCTCCTCCCCTACCAGCACCACAAAGTTGGGGCCCAGATATTGTTGATCCCACCACGCCCGGAGCACCGCATCACGCGGAGGCACTGGACGGAGAGGACAGCACCTCCCAGCACCATGTCGGCAGGAGCTCCAACAACGGCCACCACACCACCACCAAGCAGCTCCACCGCCGCAGCCACTTGACGGAGGCAAACCGGCCGAACACTGACGGCGAAACAGCGATCCACACGTTGCGCCCACCAGATGTGACACCGCCGCACCACCGTCCTCTCCGTGGCCACCTCCGCCGCGGAGCTGCAGGCACTGGCCGGAACCGCTGCGCCCCAACCAGCCTGCCACGCGCCGTGGCCCCCCGAGTGAGCCGTCGGTACCAACAGATCTGGGCGTGGCCACGATCTGCACCCTCCGCGCAACCTCCACGCCAAGGAGCCGGCGACCACCAATCTCCACCGCCCCGGCCTAACTGCGCTGGCGAGCCGATGTCTTCCTCCCAAGCAGATAACGACGGGAGTTGATGCCCCAGATCGAGAAAGAGAACCCCCCGGCACCTTTTGGCAGCGAGGGGCCTGCCGCCACCCTTGAGCCGGCGGCAGCGGCCGCAGGGGAGCGTCCAGGGGAGGGGTGGTTAGGACGCGGCTGCGGGCGCCCCCGGTGCCGCGTGGGGAGCGACATGGGGGGTGGAGGTTATGCTGTTTTTTCCAGTGAGAGTTTAGTCCCTCGCCAGCCAGCAAACACCCTGCTGGATTGTTCAAATCTTACATTTTATGTTTTGTCGACTCTGTTGTTTGTTTTGAGGCAGTGCTGTATATGTGTATGCTTTTTTCCTCTTGAATAGAATGCCCATTTATGATTGAATGAACTATTCAAAGAACTGTTTTGCTAATGCAGGTTGTGAATTTTCTTCCACGTTCACTTTTCATCAACAGAATTGGGACAGGTATTATTTTGTCTGAGTATCATAGTGAGCTTGAGGAGCATGTATGCCCAACTGATCCTCCAAAAGTCTTCCGATGGCGTTCAGAATTTGGAAACGAACTTTTGAAGGTTACTAACTTTGGACTGGTGCCTTTTGCATACTCTGTTTAGTTTCTTGACTTCTTTGTTTTGCTTACCTTTCTCCGTTTTGTATGCTTGCAGTTGCGGATGGAGGGATACAAATGGAGTACACCATTTAGCATTCATGCTAATGGAGTTATGTGTGTTCTCATGAACAGTATTACAGGAAATGATCAAGCTTTTGTTAGGGTAAATATTAGAAGTGGAACAAAAAGTTCACGGTATGAAGTTGTATTTCAACTTGCTTGCTGGTCCAGCCCATACAGGTAAATTTTTTAAAATTTACATCAATATTTCCTTCACTTAATAATCAAATTATAAATTGCGTACATAGGGTAGAGAATCGCTCCATGTTCTTGCCTGTTCGGTTTCGGCAAGTTGGTGGTGATGATTATTCTTGGCGTAGTCTACCTCCGAATTCATCAGCTTCATTCTTCTGGGAGGATCTTGGCCGAAAACGTCTGTTGGAGGTATTGGTTGATGGAACTGACGCTACAAGCTCCATGACATATGATATTGATGTCATCATGGATCACCAGCCTCTTGCTTTCTCAAGTGGGCTTAAGAAAGCCTTGCGCATCACTGTTGTCAAAGAAGGGAAATTGCACGTTACTCAAATTAGTGATTGGCTGCCAGATAATAGAACTCAAGGACAAACAACTGAGAGGCTATTATCACCAATCTTTCAGCCATCAGAGGTAGACTGTGGGCAGTCATCTCAAGATCTGGATAGTGAATTTCATGTTACATTAGAATTGACAGAGCTGGGCATTTCCATTATTGACCATATGCCTGAGGAAGTTCTTTACCTCTCAGTGCAGCAGTTATTACTTGCCTACTCATCTGGAATGGGTTCTGGAATCAATAGGTATAATTTTGGTTGTTTGCTTCGTTACTTTCTCACTGCTGTTTTCTCTCCCTTTTATCTAGGCTCAGATAGCTGAAGTCTTCACTCTTTCTGGTAGGTTTAAAATGCGAATGCACTGGATTCAAGCGGACAATCAATTGCCTTTTGTTTCAATGCCTGTTCTGTTTTGTCCTCAGAAGACAGACAATCAATTTGACCATGTGCTCAAGTCTTCTATGACGATGCAGACCAATAATGCTCTTGATTATTGTGTTTATCCATATATTGGTGTGCAGGTGAGCCTATTTATTCTTACGAAATGGTCTTTGGATTCACAAAGCTATTTCAGTTACTTTTACTTTTACAGGCCTGTAATGTCAACTAGAGATTTACTTGTATATCTAGTACCCATCCGAGGAAGATTATTTTGTTTGATTTTGACTGCTGCATTCTAATAAAAACTGTGTATGTTTGTAAGTTCCTGAGAGTTGTGGTATTTTTTTTGTTATTATCCATGAACTGGTTATTTGGCGCCTCCATGAGATTGTTATCAAGTAGAGTAGATAATATCAAGTATTTAGATTTCTTCTCCAATAAAAATTGCATATGTTTGCAGGTTCCTGAGAATTGTGTGTTTTTTGTGAACATCCATGAACCAATTATTTGGCGCCTCCACGAGATGGTTCAGCACCTAAAAACTGATAGGATATCTAGCTCTCAGCCTTCAGCTGTTTCAATTGATCCAATTCTGAAAATAGGGTATGTAATTAACCGCATCTTACCAGTTTTTTTTTTCAATTTATTTTCCTGCTGTTAGTACTGAATCTTCTCTTACAGGCTTCTGAATATCTCCGAGGTCCGATTTAGAGTATCAATGGCAATGTCCCCAACCCAAAGGCCAAGAGGAGTTCTTGGGTTCTGGTCATCCTTGATGACTGCACTGGGAAACATGGAGCACATGCCGGTAGGGTGGTGTTAACAAAAATTGTATCTTCGTCTTTTGTACTAATAATTGGTTCTGTGGTTAATTGCTTTCTCTAAGCTGATGTATTTTTTTCCAAACATGAAGGTTCGTATAGCTCAAAGGTACCGTGAGGAATTGTGCATGCGACAAAGTGCACTAATGAGCTCTGCTATATCTAACATCCAAAAGGATCTTCTTAGCCAGCCTCTTCAACTACTTTCTGGTGTTGATATTCTTGGCAATGCCAGTAGTGCTTTAAGTAACATGAGCAAGGGTATAGCAGCACTATCCATGGACAAGAAATTCATTCAGGGACGGATGAGACAGGTCCATATATGTTTGTTTCTATGTTCATATGCATGTATATAACTGTGACAGAAATAGTACGAGTTGAATCTAAAAATAATCGGCATGATGTTGCTATGCTTTCTCCAGGATAGCAAAGGAGTGGAAGACTTTGGTGATGTCATACGAGATGGAGGTGGGGCTCTTGCAAAGGGCATCTTCAGAGGTGTCACAGGCATATTGACAAAGCCCATCGAGGGTGCAAAATCTTCTGGTGTTGAGGGCTTTGTACAGGGAGTTGGAAAAGGCTTAATTGGTGCAGCTGCCCAGCCAGTGAGTGGAGTTCTTGATCTTCTATCGAAAACTACTGAAGGTGCAAATGCTGTAAAAATGAAAATATCATCAGCTATAATGGCTGAGGAGCAGTTGCTGCGTAGGCGTCTCCCCCGAGCCATTGGTGGGGATAGCTTGATCTATCCTTATGATGAGTATAAAGCAACTGGCCAGGTAATTTGCCGTTTCTGTCTACGGGCCTTGATGTACTTTGAGTCTTGAATAACATCTTCTGGACAATATCTTAAATCTCTTTTTTTGGCGGTGTTATGAAGGCTATCTTGCAGTTAGCTGAATCTGGTACATTTCTTGGCCAAGTTGACCTTTTTAAAGTGCGAGGGAAGTTTGCATCTACTGATGCTTATGAGGACCATTTCATACTTCCTAAGGGGAAAATTCTTGTAGTTACCCACAGAAGAGTGTTATTACTCCAGGTCAGACAAATTTAGACCCTGGTTACACTATGTTTATCAGGTTTTCAGTTTAATTTCATTATATGCTTGGTTCAGGTACCGATGATGACCCAGAGAAAGTTTAATCCTGCAAAGGATCCATGCTCAGTAATCTGGGATGTATTATGGGATGATCTTGTCACAGAGGAGATTACTCATGGGAAAAAAGATGCTCCTGGATCCTTACCTTCGAAGCTTATTTTGTACTTGAAGGCCAAGCCTGCGAATTCAAGAGAAGTCGTTCGTTTGGTCAAGTGTAATCGTGGGTCCGATCAAGCGACTATCATCTACTCATCAATTGACAGAGCTTATAAAGCGTATGGCCCGAATGCAGTAAAGGTACACACAAACATCTAAATGTAAAAGGCATACGTGTACTCGTAATCACATGGCATGCATTTCCAGACTAAATTAGAAGAGGATTAAACTTCATGTTGTGTATGTAAAATTCACTGTGGAGTTAATTTAACGCTACTCAATATAGTTTAGCTGACTTGAGACTGAATTTCATCAATCTGAACGACTGTTGTCAACTAAACATTCTTCAGGAATTACTGAGATGGAAGGTACCAAGGCCATATGCCCCTCGCAATACTAATCGTCGCACTGTTCAGGATTTATCATTTGCATAGATGATATTGTTCAATGGCAAGGTCAACAAAGATTAGATACACTTATGATGTTCCGGAAAAGGGCGTGATCAAATCTATTCTTTTGATGGTATGGACACTTTAAATGCTCTGGTGTTACTCTTAAGAATTATTATGTTCATCAAGATTGTCCGAGTAAATTATGCATTGCTAATTGAGGAAGTAGCTTTATCGCCCTGCTGCTACTCTATAAGAGCTTGAGATCTTGTGATTTTAAAACTGAAGGTAAAAAGGAATTTTCAGCTTGAGTTCTGATGAACTTCTTTGCTGACAAGTGCCACTAAATTTATTATGCTAACCATAGGCGGGATCCACCACACGCTATTAATGTGCTTGCAAGAAGTCAGAAAACAAAGAAGTTTTTGTCAACTTCAGGATCATGTCAATATACCCCCCTCCTTCTTTTTTGTTATTTTTTCGTGGAGTAATGTCAATCTATCATTAAATAAGCAAGCAATCCAACATAATTTGTATTGATGGATATGAAATTTCAAATTGCCAAAGCAAAGCAAGTACTCCCTCCATATCAAAATATAAGATGTTTTAGCATTATCTAGACAAAACGTATCTAGATATATTTTAGTGTGTAGATTCATATGTATCCTACACTAAAACATGTCTAGGTTCGTGTTGTCTAGTAAACATTAAAACATATTACATTTCGATACGGAGGGACTAATTGGCAAATACTTCCACCATTCCAAATTATAAGCTGTTTTGGATATTTTAATATAGACTGCATGCGGGCTGAAATAAATATTTTTGTCATAAGGTTGTTTATTTTTATTCTCTTCTGTGAGTTTGTAGTGTGGTTATCACTATATTAGTAGAAACAACACAATTTTCTCGTTGCTACAGAACAGGCACACGGCGACGGTTGTATCGTGTCTGGATTATCCTCCTGACTGTGTGTGCACATTGTATCTGCACATTAGTTAAATTAAAACTTGAATCCTTTGTGAAACTTATGGCTGCAACTTATGTTTTCTTGAAGGAATTGTTTGCTTGGATTCGCATTGGCATCAGATATGTACTATGATTCATATTCCGTTTATATTTTGCAGGCATTGGTAGTCTTGCAATTGGAGTAGTTGCTAATGGAGAGAAGCTAACTGCATATAGGGATATGTTAGGACATCCAAATATACCGGTTATGACTGCCATTGACGTACATGTACATACATAGGTGTGCCCAGTTTGGTGATGTATATTCGAGCATTTTAAATTGTACAAAATTATTATGGCCAGGCAAGATACGAGGAGATATTTTTCTTCTGACCAAGAAGACAGGACCAAGTGAAAAAAAAGCTGGAATAGTTCAACAACACACAAACACACAAGTCCAAACTAGTTCACTAGCACCTGGAATAGTTCAACAAATGCCAACAAATTAACACAACAGGGCCAAAAATGACAGCAAGTTCAACAGATAGTTTTCTCTCGCTAAAAAGATGTACTTCAGATCAAATAGCATGTACTTTTTTTTGAAACATTTTCTACTGCAGGGGAGTCCCCCATAGCCCTTTATTACCAACCAAAGAGTTACAGTTACAGATATGTACAAATAAACATGGTAATAGACTAAGGCAGTCTATCCCAGACTAATGTAAGGAGTTAATCCATAAAGCTAAATCAGTAGCCACAGAAGCACTCAACCTATGCTTAAGCATAAAGAGATCTAACATGAAGCCCACTTTCCATCCCAAAAAGGAATGTCTATCCGATTTAAAAATGACTCCATTCCTCTGTTTCCAAATATTCCAGCAAGCAAGAATCACTATCTCAGTGAAACAGGGCCCTTTGAAGGACTTTTTGGCGACCATAAGATTTTGCACAAGTGTGTTATCACTCCAGCTGATTTGCAAATAATTCCAAATCCTGGAGCTAAAGACACATTGAAAGAACAAATGTATCCAGTCTTCAGTGCAATGAGTGCAACAAAGAACACAATAATCAGTACCATCAATCTTTCAGTTTCTTCGTTTGATCATATCCTTTGTATTAATCCTATCCTTGAGGATCAACCAAGCAAAGAATTTATGTTTTGACATGCATTTGGATTTCCATATCCACTTTGCAGGCCCATCTGGAGTTAAATGGGCAAATTGTAGCTGATATAATTTGCTGGAGGTATATGTGCCTTTATTGAAATTGCATCTCCAACTGTCCTCACTGTCAGACAACTGAACATTATTCACAATGACACTCAGTTCATTAAACTCTTGGAAAGCTTCAATTGAAAATGGCAAGTGGAAAGCATCCGATAGGTCTGTCATCAGTATTAAATCTCTTACTGAGGATAAATGATCCTTGGTGAAAGAGTATAATCTCGGGAATTTTGTAGCCAAAGGTTGTCCAATCCACGAGTCTTTCCAAAAAAGCCCCGAAAAACCATTTCCCAAAACGCAAGAGGAAAAGGAGCACCAGGTATCTGCTAGTTGCATAACTCCTCTCCACCAGAAAGAACCACAGGATGTGACAGCATGTGATAACCAAAAGATAATACCCATAGAGTAGTACATATGTCATGTAGCATAACAAAATGTAACAGTGAGACCCAGCAACAACTCCAGGAGCCAAACAGGCCCATAAGAAAGAAAAAAGGCCCACTAATCATCAGAACTTGAGGAAGTGGTGGGCTTCTTTGGAGCAGCTTCAAGCTTCTCCACCGTTATTTCAGAATCCTCTATCTGGAGCATGGTTCCCGCCCTCCGCAGAACAGCAACAGGAGTGAAGGGGGGCACTCCCCCTGGAGAGTCTTGGGGACGAGCAGACTTGGCCTTTTTCCTAGGTTCTGGCTTGTCGGAAGCAGGCAGAACCCTGAACCCAGCGTTCTTGGCAAGGCTACGCGTCACTCTACGCTCCTCAAGCACAAGGGGAGTAGACACCTTCCTGGTCCTCTTCTTGGTAGCAGGCAGAGGAGTCACTGGTTCAGGAACGGGGCATGAATCCATCAGCAGAGGAACAGGGGCAGCATAGGAGACTGGCATCTCAAAAGGCAGCAAAGTCGACAGAAATTCAAATCTTCTGTCGAAAGTAACCCGAGCTTTGTGTTCCAGAAAATATTTGGACCACTCTACCACAGGGTCAGGCAGCAAGACTTGAAGAATCTGCACGTCATTGTTCAGGCCTGCAACATTTGCTGGAGGTGGTGGAACAAAAGGAACAATTGCCAGCTGGTTTTGTTCCACCTGCTGCTGCAGCTCCACAAACTGTTCCGGGCCTTCAGCTCTAACAACATTCATGGAATCAATAGAGGCACCCGAGAATTGAACAAATACAGAGGATTGTACCTGCTCAGGTTCCGGTGCCTGATCAACAGGCTCCTCCGGCTCAGCGTTCTCCCCCTGCTCCTCATTGTTCCATTCTCCCCACCCACCTTGCACAGGCTGAACATGCGGCACCCATTCCTCAGGGATTGGGACCTCAGGTGCACCAAAGGCAGGATGAGGATTGGCTCCAGGGGGAGAAAATCTTCATCTCCCGGCAGAGCGTCAACAGCATCATTGTTCAGAATAAAAACAGGGCAGGTCCAGGAAACAACGTGCCCACCATAACGCTGGACCTCCCTAATCACAAGCGAGCGGGGAACATCCGCGCCGCCACCATAGGTAACCTTGAGCAATGTACGGACAGGGGAAGCATCTTCCCTCCACCAGGTCCGGAGCTTGCCAAACTTGGACACAAACTCGCGAAGAAACTCATCAGTGCGATAGTCCATGTGCAGATTCAGAATCATAATCCATCCAGTCCTGGTATAGGTTGTTGCTCTAACATTGTCTCCTTCATCATGTCGAACAAAGGACAACAACCTACCATCTGGAAACATAAAAGGATGAGAGTGTACCAAGATATCTCTGGCAACTTGATCCGCCATGCGGAACATGCCAACTCCCACAGCGCTCTCCGAGAAGGAGACAACTTGCAGATGCAGTTCTTGAAGGATGTGATCAACGATTTGCTGCAGGATATCATCAAGCTGTTCCACGGGGGGCCGCGGAGCCAACTGAGCAATGGCCCAAGATTCATGGCGCCGAGGGGGAGCCGCAGAGGAGGTGATGTAGAGCCGTGCCGGACGCTCCTCGGCGGCCCAAGGCTCCTCAACATGCATCCCCGCGGGGACGAACCTTGTCGGATCGCAGGGGAAGTTCGCCATTGCTGGAGGAGGTTGCGATTCGAGCGGCGATTCCGACGAGGGTTTTCCAGGAACAGTGGCAGGGGCAGGGGATAGAACTGAGGCAGGGGACTTCTCGGTTCCGATAGTCGACGATTTAACTACCCAGCGCAGAGTTCCATTAATTCCCGGGCAGTTTTTGCGGATATGGCCCGAACGCGAACAAGACCAGCACCGAATCCGGCCCGTACACTCATCCGTTGCATGTTTAGCTGAGAGGCAGTTAGAGCAAGGCCAAACCTGGGCCGCCAATTTATCAATTAATTTTGCAAATCCATCATCCACAGGCACAGATGCCACGGTAGAGGGTATAGAGATGGGATCCTTAACAGACTTAGTAACGAGAGATGCAGCATCAAAAGTTCCAAACTTAATAACCGGCAACTCACGAACAATATCGGAACCAATTTTATTGGGAATCGTGGGGGGAGCAGTTGGTGCACGAGTAGCAAATGGTTTAATAGGTTTGTAACGATTAGTTTTTACCTTTTTCTTCCTCGTGACAAAAGTCCACTCATTTTCCTGATCGTGGGTCCACTTTCTCCACTCAGATAGCCAATTTGGACCACCGAAACTCCAAAGATGAAAGAAGCACTTGAAGTGAAAGCAAGAAAACCATTTAATCTTCATAATATGAAATCCAACCTCCTTAGAAGAGACCTCAAAAGAGAAAACCCGATCATGAAGACATGTAACATTCAATGATCCACAATAACCTCCAATTGCCGCTTCAAGAGCCAAAGCAACAGTATTTTCATCAATTTTGAAAACAGCACGACCAAAAGATACCACCATTTTGAAAGCGCCGAAATTCTTAGAAGGATGAACGTCCGATCCGAAGAGAATTCGGACTTCCTTAGCAAGAGCTAGACCTCTAGAGAAATCCAGGTCTAGAACCTTAGCTGCATGAACTAAACCCACGGAAGGATCAATGGGAATCCGATCCAAAAGCGGCACCAAGGAATCCACGTCCAAAATAGGAACGATGGCATTTGCATGATCCATAAGAGACCCATTACGTGGAACCAGATGATCTTGAACCCTGGCACGATGACAAGCGAATTGGATCTCAGATCCAGGATGAATGCTTTCACGTACCTTGAGGAAACGTTGATCAAGCACGAAACCCGCTTGATCTACAAGTTGGATCCTCTTGTCCTTCGGATCCAACAGCACAAAACCCACGTAAATGGGATTATACTTGAGATCCAGTTCGGTGGAAAAAATCGCCCTCCACCGCCAACAAGAGCGATCAAAGAGAGACTTTGCCTTGGTCATTGTAGAGAAAGGGGTGGACGACAGTGCCGGAGTGGCAGATGCCGTAGGAGAGAGGAGGCCGACAACGCCGGAGTGATAATTGTCGGAGAGGGAAGGCTAAAACCCTAGATCTCTTCGGAGTCGCCATGGGCGCCGCCTAGAGAGAGAGTCGCCGCCATCTGCCAAATAGCATGTACTTCAGTTTTTGCTTTTCTTCTTTCATAGCCTCTTTTTCTGCCAAGCAGTCCAAGAGTGGTTCCTTCATTGACCCCCCACCCCCACCGCTTTGAGAGTCGTCTCGCAGCCTCCTTCGTTTTCGCCGGCCCGTCCTTTGCTCTCCCCTGGCGGCGACGCCGTTCGGCGTGGAAGTGACGGCGTGGTTTGGCCTGTAGATATTAGGGGTAGTTTGTTCTTTGCCTTTGTGCTTGTGTTTGCCGCTATGGCGCCTCTCTTTCTCCTCGGCCAGTCTCCGGCGAATCCGGTGAATCACAGCGACGCTGGAGGCTTCTCTCTTCTCTCTTGCAGGTCGGAGTCATGGCGGCTTCTCCTCGGGATAGAAGTGGAGCAAGATCAATTCAATAAGATCGCGTGTCGTATCCCCCACTTCAGAGCTTCTAGGAAGGGGTGATCCCCTGGCCGTGGCGGCGAGGAGGGGAGTTGCTGCTTCTTCTCTGTCTTGGTGCTCCTGGAGTGCTTTCAGCTGCCATCTTCCTGTCTCCATGCTCGAGGCTTACTGGATCAGGCGCCGGAGCTCGGCTTCGTGGTGGTTCCAAGTGATTCGTTCCCGGAATCATTGCGATTGCCGACGTCAGTGGTCGATCCGAGTGCTTCTTTGGGCTCTGTTCTCGGTGGCTCGTTCACCTGGAGAACTCTGGCGATGAGTGGCGGCGGCTCCCAAGGACTCGATTGCTTTCTACTTTTTAGTCCTAGGGTGTTTTTTGTTATTTCGCAGGGTCTTGTTTCGAATTTCAGGTATTTAGAGCAAGAAATGATAAGGAACTCTGTGTAATTCTGTTCCCGTCACGTTTCAATGAACTGCAGCTCTGGGGTCTTTGACCCTGATCTTTGTACATAAAAATAGCCTCTTTTTCTTCTGCTCATTCCTTCTCCTTTGCCGTCATCGCATCTGCTTGAGTTCTCTGCACATTTTTCATCTCCAAAACTTCATTTTTGAGCACTTCCACCAGCTTCCCCAAATCATCCACACTATTATGAATTATTCTGCATTAGTTTTCCTTCTGAACCTTAATGCCAGTCTCATCAATTAATCTCTTCACTTCAGCTAGGAGACTAGTGTAGTCCTTTTCAGCCTTGTTCTTCTCATAAACTAGCTTCTTGATCATCCCACCACTCTGAATTTTTTCATGAATGAAAGCACAGTTGGTCTCATCATACATTGCCCAAAGCCTATCTATAGCATTCTTGAGAGTTTTTGGCCACTCTGCATCTAACGAGGACACAAAGCCACAATTGTTGACTTCCTACAAACACAAAGCCACAATTTTTGCACATTGATCTCTCATTTATCTGAACCAAGAATCAATTTGTGCGTAACAGATAGAAGTCCAGTTTGTAGTTTGAGCTTTGCACTCACATTTTGCACGGAGCACATATAGAACCTATGACCTGTGTCTGACCCACCAAATGCAACACACCCCTGCGGCTCCAGCTGGTGCGTGCGGCAGAACTGAGGGCAACCCACATCCAACCCATGGACATCAGGGTCTTCATAGGTATCTGTTGCAAAATCCCTCGCCACATTGTGCTATACCAACAACGAATGCAAAGGATTTGAAAGGGAGAAATTCGGAGCAAAATCCTAGCGGAAGAAATTCCCAAATTGGGAGCCTTAACCCTAGAAATTCGAGCTTACCCCTAGCAGTCCAGGTTCAGAAAACTTGCCGTCACCCCAGCTAGGCATTGCGGAGCGCGCAGAGAGAACTCGCAGATGGATCCGCGGAGTTGTGCGTTGCAGTGGAGGAACCGTCGAGCAGTTTCAGTTTGTGGCCACTCGCCGGCGGTTCAGATTCAGATACGTTGAGAGGCTTTAGTGCAGGTTGTAATAGGGTGAGTGCAGGACCCACTTGACAGCGACTGATAGAGCGAGGGACAGCCGGCCCTCTCTCTCGAACCGTCAATAAAGAGGCGCCGCCCCTCTCTCTCGATTGATAGCTCATTACCCGCCGCACTCCATTGGGTAATCATCGCCGCCTTCGCATCCAGGCGCTCCGCGGCGCCGCCGTCGCATCCAGGTAGTGTTTAGGTTGAATATTTCTCTGAAGGAGAAAGCTCTGCTCCGCCCTGTTTAGGTTCACCATGGCTGAGCTCATCGATATTCTTTCGTCTGATTTAGGTAGTGATTCGGGTAAGTACCCAGGAAACGAGATTTTTGACCATTTCGAATTTCCCAATCGGGTAGCCTTGCTTCCTAATGAGTTTGTTCTTCTAAACTCAATTTGTGATGAACGTGAGCCTAGTAGGTACCTTAGGAGCTATCTGACGAAAACTAGGCATGACATGAATGTGCACTACAACAAGAACATGGAGGTGGCTGCTGTGAGGATCAGGCTTTCCAATGATAAGAAGATTGCCATCATGACAACAAAGTGGATGTCTGTTGTTGACTCACAGGATTGGAAGAAGCACGTCTCCTTTATGAATTTGTTGAAAATTTGGCCATATATGCCTCACATAGTGTCTATTCTCTGCATCTGGGAAATACTCTGTGACCCCTTTGATGAGACCCTGCAAATAAATGCTACAGACAAATACAAAATATATACATTTTGCTTGTCTGAAATTATAGTCCATGGATATGTGTTAATTATCCCGAGGTCTTTTTTAGATTAGATAGAAAATACTTCCAAGGGAGAAATAGCACCTAGAAAACCTTCCTTCATCTATCCCCAATTAGAATGTGCTCCTAGGGTTTGATCTCTTGAATTCATTTGCATAGTACCACATACAGTTATATTGCTCTAACTCATCCCCCTCAATATGGCTGATAGAATAGTGAAGAAACAATTATATTGCTCTAACTCATCCCCCTCATCAGATTCAGATTCTTCTATAGCTGATAGCCCTTCTAGAAGTAAGACTAGGCCATTTGCATCTGCTACATCCATGTTCAAAGCTCTTGCAGCTCTGCTGGGTCTGAAATTCAAATTAACTGGAAACTGTCCTGGTTGAGGTGTTGATGGTATGTACTCTGATTCTGCTTCACTATCTAGGTCACTCTCTTCAAATGCAGATTCTTCCTCATCCTCAACTAGAATTTCTTCTCCATCTATTTGATGTGTTTCTTTCTTATTTGGTACTGGTGGAACTACTTGCAGAGGCCCCGTAGGACTGATAACAGGAGGCAGTGCAGCCACCGGGAAGTTCACAACATCATCAAACTCAAGCTTCAGTGGCCCACTCCACTTAACCATTGGAATATCTTCATCATCAGATGAGTGAACAATAACACGTGAAGCATATGATATGATGCTATCATAATGATCCATAAACAACTGCTGAAAATGGTTTCCATTACTAACATGTGACAACATGTTCTCTTTCATTGTGTTATCCCCATTTTTATGTCTCTAAGGCCATTCTTGTATATAGGCAGTCCAGGAACACACCAATAAACCCTGAGCCTCCCCTAAAATTCATACCCAAGATCCTCAACCAAACTCTCTATGGCAGATGGATTCAAATTATCTCTTTCACAGTAATCAAACCAGACACTTGAACCTCCATTGTATTCCCTATATTTGCCTTTACCAAGGAAATATCCACCATGATAAAAAATCACAGAGAAATAAGCACTGTCTTTACCTACATCAGAGAAGAACAAGATTCGGTTATCAGTGCAGTCAACCAATGCTACTGTTATTCCACATCTTCAAACATGCATCCTTGATGCAGCAAGGCTGTCCTAAAAACTTAATACAACAAATATCACTGCGCAGCATTCATAAAAATCCAATCTTGCACAAAAAAGTACAACACAACACAATTTGGGATAGTACTCAGACATGGTTCAGTACAATTAAAGTCACCAGCCAAAATCAACACTGCAACCATATGTTTCTCTCAATGGAAAGCAGTGATTCATGCTAAAGAACCGCAACTCACTTTCCCAAACCCTACCAATTTCCCCAAAATCTAAAACCCTACCCAACCCCTGGTTCTAAAATCTAAACTAAACTTGAACAACCAAAATTGGAGCAAAACATAGAGGAGGCGAAGCTTCGTCCAACGTAGCCGCCTATCCACCGCCTTACGTAGACAAGAGAGAGAGATGGAGCAAGCCGACCGGAACTCACCGTACAGAGGCAGCTCTGCTTCCTCCAGTCGCCGCTCCAGAGCAAGCCTTCTACGCACGGGTGTCGAAAACGGTGGAGACGGCTCGCCGCCGCTCCTCTGCACCGCCAACATATCGCCACTGCTCATCGAACGAAGAGACAATCATGCCGCCGCCCTCTCCGCTTCGCAAGAACACGATCACCTCGACATCATCGAAGGGTGCGGTGTGTTAAATGCCCAGGTGGGTGTACGGTCGGAACTGAGGGTGTGGATGAGAAACGACCAACTCGGTACCATTTGCAAAATCCTCGATGGAATCCAAGAAGATTTCATTTCATTAATATAGTAAGCCTGAAAGCTCACCGAATATACATAAACTGAACGAGAAAAAAAGTGCCACTAAAGAGTTGTAACGTACGATAACACAAGAGTATCATATATAGTGCTTAATTACACATAGACTTGATCATACGAATATAGCCATATATATATATATACAAACTTAACTAAAATCACTGAAACCTAGCCATATATATATACAAACTTAACTAAAAACACTGAAACCTAGCTAAGACCGTGCTGCCTTGATCATGACTCCCACGAAGTTATCACACCTGATGCATCCGGCCACCTCCAGCGCTTGTTCAATGGTAGAGGGGCTTCCCGCTCCCTGGTTTTTGTACGACAACTAGGGTAGATATTTTCCTTCGGTGTTGGTTCGAGGTGACATTGCCCGTTATTCACTACCTTGATCCTGCTGTACAACTCGTGTACGCGACATAAGCATCTCTAGCTGCATACTCGATGCTAAAAATATCAAGTGGCTTCTGCGCCCATAATTTGTGCCTCTCTTCTGGGAATTCCCTTTTCATGTCTCTGAACTTAGGGTGGATTAGTTCTGCAGTGAGGGCAGCCATTCTGGTCCTTTCTTTGTTTAGCTGTAACAAATCTGGGATATCAACATGGAACTATGGTGGAATTGTAGCTTTCCATGTGTTGTACATCAGTCTCCTATCACCCCGGATGTCAACGCTAGCAAAACTTATACATCTTTTTGTAAAAAAATCAATGAGACGCCACAGTACATCTGCAGTTACTTATTTTGCACCCGGTCAGTCCACACAGCCGGAAATCCATTCAATTACACATCGAGCCACACCCTCGCAGCATCTTAACGTGTGTCGTAACTTTTTCTGTTTTTACATCAACGGTTATTTTCTGAATACGGTCATGGAATTCGGTAGCTACGGCATAGCGGCAGTACCCAACCGCAGAGTTTTTTTTCCTTCCCAGGATTGCGTCGGGCCGCGAGCAGTTTGGATATTGGATATGAGGCCCGGGGGCGGCGGCGAGCACTTGCTCGTCCGGCGAGTGAGCGGCGGGTGAACTCGGAGGACATGCCGGTGGGCTCGTCGTTGTCGGCCGGCTAAAGTGGTGGCATCATGGTCGGCCGCCCGAATCGGCGGCATGGTCGACCGGCCAAATCGGCGGCAACGGCGGTGGCATGGTCGGCCGGTCAAATCGGCGGCAACAGCGCATGCATGGTCCGCCGGCTGAATCGGCGGCAACGACGGCGTAGTGACCAGGTAGGAGCTAGCTGCGGGTGGCAGACTGACAGTGACATCGACTCCATTTTCTCCTTTCTCTAGCAAGTGCAGCGCCTCTTTCGAAAAGCCGGGCGTGCTATCCGCCCTGCAGCTGCAGGCCAGCGAGTGGTGTCTTGTAAACCCGTCCGCGCTCATGGACTCTGCACGGCGTGCTCTAGAGTTTTCTGGTTGCGACTCTTTTTCGGATGTAGGTGCACCTGTGGAGCGCAACTACATATATCTAATCTGTTTGCTTCTAGTAATTCCAGAAAGCTTTGCCTGCTCTACCTTTTTCACTACGTGGTTTACCTGTAGAGATTGCTTTGCTTCTGCTAGCATATTTCGCCATGAAATTCCGTTTGGTAGCGACCTTCTACCTGGCCTCATGGGATTGTGCTGTTCAGTAATATTACTGCCACCAGGGTGTTTGCTTTAATGGCTGCGTGGGAATTCCTGTTGTAGAAGTAATATTCTTTTGGATAAATCAGGGATAACATAAAATTCAGGCTCTAAATTCCATTCACTAGTTCTGAAAATAATTCTAGCTTGTCACAGACCCATATCTTTTGAGAATCCTTTTTTGTGCCAAACAAGAAATTAAGGGACGGAAAAAGATGTCGGCCATAAACTTGGAGACGAATAGAAACTATCGAGACAATGTTGCGCATGCAAAAAGGGTCAAAATTTGTGTTCATGTTGTAGCTAGCCTGGTGTCGCCTCAGGTTAGCTCAACCCTGAATTCGGCGAGCTTTTTTAGTTCAATGCTTAAAGTTGTGTTGCAGATTTTAATTTGGGGTTTTGTGGTATAGAATGGATTTGCATCGCTGCCAACCTGGAGTTCCACGGTTCATAGTATCAGAAAATACAAGTTCTACATAATAGTCAGCCCTCCAGTTAAATCCTGCCTGTAGCTAGCCGTCTTGTGAATGTAAATGCTTTCGTAGAATTCCTTGTCGATTATCATGCCACTAAGTTGAAGTCTCATGGTGAATATATATTACGGATGTCCATTTCACTAATGAATCACATTTGGCAGTCCTGGTTTAGTCATTTGGTCACACTCATGTTAATATTTTTTCTTGCTTGTAATATTGTTTAAAGAATATATCGATTTTACTTTGCGAGTATCTAGTTTTATAAGGTTACAGAAATGCAACTACATACATCAAGACAAAATGGTATATCTATATAGCACCTATGATGCCACTAATGTGATTTAAGTTGTAGTTGGTCTTTTGGAAATGGGTATATATATCTACAAATAGGAAAAAAATCGAAATAGTTGCATGATGCTGGATTCTTGCACCTGATGTTCCGTATGGCACATTTGACAGTTTTTGTTATCAACATCTAACCAATTTCTTAGTCCAATTCTTCAATGCAAACTTGGCTGTTTTCATAAATATTGAGCCTCAACTTTCAAAATTTTCGTTGTGAAATCTCATTCCTTAAACATGGTGACCAGCCATATCTCCAAAGGTTTTCACTGGTTTTCAGTGGAATTTAGTCATTAGTATTTGCAGTGGTGATCCCTTGGAAATGCAGGGTTTATTTACACTGTAGTTATTTTTTATTTGTGGCAAAAAAGGTATGGTGTAGCTTCTATTTTTCTGTTCGTGTTTCTCTTTGGAAGGTATATGTGCAAATAAAGGAGTATGCCTTTCCGAATACCATTTTGCATATTAGTCTTTGTTGAATTTTGTTTTCGTTGGTAATCTCTTTCTTTTTAAGCTTTGCAGATAGAGTGATTATATTGTCCTTGCACAACGTTTTCAGATATTCGTATTATTTGCATGGTCCTCGTGTAGCGAACAATATTTTTCTAACATATCATTATCATGTGCTGATCTCTCATGATTGAGTTAAAGGCTAGGAAACTAGACAGACTGAATATATTAATGTAATTACATGGAACCACCTCTTTGTGCCTTTATGGAAATTATGGCAACTAGCAATAGAAATTGCAGAGCAGCGCTGCTGCGAGATGCTTCTCAGCGTGGTGGGTGGCATGAACCGCGACGAGTGGCCATGCCATGAGTTTCCCACCTTGGCTTCTTCGGACCTTCAAGCACATCGGCGACATGCGGTGCTATGTGTGTGACCTTCTCCGAGCCTGACTGATGGGGTTTTCGAGGCGGGCGGGATCGCTGCGGCTGGAGGCAGTGGTTTTCCTTCTTGTTGTCTTTGTGTTCTTTCCATTACCGTGGTTCATTAACAACATCAGCAAGCTTGTTGTTGGCCAATAAACATCTCTATGTACGGATAAACGATTTCCTAGACATCCGCTCCAGCTCGAGATCCATAACTCCAAGCTTTAGTCTATCAATTTTCACTTATTATGCGTTTCTTGGAGTGATTACTTCAAGGGATATTTTTCTAAACGATTGCAGTTTTTCTAACTTTCTTCTGTGCTATGGGTTGGGTATCTTACAGTCTTGCGCTCGGATGTGCATTAGTCTCCTCTTCAATATTAATGTGATTAATTGTTCACCCTTTTTCTCGTATGTTCCTTTGTCCGACGCGTTCTCCATCTCCTTTTTTCACTGTGATATATAGTTATCCTGAGTCGGAATTTGGGCTTATAGGATGTCACTAGCCTCTAAATCTTCTTAATTATGCTGGTGATGATGTGACAATGGACGTTACTTTTCTCTACTTAAGGTCATGTCACCTTCGTTCTCATTCAATTTTGGTCAAAGGAATTCTTTTTTTTTATATTATGTTCAGTTTCTTGATTCCTATCCTAATTCTATGTCCATTTTACAGGACAACTGATGATGATCAAAATATAGAAGGGAACTGGGGATGTGTCCAGCTCCTGGGTACACAATGAAATGTAGAGCTGCACAACATGTCGTGGTCTTCAGTGTCGGGTCGCCTAGTAGGATGCAGATACAACATTAGAGCGTGTGTAATGGATTTGATGTAACTACTCCCTCCGATGTCCGATCCGACTTAAGTGTTGGAGGAAATGCATGTACAATGGGCAACTACCTAGTTAATCTAGGGACACTTTTTTCGGTTCAGAGCAAGTAAATATATTTCACCGACCCATGTTCACTTATTAATTCCTTTATTTTTGATATGGACGTTATTTTATGGGCACATGATGCTATGTCTGAAATACTTCGACACATGTGTTCATGGAGGCATATGTCTTAGTCGCATGGTCTTCTTACCTCGTGTATCCAGGCTGTACTTGTAAATCTTACGTCGTGTAATCTTGTTGTGCTTGTTGTTATTACGGGCACATCGGAACCTATCATTATTTTTAAATACCTTGAATTTATCACGGTGTAATATTTTCTATAGAATTTTTGCACCGCCTTTGAAATTTCTTAGCTTTCAATCTTGCCTTTTAACAAGTTTTCATCAAAAAAATTCTTGCGATGTAGTACAAATTTAATTAGTCATGCCTTCTTCCTTGTGCTTCTTAGCAGATTTTCTCGGGTAGGTTTTTTTTTTCATACATCGATGGTCTATACTATGTAATCGAGACATGAGTTGGCTGGGTTGTTTTCTTAGGTCGCATGCAAAGGATTCTTATGGTACATGCGAGCAAGACACGAGTTGGCTGGTTTTTTTTTTAGGTCACATGCAAAGGATTCTTACGGTACATGCGAGCAAGACAGTTTATTTTCTTACGTCATATGCAAAGAATTCTTACGGTACATGCGAGCAAACATATTTTTCCATCACACAGCCCGCGTGCGGGAAGAATTGTACGAGCAGCTGGTGCTCAATAGGGTGGGTGCAGAATAATATTCTGTACCATTTTCCTATATATATATATATATATATATATATGTATGAAGGAAAATGGTTGTAGACCCCTAGGTGTACCTACTCCTCTAACAATCCACCATGTCACGTCACACCACTTTCCTAACGGGCTGACCAACTAAACCCGTTTTTATTAGGATTAGTTCTTTTTGTCGCTAGGGATAATCCACGGGATTTAAAATCTTGTTGACCAACAGAGTATCCTCTTTTTTAGGACCCAGCCGGGACTTCAAGAAGAAACACACGGGAGGTGGCCTACCATCTCACGACTTTAATTAACACAGCCGACACTGTTTCGATCTCATCTGGAGTGGTGCGGCGCGGCCGCCGCGGTAACAAGGATGGCGAGCGGTAGGCGCCGACGATCAACTCCCCTGGGCGAGTCTGAGATGGGTCAGAGACCATCAGCTCCGCCAACCCGATCCTATCACGCAGGTACGTTACACCAGATTTGAAGCTCATGCAGTATGAATCTATGTCAAGGGTATGTATGAAGCTAGCTAGTTGTGTCCCTCACAGCTCCGATGCATAAGCGGTCTATGCACGGGTGAATGCTTATATTGATTCTTTTTACTTTGCAGGTGTCGGATATACTCATGCAGGAAGGCGGGATTCATGCGCGCGGTGAGTGGATCGATGAGATCGCCTGGCGACTGACGGCGAAAAAGAGTGCGCCTGGCGGCGGTGCATTGCGTGCATGACGACTGACGAGATACCTCGGCGTCAGGTCGACCAGATGGGCAGCCGGCGGATCGACGACGATGACCGTTCAGTCGTAATACGGTCAGTGGATGACGATGACGCCGGAGAGATATAGCCGCACCGATCTACAAGCGGCCTGCTAAAGTTTGCTCCGTATCAGTTTGTTTCGCTTAGGATCTAAGGATAAAATGAGTACATCGGTTATAGCCTGGATCTCCTTTTTCAATCTGTTTATTTTATTATTTTGGATATTACAGTGTGCAATACGGCCATCCATATCCTTATAGTTAGATGAGTATACTACTTTTTGGCTGGATACAACTTTTATTTCAGTCTCTTTATATACTCATGAATATACTCCATTTGTTATAGACATGTACTCATATTTTTAGATGAACATACTTCACCGGAAAGAAAAGGTATATTGCTACCTATGAGGAAAAGGTATATAATTGTGTAGTACACGCACCTTTGGATTTTGTGTAGCATATAAATGTGATCAGATGTTAAAAGCAGTATATAAATCTTTGGTTTGAAGTAAGGCTAATACCTGGTTCTCGCAAAAGCTGATTTATATACTCTGCTTTAATAATATGGTACATAGTACATCCCAGAGAAGTGGTATTATACTCCCTGGTTAAACTGTGGTATATACTTCACCGAAAAATGTGGTATATACTCCACCAAAAAATGTGGAATATACTTGGTCGCAAAAAGTAGTATATGCCATTTGAAGAAGAATCAGTATATAAGCCTTACAAAAATAAGTTATATTCTTGAGCAGTACATAAGTATCTAGCTTGGTTGATACTAAGTACGTAGTTAACATGCACAAATAGTGCACAATCAACCTAAGAAAATCTCAGTATATATAGAGGATTTTGAAAAATCATATACCCTTTGAAAAAGCAGTATGTACTTAATTCTCTAACATACTTAAAATATGTTCCACACCTCTCGCAAAAAAAGTTCTTGTTCGTCTAAAAATAAAAGGAGGAGGTATGTGTTATACTACCAAATAAATACTCACGGTATATTTTTCAAGTTCAAATATGGAGTAGGCCACCGGTCCCTTGATTGTAGGATCACGTGGTTGCATTCGATAGTTTGTTGCATGCAGCCATGCACACACGGTTAGTTAAATTGTTTGGTTGATTTGCTACCGGGTATATCCACTCCAAAAGACCCGTTATCAGGTGGGAGTATAAAATAGGAGTCGCGCTATTTATATATATAGGGTCGCGCTATTTGACACCCAGGGTATAGAATATTATTCTGTACCCAGGTCGAACGAGCGCCCAAACTGGTCCCAGTCCCATGCTGTTGGGTTGTTTTGTTCTGAACAACTGCCCGTAAGAAACATGCATGTGGAATTCATTCTACACTTGAGGTAATTTTACGGCAGGCTTGTGAACATGCATGTGAGATAATTTTACGGCTGGCTTTTTCGTTCTGCATGTGAGGTAATTTTACGGCAGGCTTGTGAACTAGCAGGGAATCATCTCACACATGCTGCATGTGGCCTAAGGGCATCTCCAATGCTTATTTCCAATAGAGGCCATAAGCTGGGTCCCACAACATGTGCTATAGCAGTCTAAAAATCTCACAATGCTTAAGGTCTAGATGAACCTTAAGGTGGAGCCCACTTAGCAGAAATTTTAACCAATTGACAAATACAAAAAGTATAAAGTAGGTGAGAGAACTATTACTTTTCTTTATTAAATTTCTTATGGCAAGGCCATAGTGGTATGGGTGGGTCTTAAGATTTTTAGCTTAAGGTCTAGTGCCACAATGTATAAGGGTGGGTATTAAGACCACTTTTTTGCTTAAGGTCTACTCTTATTTCTACATTGGAGATGCCCTAAGGTGTTACATTTGCAACGTAAATTTAGACCATGAGACAGCTATGCACGTTAGGTAATTTACATCGCAACCGAAACAACTTGATTTAATTAGTTGTTCAGAAAAGCCGTAATCGTTTGCGTTGAAGTCGATTTTCCACAAGTAGGAGTTTGCAAGGCAACGTGAGAAATTATGACTCGTGTCAAATGAGCTTCTCCTAGTGATGACAAATAAGTTAGTGATTAATTGGTTACTAGTGATGCCCTGGATTGCTGAAAAGTGCAAGAACTGTAATAGCTGAAATAACTTATTTCATTTGGATGGATTTTCGAAATGAAAGAACTTCGGGTGAGTCCTTGACAACTTGGCACTGTAGCTGAACATCTCTAGATGCATAAACACATGAAGCATATATTTGATCTAGAAAAAGAAATTACAAATACTGAAACTAACTTCCCAACTAACTATTGTTACCAGAGTATCCACACCAGATAAAAAACAGATTGCAAGGCGTAGCAACCATCGATTCCTACATGGCTACATCATGCTTTTTCACACTGAATCTTGATTTTTGGGACCAATCTTGTAGCAGAAAACAGCCAATTCATTGGTATAGATCCCATACATCAGAACTCAATAAATCAACAAATCCATGTAAAGCAACTTAGGGAGAACATAGATATGAAAAGGACGAACGCCATGCAGTCCAAAAAACAAAAGATGGGTCGCCGGCGCGTGAGATGTAGCAGCTGAGGACGACTAAGCCTCCCGATGCCACCTGCCTCTCACCACGCCGAGGCCACCTGAATTTAAGCAAAGCCGACGAGGCCGCCCAGAGCATCATGGGGCCTCCAGTCGAGACCAACGACAGTGGTGCCCCAGCCATGATGCCACCAAGAGCAGAGGCACACTGGCAGGTATGGTGCATTCGCCGCGCCGAAGTCAATCAAAGATTCCCATGGCCGAATCAACTTGCCGTCAAGCCGCCAATGCTTAGCAAAGCGCTGCACACCGCCGAGGCAGAACGCCACCCTCGGAAAAGGCCACAAGCATTGTTGAATCTGTTGCTCGGAAAATCCCTCAGGTGAACCTATAGGGTTTCGAATAGGAGAACCCATGAGCGCTGGTGGCGATCGTCGGCTAGACAAGGAGCACAATTTACCCAGGTTCGGGGCCCTCGTAGAGGTAAAACCCTTACTCCTGCCTCTGTCGATCTGTATTATCGAATAGATCGGTTACAAAGATGATTGCTCAAGTCGAGAGTACAATCTCGAGCTCAAGGCTTTTATGGTGCGGTATTCCTTGGTCCTCTTCCGGTGGTTCTCCTGGCCTTATATAGGTGGCCAGGTCTCAAACCCTACCCGGAGAGGACTCAAACTCTAACCCTACGTCGGTTACAAGTTTCCTAACTTAGCCCATAAGGCATTGCGGGTGGGCTTCAAGCGGGCCTTCCAGAATACTCCAAGGGCTTCCCTTCTTGGGCCTGAGACGGGGTGTCCTTACCCGCAGCGTCTAAGATCCATCCCTTCGTCAGTAGCCCCCGAGCGTTTGCTCGATTGGTATTTTTCCAGTCGAGCAGACGGTCAAACTTTTCATTCTTCTTTCTTTCGGATAACCAGTATGGTCGTTTCCTTTTTAGAAGGTGTGTACCCTGCATGATAAGATTTTACACCCGAGTATCGAGTAATGAGAGTGCCTGTTTTTATGGATGTTTATCGCAGAAGGATATGGCGCAGTAGCTTGACTCTCCCGAAAGACCAGGGCCAATTAATTGCAACTAGGGCAAAAATAATTCTGGCCTACACAGATTCGAGACCTCCGACTCGAACCCGATGAGGTGATCGTTGCGACTGGGCCGTAGTGGTCTTACCGAGTCGAACTTAACCTATGGGGGTACCCGGCGCGTCCGCTAGGATTTTTCTTCGTGTTGTTGACACGGAATTATGCCGGAAGACGCAGCTTGAGTGCGATTCCAGGCCCTCAAGAGAGATCTTTTGGGTCTTACCTTCATATTCGAAAGAATATGGCATCCGGATGTACCTAGTCGGCTGAACAATCCAGGTTTGTGATATGCAGACATCGTATGAATGAATGGCAGGATCTGCCTATTCGTGTAATTTTGAGTTTGCGATCCCTTGTCCATACAAAAGAATTTTCGTGTTCGGAGCTTCATGCCCATACGAGAGAATGTTCGTATTTTGGGGTATTTTTTCCTGTGAAAGAAATTTCACGTCATAATTTGTCCATACGAAGTTATTTCCGTGTTTGGACTTTTATTCGAAGGATTTTTATCCATGCGAAGTTATTTTCGCGTTTGAACTTTCCATTCGAAAGATTTTTCAGCTTGATGATGCATGCTATGACGTCATGGCGCACTTTTATCCTCCCGATGGGACGTGACGGAGTAAGAGCAGAAGCGCTGGCCCACCTTGTCAGCTTTTTGACCAGAAATGAGACGTCGTTCCCGGTTTTTACGCGAACTGCGCACAGTAAATGCGCACGATCCACTGTTAAGATCGTGGCACGAAACAACATCCGCCGCCCCTTCGAATCGCCTTCACAAGCGGCGGCCGTGATGGATGCCACGCGGCTCAGCGAGCGGCCAGGATCGACTGGCTCTGTGTATAAATTCAAGCCTTGGTGAAGCGGTGAAAATTTCCCAGCTTTCGCCTTCTTCACTCATCGTCATCCTCGCGCACCATCACCTCTCTCTTCGAGCTCGTGCTAGCAGCAATGGCGGGGGGCAAGAAACGCGGTGCTGCCGCCTCGTCGTCAAGGCCGTCAGGAGAGATTCCAGCGCAACCTGCACCGCGCTCGGGCGATTGGCGCTCGCCCAACACCACGGCCAAAAGTGTCAAGGAGATGCAGAGGGAGGGGTTGCTGCCCGCGGAAGCCGAGAAGCGGGTGCGCCTCGGCAAGAAGGAGGAGGTACCCAATCCACACGCGAACGAACGCGTGGTTTTCGCGGACCACGTGTCGCGCGGACTTTCTCTTCCCCTTCACCCATTCCTCGTGGCATTGCTGTATGTCTATGGCATACAGCTCCATGATCTTCCTCCGAATGCAGTGCAGCATATATCGTGCTTCATTGTATTCTGCGAGTGCTTTTTGGGCATTCGCCCACATTGGGGCCTCTGGAAGGCCCTCTTCAAGGTCCGAATCTTCCGCGAGAAGTCGCGGGTAGAATCTGAGCCTGGCGAGCCACTGCGCACGGGCGGCTTCGGGATTCAAGCGAAGTCGGAGAACAACTACTTTGGCATGTACTTCATCGACTCCGCCCAAGGATAAAGGAAAAAGTGGTTTTACGTCACCGACAACAGCTTGGGTGGGATTCAGGAATTCCACCCGTTCGCTGTCTTGAAGAGGCGGAAGTCCTGGGCGCACAGATTGTCGGCTGAAGAGACCCAGGTCATTACGCCGCTACTCGCCAAGGTGGCCGCCCTCCGAGATCCAGCCGCTGGAGTCGTGCTAAACGGGCTGCACCTGGCGAGCATCTTCCTCAAGCGCAGGATTCAACCCCTGCAGCACATGCCTTCCACGATGTGGGAGTACCAGGGCTCTGAGGACCCCAGTCGCGTGAGTCGTGAAGAGCTCTCGAACGTCGAGTTCGAAAAAAAGATCGCGGCCGTCACCAGCTTGAAGGTGGGAGAAAAATTCCCCAACTGCACAGTCGCAGCCTTCGAGGCGTCAATGCCTCCGCCACCCGAAGTGAGTTCGTCCTTCCTTCTCTCCTCATTTGATACGGGCATCTACTGGTTAGCACGCTAGGACAATAAACTACGATGTATAATGTCTAAGGCCTGCGAGCTGCATGTGTTGGCCGAGCCTTCTAAATGGGCCGGTTTGTATCCAGTTTGAGTCCAACTAGGTTTCGGTTCGAGTCAGTTTCGGTTTGGCTTTGTCCAACCGACTAGGGGTTGGCCTCTTATATAAAGAGAGCCAAGCCCTAGGGTTTTAGGGAGGTTGAAAATTATGTAGAACTAAAAGTTCCAGGTTACCACCGTCCCTAGGGGATCGGCGTGTAGGCGGCGTCTCGGACGTTCGTCAGTTATCTTTGCAAATAAAGGTGCGAGTGATGTAGACGTTTGCCCGATCTTTCACCGCAAGAACCACCGAGATAACTATTCTCCCAATGACGTGAGCGATACACGTAACCTGAAGAACATGGATAGATTTAGGCGAGAAACGCACGAACCCTCTTGGCAGATCCAAGAACACTCGCACCTTTATTTCACACCAAGCTCGACAACTCAAGGCAGATCCAAGAGCCCCCGACCCACGCACGAACCCTCTTGGCAGATCCAAGAACACTCGCACCTTTATTTGCAAAGATAACTGACGAACGTCCGAGACGCCGCCTACACGCCGACCCCCTAGGGACGGTGGTAACCTGGAACTTTTAGTTCTACATAATTTTCAACCTCCCTAAAACCCTAGGGCTTGGCTCTCTTTATATAAGAGGCCAACCCCTAGTCGGTTGGACAAAGCCAAACCGAAACTGACTCGAACCGAAACCTAGTTGGACTCAAACTGGATACAAACCGGCCCATTTAGAAGGCTCGGCCAACACATGCAGCTCGCAGGCCTTAGACATTATACATCGTAGTTTATTGTCCTAGCGTGCTAACCAGTAGATGCCCGTATCATCCTCCCTTTCTTCAGAAGGCGTTGTCCTCAACGCCGGAAGGTCTTGTCCGGCGCTTGTGGTGTCAAATTATCAAATCGCCACACTTCTACATCCTCAAATCTTGCTGGCTTGACACACCACATCCTCCCTCTCGGCTAGCTAGACTTGTTCTTGGCGCCATCCATGTTTGGCACCCCCAACATGATTTAGACATATAATCTGTCAAATTGCATTTGTAAACGCACCATGCAAACCACCCCTGACACAGCAGAACAGACTCCTGTACCCCAAGGATCCAAATAAGCTAAATGCGCCCACGGATGCAATCTGAAATAGTGGAGGTCAACTGAGTGCATCACCCAAAACAAAGAGGACAAATTCCTGTACCCCTTGAATCCAAATGAACTGAGTTAACCACCCGTGAAAATATATACTGGTGTCTCTTTTAATTTGTCTTTTTGTCCGCCGCAAACTGTACCAAAAATTTGGGCCAAACAAACCACTGCACTTGGGACTAGACTCCTGTACCAATTAGCTGGACACCACCGAGCAAACAATTCTGCACGTACAGTATCGTTGGACAAAAGTTTCAATCCGATGTGTAAATGTCTCCACATGCAATCCCTTTTTTTTCTCTTGGAATCCACGTACCAAAGGAAACCTACTTGGCGTATGCAATATATATCCTTTTAATGCAAAAAGCTGCCCACCAGCGACACTCCGTACGTACCAATCAATCAGCTCCCCATAATATTCTGTTGTTGCTTTTCTGCTTCTACTCGGCATGCTTGATATGATTCGAAACTTTTCCTTTCGTGGCACGGACAGACGGCCGAAGGAATCCATCTGATACACGGCGGGATCCACGCGCAAGTCCACTGCGATACTTTCCTTTCCTTTCCTTCACGTGTGAGGCGATCCTCGATAGAAACTACAGGTCGCGCGTGAAACTCGCCAGGGTCCTGTACCCACGCTTCGCCAGGTCGACAACAAGCGTCACTAGAATCTTGTCTCCTTTTCCTCCCCGACTCGCCGAGACGAGACACCGCCACAACTCTCCGTCTGTTCGTAAACACTTTCCCAGCAAAAACAATCAATCTGCCAATTTTTCAAAGCTGCAGATCCAATTAAACCATGAACCTCGCGGTGATCAACCTGGCGCTCTGATACCACATGATGTAGACGTTTGCCCGATCTTTCACCGCAAGAACCACCGAGATAACTATTCTCTCAATCATGTGAGCGATACACGTAACCTGAAGAACATGGATAGATTTAGGCGAGAAACGCACGAACCCTCGTGGCAGATCCAAGAACACTCGCACCTTTATTTCACACCAAGCTCGACAACTCAAGGCAGATCCAAGATGTAACATCCCAAGTATGAAAACCTACCATCTAGAATGTTTTGTTTCTTGTTTAATTAAAGTATTGCATCATGTCATCATGTTTAATTATTTGTTTGCATTGTTTACTAATTGTTTTGCATCTGTTCTTAATTGTTTTCACATTTGAAATTCAACTTATTTCCAAACTTTATTTCATACTTGCTCTGTTACAACATTTTAAATAAAAATCTCAAATAAAAACAACCCACTTGTCTTCATATTATTCCATATTGATCAACTAATAAAATGGTGTTTTTTATTTCAATTAATTAGTTCCAATGTGGTTTCAAATTCAAAGCAAATCATCAACAGCACCTAATTTGAAAGTTATAAAAGTACCAAACAAATCATAATCACAATTGTTCTATTTAATCAATAGGGGTCATCCTAATAAAAACTTTGTTTTCAATATTAATTCATTAATTAACAAATTCTTCAAATTCAAACCAAAAACATTCAAACAGCACACCAATTTGAAGTTATAAAAATGATCAAGACATTTTTATACTCATAGTTTCCAATTAAAGATATTTGAGACACCATATTTAAAATTTTGATTTTAATAGTCATTTAAAAACTCAAAATCATCTAAACTTGATTTAATTAACAAACAACAAATAAATTTGAATTTCAAAAACTTAAGTGGCCAAGTGGTAGATGTTGGAATAACAAACCCACATGATTTTTTTCCAATTTTTTATCAAATCAAAAACCTAACTTTTGCTTCCATTTTCTTTGCTACAAAAAAAAACAGAAAAAGCAAAAATAGAAAAAAAAGAAGAAAAAACGCGCGCGCGCAGCACCTAACTACCCAGCCCAACCCACCTAACCCTTTACTCCGCGCGCAGCCAGCCCGCAGCGGCCCGATACCGCTTCGCAGCGCGCCCCCCTTTCTTTCCCAAGTACGGCACGAAATCCGCCGCGCCACGTCGCCGTACGGCGCCCTCCGACGGCCACCAACCACCCTAGCCCTCTATATAACCCCCCTAGACCTCCCTGGCGCCGCCTAACCCTAGTCTCCCTCGCTCCCGAGCTCGCGCCGCCATTCTTCCCTCTCCTCGCCGCGATCTCCACCTCCTGAACCTCACCGGAGAAGCCCGTTGTCTGAACTCCGATGGCCACCTCCACAGCGCTACTCCTCCACCCTACCTAAACCCCGAAACCAAACCCCCACTACCTCCTCTTCCTTTTGGACACCCTAGTTAGCCCGGAGGCACACGGAATCGCCGCCGCCATCGTCAACATCGCCGCCGGCCACGCCTCCTCGAGCCCCTGCTTCCCTCTACACCGCGGTGAGCACGCCACCGTCTCCCTCCTCTCTGTCATGCCCGCGAGCACGACTCTGCACGCGCACTGCACCACCCCCAGCAACGCGAGCACGAGCACGGGCATCACCTGTTGATCGCCGCCGGCCGCTGTCGAACTCCGTCAGGTTTCAGGCATGGTTTCGTTCGTCAGTAATTTCAGTTAGCGAAACAACACCATATCCTCCCCGAGCGTGGTTAACTGACAACAAACGAGCACACAGCACATTGGTTTCAGTCTAACGAGCGCGCAACGAGGGCGTGGGTTCGATCCCTCGCGCTGCGATTAAAATCCACACTTTTTTCCCACTGGCTGACAGGCATGCCCCATTAGGCAGTGACCCTGGTGGCCACGCAAGCATGCGCAGCGCCACGCTGGCCACAGGCCCACGCACAGTGGCTGTGGCTAGGTTGCTGTGCTGTAACAAATGTTTTAACACGTTTCTGTTTTAAATTCTAATCCTTTTAAATTGCAGATTGAACCCTAAATTTAAAACTTGAATAACTTTTAAAATATAACTCCAATTAATAAAAGTTATATATGTTTGTTGTTCTAAATTTACTTGTCTATCCAAATAATCCAATTGTGTACTGTTTTGAAATTTCCAAATGCATTTAAATTTCAAATTCAAATAATTCAAATGCAATTTTCTAAATTCCATAACTAATTCATCTTTAATCCAAATAATGCAAATAAAATGTGATTTCCATACCATTTCAACTCACCTTTTCAAATATAATTTTTGTTTCCTGGTTTGAATAATTTAAATTGCCTAAATAATTCAATCCTTGTTTAATTCATTTAAATTTTGCTAAAATCATAACTTGCTCAAAATAAATTATTTTTGAACATGCAAAATATGTTTTCAAACTAGAAAAGTATGAAATTTTCAAATATTAATTTGAATTTATGTTTTGAATAAATAAAATTCAAATAATATTCACACTTGTTTTAAATTCATTTAAAACTTGTTTAATATTGTTTAAGTCATAATAAATTCATCCTAACTCATATTTCAATATTTGAAACATGTAATCCAACTAAAATTTGGTATTCTTTTCAAATATGAATTTTGTTATTTGTTTTGAACACTTTAAATTGATGAAAACAACAAATGCTTGTGTGACATGTTTAAGTAACCAAAAATTTCCAACTTAATAAATGATTTCCAAACTTGTTGAATTCCTTTTCCACTTGCATCTTTTGTTGTTATTTTGTTGTTATCATCATGCATGCATCATGGTAATAAATTCTCACATGGTAATTAAATTGTAGATCATTTGTTTCCACCTTAATCCATGGACCTTTTCCATATGCAATCTCATTGCATATGGGTCCATTTAAATTGTGTTACCATGTCACTTAGTTTGTTTTGATGCATCTATTAAATTGACATACATCATCCCATGATTGTGCACTATGCCATGATATTGATTGTTTATATTTCTGTCTTGTTTGTTTGCTTCTTCTCGAATAGACGACGACGTTGAGACAGACGATCTTTACAGCACCCCTTCTGAGGATCTAGCTCAGTACCCGGCTGCTGAGTTTGCAGGCAAGTTATCACTCACATGAACCATTGTGTTCCTTTCAACATTGGTTACCGATACTTTCCGTTGTCTATTTCTGCTAGCCTCAGTAGTAGTTGTTTCTGTTGCGAACCTATCACATGAATCCTTTAACCCTGATATTGCCTCACCACCACTCCTACCACCCTATTGATTGAGCCAGTGTCTTACTAGCATGCTTAGGTTATTTTGCTCGAGTCTGTTACCCGTTACTTCCAGTTACTATATTTTTATTATGTTCTGGGGGCTCGATGTTTAATCAATCAATCATGCTAATGTTAATGTTAAATAATAATTTGATGATAAGGCACCGGAAGGAGGCCCTGTGTGGTTTTGAGGCCTGCTAGTGTCGACCCTAATAGGAAAAGGGTCTTGTCTACTGATCCATGATGAGCGCACTACCTGCATGTGGGAAGCGAGTATGGGCGCCCCCCTCAATTTGATTCGATTCGCATCTCGTCCAAATCGCCTCATTTAGTTCGTGTTTTCCATTTGCCGCATGCATGTTTTTGCGAGCCCAGCGCAGGGTGGAACTTTTGTAGTCGGCATATAGGGGGACACGGTCTTAGAGTGCTATGAGGGTCCCTTTTCTTCGGGGCTTGATTAGCCGTGCGCCCAAGGTGCTTTGGGCTTGATGCGAAGAAGAGTTGAGTTGTGTTGAGGGCCCCGCTTGGTGGGAGGCATCCCATCTGGCGGGTTATTCATACGTGTACGGCCAAATTGGTGCAACCCTGCAGGGATAAATCTTCTCGAGAAGCCGTGTTTTCCGCGGTTATGGTTAACTTGGTGAAAGTACTGGCTAACAAGTACTGAGGACAACTTAAACCTAATGATTCACAATCTCACACCCAATGATTAACAACTTGACTAGTAATAGGATTATTGACACAAAAACTTGATTCATCTTTAATCCAACTGTGTGAGTTATCCTCGGATTGCTTCTTTGGATAAGGGGCGACATCCAGGATGGGTTTGTTTGAAGTTATCTTTCAGTTGGTTACAATACTCGATCTTATCTCCTTTCTGTTAGCCAGAAGTGGTAGAATCTCTGTAGTTGGTTAGTGCAGCCAGTTGCAGCATCTTTCATATCCCCTTTCTTCCGTTGAACCCAAGGCATCTGTGCTTGGTGTTGACGGGCTACACTTTGGTGAACTGTGAGTCTTGCTTGCCAGTACTTGGATGTACTGACCCCTTTGGGGCTGTGGTTTCCGCAGACTACGCTTACGAGGATCCAGGTGACGGCTACTACGTGGAGTTTGACGAGGCTGCTGACGAGTAGGTAGCGGACCCGGGCAGGATCCGAGACTACGTGGATGGGCTCCGTCTTCATTTCAGTTTCCGGCTTCTTAAGCCTATTTGGTTTTGTCTGTACTCAGACCCTTTGAATGCTTCCGCTGAGATGTAATGATGTTATGTTGGGACATGTGTCCTCTGGATGATTGTATTTGCTATCTCTGCTCTAGTGAGAGCTATTTGCAACTTATTTCAATCTTTTGTGTCTTAGAGATATGTTGTGCTATCATTCTGTTACAAACCGTTGACGTACCATGTGTGTATGGTATGAAGTACGTCAATGGTAGTGTCCTGATTTCTATGGGATGGTTTACGTCGACGCTGAACAGATAGGGGTTGGTTGTCACACATACGTGTGTTGGCCTACTCGTAAGAGGACGCGGGTGCCGGTAAGCCCCGTAATCCAATCTACTACTGTTCAACGGAACGGCGAGTATCCTTTAGAAGTCCGGGTGCGACAAATGGTATCAGAGCCTGTCTGCCTGTAGGATCCCTTTTACTGGTCGCAGTTGAGTCTAGAAACTATTTTTGTAGCTATATAGGAAAAATGAAACGTGAGAGTAGGAATTCTGCCATTTTTCTTCTTTCCCCACCCACCCACCCTTTTTCTGGTAAGGAAGTGCAACGTTGTTTTCTCTACTCACCTAAACTTTCAAGTTAGGATTTCACGTGTTTTGGGTTCTCCGTAGTACCTCAGGAGTTTGTGGTCTCGTGTTTCCCGATGTTGCTTCAATATCCTGTTCTTTTCAACATCCTTTTCGTCCGTTGAAACCTTGTTGTTGCTTTCCACTTCAGTTCTTCTACCGGCGTCTAATCAAAACCTCCCAAATCATCTGCAGATGGATCTCAGGTTCTACCCGCAGGTGGTTCGGATGACTCGTTGTGAGAGCACCGCCGGTTATCCGGAGATGCTGAGAGACATGGTCACGTATCTGGGGTTCCATTGGGCACCAGAGTACCAGGTTTACGAGCAGCAGCGAGAGTTTGACCAGACCTACTACCGGGCTATCGTCTACATCCTGTCAGATGATGGCATGAGCGTTGTCCACCGCTACGAGGCAGTAGGTTCCACAGTGGATATGGCCGTGCAGCAGGCAGCGTATGTGAGTCTCACCGTCCTTCGTGCTGACTACTGGGGATTTGACGATTCTATCTATCGCCACATCCCCCGTGGTTACATCACTTCAGCGGGAGCTCACTTCACCCTCTACGACAACCTGGATGTCTACGAGCATGATAACACCAGGCTGCACACCACTGCTCAGTTTGTGAGGCACAGTGACGCTGTTGCCACCACACTTTCTCAGGAGTTGGCCTCAGTCAGGGAGCAGCTCCACCTTGCTTTGACTCGTCTGGCGACGTACACCACAGACTTTGTTGGAGATGAGCGCTTTGCACGTTTCCATCAGACAGTTGGACGTAGTTTGCCAGATGCTGGAGGTTACGAGCCGATCAGAGGTCCACTCCTCAACCTCGGAGCTGGTTACACTGGGATTCCACGCTTTGGAGCACAGGGAGACGACGCTTTCTACTTCACCACACCGAGAGTCGCTCTCAGAGCAGTCCCGATCTATGTGGATCGTCGATCTACTTACTTTCGTGGGATTCCTCCTCACCGTATCTCTCGTCGTACTACTCACCGCCGTCCTGCGTGATGAGCATGGGAGTACCGATGTATCCATTCCTAGCTATGTTTAGTTATCCTTTGGCTTTCGAACCATGTATTGGTGTGTTGGATATTCTGATGTATTTGAACATGTGATGATGTAGCTGTTGGTTATCTATTCATGCGTCGGAATAACCTATCTTTCGGTTACCAAGTCTATCCTTTTCCGTTGTTGTGCTAAAATGCATGTTTATTCAGGATGCCGCCAACAAGGAGCAACCCGCTTGAACCACCTCCGCTCACGAAGCTGTTGACTCAGATGACTCAGGTCGTGGCTCAGATGGCCCAGATCCAGGCTAACCAGCACAACAACCAGAATGCTCCACGGGTCAGCATCAAGGAGTTCCTCAGTATGGGACCGAGAGCTTTCGTGGCAACACGTGAGCCTCTGGATGCTGATGACTGGATCAGGGAGATGGCCAGGGCTCTGGAAATTGCTCACGTTGCTGAGGAGGACAAAGTCAAGTATGCCACCTACCTACTGAAGGGTCAGGCAGCTACCTGGTGGGAGAACTACCAGACCATGAGAGCTGGATATCCTATCACCTGGGGTTGTTTCAAGGATGCCTTCCTGAAGCACCACATCCCAGATGGTCTCATGGAAAGGATGCGTGAGGAATTTTGCTCTCTCAAGCAGCGCAAGCTGGACGTCATTGGCTATCAGAACGAGTTCAATCGTCTCGCTCGATACGCTGGTGATGAGGTGTCCACTGAGGCTAAGAAGATGGCAAGGTTCCGCCGAGGTTTTAACTCGGAACTGAAGTACGCTCTCACCAACATCAAGTGCAAGGACTTCGAGGAGCTCGTGAACACCGCGCTTAATGAGGAAAATGGACGCAAGGCGTTCGAGGAGTCCCGCAAGCACTCGTGTGAGGGTGGTTCCTCCTCCAACATGACCACCCCTCCGCAGAAGCGCCGCATCTGGGTGCCTAATGCTGCTGTCACTCGGGCTCCTTATGCCCAAGCTTCTCCAGGCTTTGCTCCCCGCCCACCCAACCCAGCTCAGATGCAGAGTCAGAGGGTTCCAATGGGGGCAGCCAAGGCCAGGTCCTCCTCGTGTCGTCACTTGCTACAAATGCAAGGAGACTGGACACTACGCTGATAAGTGCACTCAGAGGCAGCTACCTCCACCTCCTCGCCCCAACACCAACCAGGCAATGGTTCATGCTCCCCCGGCTAAAGCCTTCAATTCCAACAACAGGCCTGTCGGGAGGACCGCGAGGGTGAATCATATCAAGGCCGACAAAGCTGAGGAAGCTGCTGACGTCGTTCTCGGTATATTACCCGTAAACTCTTTTCCAGCTAAAGTGTTGTTTGATACCGGAGCGTCGCATTCTTTTGTGTCAAAGATCTTTGCTACAACGTACAACCTAGCTCTGGTTCCACTAAGCAGTCAAATCTATGTTCACTCTCCGGGAACTAAAATGATTACTTCCAAGATAAGCATGGACAATCAAATCCTAATTGGAGGTCGCATATTCCTTGCTTCACTCATGTTGCTGGGAAATTCTGACATTGATGTCATTCTGGGTATGGATTGGTTGAAGACCCATGAAGCTAAAATTGACTGTGCTCAAAAGTCAATAACTCTCTCTCACCCTTCTGGACAGATAGTCTATTCTCCATATGGATCAAGTTCTGTTCAGCTGTTCAACCTAGATGCAAAACCTCTTCCTGCAATTGAAAATGTTCCGGTGGTTTGTGAATTCCCTGACGTCTTTCCAGAAGAGTTGCCAGGGATGCCTCCGGACAGAGCAGTTGAGTTCGTGATCGAGCTTGAGCCAGGTACTGCTCCAATCTCTAAGCATCCATACAAGATAGCTCCTCCTGAACTGAAATTGTTGAAGGAGCAAATCGATATGTACATGGAGAAAGGTTACATTCAGCCTAGTTCCTCCGCTTGGGGTTGCCCAACTCTGTTTGTTGCCAAGAAGGATCAAACAAAAAGACTCGTGGTTGACTATCGTCCTCTCAATGAGAAAACCATCAAAAACAAGTATCCAATTCCTCGTATCGATGATCTTTTTGATCAACTTGCTGGAGCCTCAATATTCTCAAAGTTGGACTTGAGGATGGGTTACCATCAGATAAAGATCAGAAAGGAAGATATTCCAAAAACATCTTTCACCACTCGGTACGGTCTATATGAATACACCGTCATGTCCTTTGGTCTCACCAATGCACCGGCAACGTTCTCAAGACTCATGAATTCTGTCTTCCATGAATACCTCGACAAGTTCGTTGTGGTATATCTTGATGACATTCTAGTCTACTCCAAATCCGAGGAAGAGCATGGAGAACACCTTCGTCTCACTCTCATGAAACTTCGCGAGCATCGTTTGTATGCCAAATTCTCCAAATGTGAGTTCTGGATCCCAGAAGTTGCTTACCTTGGTCATATCATCTCTGCCAAAGGCATAGCCATTGACCCGGAAAAGGTTAAGGCAATTGTTGATTGGAAACCTCCTAAGACGGTGAAGCAAGTCAGAAGTTTTCTTGGCTTGGCTAGCTATTGCCGTCGTTTCGTCCAAAACTTTTCCAAGATTGCCAAACCTCTCACTGATCTCACAAAGAAGGACAAGAAGTTCGTTTGGACTCCACAGTGTGATGAAAGTTTCAATCTCTTGAAGACTAAACTCACTTCCACCCCAGTTTTGGTTGGCCCAGATACTACCAAACCTTTCCAGATATTCTGCGATGCATCTCTCCAAGGTCTAGGTGCAGTTCTTATGCAGGAACGTCAAGTTGTGGCTTATGCTTCACGTCAGTTGAACCCACATGAGCAAAACTATCCCACTCATGACCTAGAACTTGCAGCAGTTGTGTTTGCCCTCAAGAAATGGAGACAATACTTGTTGGGTAACAAAACTGAAATCTTTTCCGATCATAAGAGTCTGAAATACATCTTCACTCAACCAGATCTAAACCTCAGGCAAAGGAGATGGATTGAAAAGATTAAAGACTTTGATCTCACCATTTCTTACACTCCAGGCAAGGCTAATGTTATGGCCGATGCTCTCAGTCGCAAGTACTATTGCAATAATCTCATGATCATGGAAAGCCAACCTCCACTTCATGAAGAATTCCAGAAGCTGAACCTTGGTCTTGTCCCTCAAGGTTACCTTGCTAGCTTGACAGCCAGTCCAACTCTCGAGGACAAGATTCGTTCTGAACAACTTTGAGATTCTGAAATCAAGAAGATTGTAGAGCACATCAAGGAAGGCAATGATAAATTCAAGTCCTTCTCAATTGATGACAAGGGAACTGTGTTCTTCGAAGGACGCATTGCAGTTCCTCAGATGCAAAGTCTCAAAGATGTCATTCTCAAGGAGGCTCATGAAACTCCTCTCTCCATCCATCCTGGAAGTACAAAGATGTACCAGGATCTCAAGACACTGTATTGGTGGCCTGGCATGAAACGTGAAATTGCTCAATACGTTTCTGAATGCGACGTTTGTCAATGTGTTAAGGCAGTCCATCAGAAAACAGCAGGTCTACTCCAACCTCTGAAAATTCCTGAGTGGAAGTGGGACATGATTGAAATGGACTTCGTTACTGGTTTTCCAAAGTCCAAGAAGGGCAACGATGCAATCTTCGTTGTTATTGATCATCTCACTAAAGTAGCTCATTTCTTTGCTGTCAAAGAAACTATCTCAGCTAGACAGTTAGCAGAGCTCTACACAGCAAGGATCGTTCCTCTTCATGGTGTTCCATTGGAAATAAGCTCAGACCGTGGAAGTATCTTCACTTCTCATTTCTGGAAGAGTTTTCAAGAAGCATTGGGCACCAAACTTTTATTCAACACAGCTTATCACCCTCAGTCTCAGGGGCAAGTCGAAAGAGTCAATCAGATTCTCGAGGATATGCTCAGAGCATGTGGTCTCTCCTTTGGCATGAAATGGGAGGATTGCCTTCCTTATGCTGAATTCTCCTACAACAACAGCTACCAGGCAAGCCTAGGCATGGCACCATTTGAGGCATTGTATGGCCGCAGATGCAGGAGTCCAATCAATTGGTCTGGAGCTGGTGAACGTTCACTCTTAGGCCCTGACATTGTTAAGGAAGCCGAGGAGAAAGTTCGTATCATTCGTGACAATCTCAAGATTGCTCAGTCTCGTCAGAAGAGTTACTATGACAGCAAGCACAGGGATATGATCTATGCACCTGGTGACAAGGCATATCTCCGTGTAACTCCCCTCAGAGGCACTCGTCGTTTTGGTGTGAAAGGAAAGCTTGCACCAAGATACATTGGTCCTTTCAACATTCTCTCAAGGCGTGCAGAAAATACTTATCGTCTTGAACTTCCAGAAAAGCTATCCAAGGTGCACGATGTGTTCCACGTGTCACAGCTCAAGAAGTGTTTCAAAGATCCAGATCGTGCAGTTGATCATGATTCCATTGAACTGCAAGATGATCTATCTTATGAGGAGCACCCTATTCGTATTCTCGATGAGACCGAGCGTAAGACTCGCAACAAGAGCACCAAGTTCTTGAAAGTGCAGTGGTCGCATCATTCCGATAAAGAGGCAACGTGGGAGACCGAAGAGGATCTTCGCAAGAAGTATCCGGACCTATTCGTTTCTCAGTAAGGAATCTCGGGGCGCGATTCCTTCAAGGGGGGGGGGGGCGTTTTGTAACATCCCAAGTATGAAAACCTACCATCTAGAATGTTTTGTTTCTTGTTTAATTAAAGTATTGCATCATGTCATCATGTTTAATTATTTGTTTGCATTGTTTACTAATTGTTTTGCATCTGTTCTTAATTGTTTTCACATTTGAAATTCAACTTATTTCCAAACTTTATTTCATACTTGCTCTGTTACAACATTTTAAATAAAAATCTCAAATAAAAACAACCCACTTGTTTTCATATTATTCCATATTGATCAACTAATAAAATGGTGCTTTTTATTTCAATTAATTAGTTCCAATGTGGTTTCAAATTCAAAGCAAATCATCAACAACACCTAATTTGAAAGTTATAAAAGTACCAAACAAATCATAATCACAATTGTTCTATTTAATCAATAGGGGTCACCCTAATAAAAACTTTGTTTTCAATATTAATTCATTAATTAACAAATTCTTCAAATTCAAACCAAAAACATTCAAACAGCACACCAATTTGAAGTTATAAAAATGATCAAGACATTTTTATACTCATAGTTTCCAATTAAAGATATTTGAGACACCATATTTAAAATTTTGATTTTAATAGTCATTTAAAAACTCAAAATCATCTAAACTTGATTTAATTAACAAACAGCAAATAAATTTGAATTTCAAAAACTTAAGTGGCCAAGTGGTAGATGTTGGAATAACAAACCAACATGATTTTTTTTCCAATTTTTTATCAAATCAAAAACCTAACTTTTGCTTCCATTTTCTTTGCTACAAAAAAAAAACAGAAAAAGCAAAAATAGAAAAAAAAAAGAAGAAAAAACGCGCGCGCAGCACCTAACTACCCAGCCCAACCCACCTAACCCTTTACTCCGCGCGCAGCCAGCCCGCAGCGGCCCGATACCGCTTCGCAGCGCGCCCCCCTTTCTTTCCCAAGTACGGCACGAAATCCGCCGCGCCACGTCGCCGTACGGCGCCCTCCGACGGCCACCAACCACCCTAGCCCTCTATATAACCCCCCCTAGACCTCCCTGGCGCCGCCTAACCCTAGTCTCCCTCGCTCCCCGAGCTCGCGCCGCCATTCTTCCCTCTCCTCGCCGCGATCTCCACCTCCTGAACCTCACCGGAGAAGCCCGTTGTCTGAACTCCGATGGCCACCTCCACAGCGCTACTCCTCCACCCTACCTAAACCCCGAAACCAAACCCCCACTACCTCCTCTTCCTTTTGGACACCCTAGTTAGCCCGGAGGCACACGGAATCGCCGTCGCCATCGTCAACATCGCCGCCGGCCGCGCCTCCTCGAGCCCCTGCTTCCCTCTACACCGCGGTGAGCACGCCACCGTCTCCCTCCTCTCTGTCATGCCCGCGAGCACGCCTCTGCACGCGCACTGCACCACCCCCAGCAACGCGAGCACGAGCACGGGCATCACCTGTTGATCGCCGCCGGCCGCTGTCGAACTCCGTCAGGTTTCAGGCATGGTTTCGTTCGTCAGTAATTTCAGTTAGCGAAACAACACCATATCCTCCCCGAGCGTGGTTAACTGACAACAAACGAGCACACAGCACATTGGTTTCAGTCTAACGAGCGCGCAGCGAGGGCGTGGGTTCGATCCCTCGCGCTGCGATTAAAATCCACACTTTTTTCCACTGGCTGACAGGCATGCCCCACCAGGCAGTGACCCTGGTGGCCACGCAAGCATGCGCAGCGCCACGCTGGCCCCAGGCCCACGCACAGTGGCTGTGGCTAGGTTGCTGTGCTGTAACAAATGTTTTAACACGTTTCTGTTTTAAATTCTAATCCTTTTAAATTGCAGATTGAACTCTAAATTTAAAACTTGAATAACTTTTAAAATATAACTCCAATTAATAAAAGTTATATATCTTTGTTGTTCTAAATTTACTTGTCTATCCAAATAATCCAATTGTGTACTGTTTTGAAATTTCCAAATGCATTTAAATTTCAAATTCAAATAATTCAAATGCAATTTTCTAAATTCCATAACTAATTCATCTTTAATCCAAATAATGCAAATAAAATGTGATTTCCATACCATTTCAACTCACCTTTTCAAATATAATTTTTGTTTCCTAGTTTGAATAATTTAAATTGCCTAAATAATTCAATCCTTGTTTAATTCATTTAAATTTTGCTAAAATCATAACTTGCTCAAAATAAATTATTTTTGAACATGCAAAATATGTTTTCAAACTAGAAAAGTATGAACTTTTCAAATATGAATTTGAATTTATGTTTTGAATAAATAAAATTCAAATAATATTCACACTTGTTTTAAATTCATTTAAAACTTGTTTAATATTGTTTAAGTCATAATAAATTCATCCTAACTCATATTTCAATATTTGAAACATGTAATCCAACTAAAATTTGGTATTCTTTTCAAATATGAATTTTGTTATTTGTTTTGAACACTTTAAATTGATGAAAACAACAAATGCTTGTGTGACATGTTTAAGTAACCAAAAATTTCCAACTTAATAAATGATTTCCAAACTTGTTGAATTCCTTTTCCACTTGCATCTTTTGTTGTTATTTTGTTGTTATCATCATGCATGCATCATGGTTATAAATTCTCACATGGTAATTAAATTGTAGATCATTTGTTTCCACCTTAATCCATGGACCTTTTCCATATGCAATCTCATTGCATATGGGTCCATTTAAATTGTGTTACCATGTCACTTAGTTTGTTTTGATGCATCTATTAAATTGACATACATCATCCCATGATTGTGCACTATGCCATGATATTGATTGTTTATATTTCTGTCTTGTTTGTTTGCTTCTTCTCGAATAGACGACGACGTTGAGACAGACGATCTTTACAACACCCCTTCTGAGGATCTAGCTCAGTACCCGGCTGCTGAGTTTGCAGGCAAGTTATCACTCACATGAACCATTGTGTTCCTTTCAACATTGGTTACCGATACTTTCCGTTCTCTATTTCTGCTAGCCTCAGTAGTAGTTGTTTCTGTTACGAACCTATCACATGAATCCTTTAACCCTGATATTGCCTCACCACCACTCCTACCACCCTATTGATTGAGCCAGTGTCTTACTAGCATGCTTAGGTTGTTTTGCTCGAGTCTGTTACCCGTTACTTCTAGTTACTATATTTTTATTATGTTCTGGGGGCTCGATGTTTAATCAATCAATCATGCTAATGTTAATGTTAAATAATAATTTGATGATAAGGCACCGGCAGGAGGCCCTGTGTGGTTTTGAGGCCTGCTAGTGTCGACCCTAATAGGAAAAGGGTCTTGTCTACTGATCCATGATGAGCGCACTACCCGCATGTGGGAAGCGAGTATGGGCGCCCCCCCTCAATTTGATTCGATTCGCATCTCGTCCAAATCGCCTCATTTAGTTCGTGTTTTCCATTTGCCGCATGCATGTTTTTGCAAGCCTAGCGCAGGGTGGAACTTTTGTAGTCGGCATATAGGGGGACACGGTCTTAGAGTGCTATGAGGGTCCCTTTTCTTCGGGGCTTGATTAGCCGTGCGCCCAAGGTGCTTTGGGCTTGATGCGAAGAAGAGTTGAGTTGTGTTGAGTGCCCCGCTTGGTGGGAGGCATCCCATCTGGCGGGTTATTCATACGTGTACGACCAAACTGGTGCAACCCTGCAGGGATAAATCTTCTCGAGAAGCCGTGTTTTCCGCGGTTATGGTTAACTTGGTGAAAGTACAGGCTAACAAGTACTCAGGAATCCTTAAACCTAATGATTCACAATCTCACAACCCAATGATTAACAATTTGACTAGTAATAGGATTATTGACACAAAAACTTGATTCATCTTTAATCCAACTGTGTGAGTTATCCTCGGATTGCTTCTCTGGATAAGGGGCGAGATCCAGGATGGGTTTGTTTGAAGTTATCTTTCAGTTGGTTACAATACTCGATCTTATCTCCTTTCTGTTAGCCGGAAGTGGTAGAATCTCTGTAGTTGGTTAGTGCAGCCAGTTGCAGCATCTTTCATATCCCCTTTCTTCCGTTGAACCCAAGGCATCTGTGCTTGGTGTTGACGGGCTACACTTTGGTGAACTGTGAGTCTTGCTTGCCAGTACTTGGATGTACTGACCCCTTTGGGCTGTGGTTTCCGCAGACTACGCTTACGAGGATCCAGGTGACGGCTACTACGTGGAGTTTGACGAGGCTGCTGACGAGTAGGTAGCGGACCCGGGCAGGATCCGAGACTACGTGGATGGGCTCCGTCTTCATTTCAGTTTCCGGCTTCTTAAGCCTATTTGGTTTTGTCTGTACTCAGACCCTTTGAATGCTTCCGCTGAGATGTAATGATGTTATGTTGGGACATGTGTCCTCTGGATGATTGTATTTGCTATCTCTGCTCTAGTGAGAGCTATTTGCAACTTATTTCAATCTTTTGTGTCTTAGAGATATGTTGTGCTATCATTATGTTACAACCGTTGACGTACCATGTGTGTATGGTATGAAGTACGTCAATGGTAGTGTCCTGATTCTCTATGGGCTGGTTTACGTCGATGCTGAACAGATAGGGGTTGGTTGTCACACATACGTGTGTTGGCCTACTGTAAGAGGACGCGGGTGCCGGTAAGCCCGTAATCCAATCTACTACTGTTCAACGGAAACGGCGAGTATCCTTTAGACGTCCGGTGCGACACAAGAGCCCCCGACCACGCAACGAACCCTCTTGGCAGATCCAAGAACACTCGCACCTTTATTTGCAAAGATAACTGACGAACGTCCGAGACGCCGGCTACACGCCGATCCCCTAGGGACGGTGGTAACCTGGAACTTTTAGTTCAACATAATTTTCAACCTCCCTAAAACCCTAGGGCTTGGCTCTCTTTATATAAGAGGCCAACCCCTAGTCGGTTGGACAAAGCCAAACCAAAACTGACTCGAACCGAAACCTAGTTGGACTCAAACTGGATACAAACGGCCCATTTAGAAGGCTCGGCCAACACATGCAGCTCGCAGGCCTTAGACATTATACATCGTAGTTTATTGTCCTAGCGTGCTAACCAGTAGATGCCCGTATCATCCTCCCTTTCTTCAGAAGGCGTTGTCCTCAACGCCGGAAGGTCTTGTCCGGCGCTTGTGGTGTCAAATTATCAAATCGCCACACTTCTACATCCTCAAATCTTGCTGGCTTGACACACCACATCCTCCCTCTCGGCTAGCTAGACTTGTTCTTGGCGCCATCCATGTTTGGCACCCCCAACATGATTTAGACATATAATCTGTCAAATTGCATTTGTAAACGCACCATGCAAACCACCCCTGACACAGCAGAACAGACTCTGTACCCCAAGGATCCAAATAAGCTAAATGCGCCCACGGATGCAATCTGAAATAGTGGAGGTCAACTGAGTGCATCACCCAAAACAAAGAGGACAAATTCCTGT